>CM060198.1:55729994-56329994 GCA_030549335.1 Pontederia crassipes
ATCATTTTCGTCGATAAAATCGTCGAAAACCTTTGGTTCTGATGTTTTCTCTTTAATTTTTCGAGGATGAAACCGTCGAAAAATATCATTTTTCTTGTAGTGTTTAAAGCACCTAGGGATCATAATTTGTCACAATAATCAATGTTTTCCATCCGGTGGTGCATGATATAAAAAAACCCAATATTTGAAAATATGATTAACATGTGGCACTGATGAATATTTTTCCCAATTTGATGCTGAAGCAAAAGATGGTGATGATTATTAATTGGCACGGAAGAGCTCTCAATCTTCATTCTTAAATCAGAAATAATATTGTGCATCACCTGATTAGATTTCAATAATTTTAAATTATCAATTCATTGAAAATTCATAGAATAGACATTTTATCATATTATCAACTTAATAATTAATTATTATCCTTGAGACACTGGAAAATGAGTGGGAGCATAATGGTCTCTCGATTTCATTACTCATAGTTGATGCATGTAAAAATATAACATATAATCAGTCATTTTAATCATATTTTGATTTATTTTCATATAGCACGTATCATTTAAGGCCTTATTTTAATCTCATAAAAATATGAATCTACCCAAATTTTATGTTTTATTACAGAAAAAAATAAGAGAAAAGAATTAGGAACCCACCGAAGAAAAGAACACTCAAATTGGAGTTAAAACGGAAGGAGAAAGTACAAATTAGTAAAGAGTGATAACATTAAAATAAAATATAACGAATCATCACGAAGTTGTAACGGCCGCATCAGGATGGGATGTGATAGCAATATGACAACCGTAACAAAAAGGACGTTACAAACCTGTTAATACCCATTTTTGTTTAAAAAACTTGCCTGAGTAATGGACCGTGACCAAAATATTATAGGCTGTTAAAATCACTCTTCTACTTTGATTTGGACAATGCCATAGCCGTTATATCAGTGTTTTGGGATACTAGAAGTCATATTGAGGCCGTTACGAAACTATTATAGGACGTTATGAAGTTGAATTTTGAGATTTCTTTAACTTTTCTCGAAAATTTTAATTACAGATCAATTTCAAACTTTATCATAAGTCTCAGGGAACATTTGAAAACATATTTATTCAGATATAATGAAGTTTTGGATGGTTATAAAGTCTAACGAAAGTTTATTCCGAATTTATCTTATTTTGATACGAAAAGACTCCTGATTAAATCGAAAATCTTTGGGACACCTACATGGTATAAATATAGGTCTTAGGAGATAGAAAATGTAGTTGCTTGAGACTTGAGGGAAGTGCTTGAGACTTGGGAGCTGTGCATATCTGTTGAAGATGAATTTTGGAGCTTGAAGGTCAACTGAAGGAGACAATTGTGTAGTAACTCGTCGTTTGTGTTGTGCAACAGTACAGAGATCACGAATGTTATGAATTCTACCTCCATATTTTATTTGGATGTTCTTTTACATTTTTTTATAATTTATCTTTGTTGTAATAGAGATTTTATATTATTTTCAATAAGGAAAAACTGTTTAAATCTTGTTATTAGTTGAATTAATTAATCTTATCAGTTTCTTTTGATTATACATGTTGAGTTCATTGCATTTTGATGAGTAATTTAATTTCTGAGATTATATTAGTTTCAAAAATTATTATTGCTTTGATAATTGATCTTTGTTGAAGCATATATAATGCGAACTCGGTAACTCGTCATTTGTGTCGACTTTCGTGCTGTTTGTTATTCTGTCTAGTATTGTGGGTGAATGATAGTATAAGATATATATATTCATGCATCTTACTTCTTTATAAAATTGATAATTGACTTGTCGTTTGATATTATTAATTTTATTAGAAGTCAAGATAATTTGATTTACTCGTATTGGAGAGGTCAATACTTTAGGTACTCTTAATCTGATATAAAAATTGAATCTATTATTTACTGTTATATTTCAATTATAATAATGGATCATACAAGTTTGCCTTTGCATTAATCATAAAAAATTCTCAAAACTCAACACCAATTTATTTTATTTATTTATCATTTATTTTCTACACCTTTAAATTATTTTTCACCACAAAATCCTTTTCTTCATACCATATGTGATAAATTCATACCATATGAGATAAATCGCTATCAGAGGATATATCATACCATATGGGATAAATTCATATCATATAAATTAATAAAAGGATGACGAATTTGGAGAGCAAATAACAGTACGATTTAAAAACGATTTCAAAAGATCTAAGACCAAGTTTTCTTGAAGCTACAATGGATCAAGACTACAATTAGTACATTTTATGAGTATTCTTAGAAAGTAATCCTAAACCACTAGGATGAACTCTGAAGAAAAATATAGCCTCCAATGCTAGAAAAGTTTTTTTTAGAAAACAACAAACATTGTGTTTCCTTGAAAGATCATTAGTACATGCTACCAACATTAATTAAAAAGAAATCATAAACTACTCTACTAGATTCTTACAACATGAAAATATTCTTACAAAGATTTGACAAATTTCTTCTCCTCCAACTAACATAAAATGAGGATTACGAAACTCGTGCAAAAACATCAGACATTATATTCAAATGATCATCATATTTCAGATGATGTTACGAAGTTGAATTTTGAGATTTTTTTACTTTTCTCAAAAATTTTAATTGCAGATCAACTCAAAAACTTTATCATAAGTCTCTTGAAAGATATTTATTCAGATATGATGAAGTTTTGGATGGTTTTAGAGTCTAACAAAAGTTTATCCCGAATTTATCTTATTTTGATATGAAAGGACTCCTAATTAAATTAAAACTCTACGAAAATTCTTGGGACACCTACATGCTATAAATAGAAAATGTAGTGCTTGAGACCTGAGAGAAATGCTTGAGACTTGGGAGCTATGCATATCTGTTGATGATGAATTTTGGAGCTTGAAGGTCAACCGAAGGAGACAATTGTGTAGTAACTTGTCGTTTGTGTTGTGCAATGGTACAGAGATCCCGAAAGGTTATGAATTCTACCTCCATATTTTATTTGGATGCTCTTTTACGTTTTTTTATAGTTTATCTTAGTTGTAATAGGGATTTTATATTCTTTTCAATAAGGAAAAAATTGTTTAAATCTTGTTATTAGTTGAATTAATTAATATTTTTGATTTCATTTTATTATAGATGTTAAGTTCATTGCATTTTGATGAGTAATTCAATTTTTGAGGTTATATTACAAACCTACATGAGGGTTGATTAGTTTCAGAAATTATTATTGCTTTGATAATTGATCTTTGTTGAAGCATACATAATGCGAACTCGGTAACTCGTCATTTGTGTCGACTTTCGTGCTGTCTGTTATTCTGTCTAGTATTGTAGGTGAATGATAGTATAAGATATGCATATTCATGCATCTTACTTCTTTATAAAATTGATAATTGACTTGTCGTTTGCTATTATTAATTTTATTAGAAGTCAACATAGTTTGATTTACTCGTATTGGAGAGGTCAATACTTTAGGTAATTTTAATTTGTCATAAGAATTGAATCTATTATTTACTCTTATACTTCAACTATAATGATGGTTGCGGCCGCCGGAATCTTTTGACGGTTGCCACCGTCGGAACCTTTCGACGGTTGCAACCATCGAAACTTTTCGACGATTGCGGCCGTCAGAGTTTTGCGAGGGTTTCAACCATCGAAACTTTCGACAGATTTTTTTGAAACCGTCGAAAATCATTTTGCGATGTCCTCTTTTCGACAGATCATTTTCGTCGATAAACCCGTCGAAAACATGTGGTTCTAACATTTTTTTATTTTTCGACGGATGAAACCGTCGTAAAGAATCATTTTTCTTGTAGTGTTTAAAGCACCTGGGGATCATAATTTGTCACAATAATCATTGTTTTCCATCCGGTGGTGCATGATATAAAATAACGCAATATTTGAAAATATGATTAATATGTGGCATTAATGAATATTTTTCCCAATTTGATGCTGAAGCAAAAGATGGTGATGGTTATTAATTGACACGGAAGAGCTCTCAATCTTCATTCTTAAATTAGAAACAATATTGTGCATCACGTGATTAGATTTCAATAATTTTAAATTATCAATTCATTGAAAATTCATAGAATAGACGTTTCATCATATTATCAACTTAATAATTTATTATTATCCTTGAGACACTGGAAAATGAGTGGAAGCATAATGGCCTCTCGATTTCATTACTCATAGTTGATGCATGTAAACATATAACATATAATCAGTCATTTAATCACATTTTGATTTATTTTCATATAGCACGTATCATTTATGGCTTTATTTTAATTTTATAAAAATAAAAATCTACCCAAATTTTATGTTTTATTATAGAAAAAAACAAGAGAAAAGAATTAGGAATCACCGAAGAAAAGAACACTCAAATTGAAGTTAGAACCGAAGGAGAAAGTACAAATTAGTAAAGAGTGATAACATTAAAATGAAATATAACGAATCATCACGAAGTTGTAACGGCCGTATCAGGATGGGATGTGATAACAATATGACAACCGTAACAAAAAGGACGTTACAAACCTGTTAATACCCAGTTTTGTTTAAAAAACTTGCCTGAGTAATGGATCGTGACCAAAATATTACAGGCTGTTAAAATCACTCTTCTACTTTGATTTGGACAATGCCATAGCCGTTATATCAGTATTATGGGATACGGAAAGTCATATTGAGGCCGTTACGAAACTATTATAGGACGTTATGAAGTTGAATTTTGAAATTTCTTTAACTTTTCTTGAAAATTTTAATTGCAGATCAATTTCAAACTTTATCATAAGTCTCAGGGAACATTTGAAAACATATTTATTCAGATATAATGAAGTTTTGGATGGTTATAAAGTCTAACAAAAGTTTATTCCGAATTTATCATATTTTGATACGAAAAGACTCCTGATTAAATCGAAAATCTACGAAAATCCTTGGGACACCTACATGGTATAAATATAGGTCTTAGGCGATAGAAAATGTAGTTGCTTGAGACCTGAGAGAAGTGCTTGAGACTTGGGAGCTGTGCATATATGTTGAAGATGAATTTTGGAGCTTGAAGGTCAATCAAAGGAGACAATTGTGTAATAACTTGTCGTTTGTGTTGTGCAAACGGTACAGAGATCTCGATGGTTATGAATTCTACCTTCATATTTTATTTAGATGTTCTTTTACCTTTTTTTATAGTTTATCTTTGTTGTAATAGAGATTTTATATTCTTTTCAATAAGGAAAAATTGTTTAAATCTTGTTATTAGTTGAATTAATTAATCTTTTCGGTTTCTTTTGATTATACATGTTGAGTTTATTGCATTTTGATTAGTAATTTGATTTCTGAGATTATATTAGTTTCAAAAATTATTATTGCTTTGATAATTGATCTTTGTTGAAGCATACATAATGCGAACTCGGTAACGTCATTTGTAGGTGAATGATAGTATAAGATATACATATTCATACATCTTACTTCTTTATAAAATTGATAATTGACTTGTCATTTGCTATTATTAATTTTATTAGAAGTCAAGATAATTTGATTTACTCGTATTGGAGAGATCAATACTTTAGGTACTCTTAATCTGACATAAAAATTGAATCTATTATTTACTGTTATACTTCAACTATAATAATGGATAATACAAGTTTACCTTTGCATTAGTCATCAATTAATTCTCAAAACTCAACGCCAATTTATTTTATTTATTTATCATTTATTTTCTACACCCTTTAAATCATTTTTCACCACAAAATCCTTTTCTTCATACCATATGGGATAAATCGCTACCAAAGGATATATCATACCATATGGGATAAATTCATATCATATAAATTAATAAAAAGGATGACGGATTTGGAGAGCAAATAACAGTACGATTTAAAAACGATTTCAAAAAAATCCCAAAAGATTTGAGATTTCTTGAAGCTACAATGGATCAAGACTACAATTAGTACATTTTATGAGTATTCTTAGAAAGTAATCCTAAACCAGCCTCCAGCGTAGAAAAGATTTTTTTTTAGAAAACAAAAAAGAAATTGTGTTTCCTTGAAAGATCATTAGTACATGCTACCAGCATTAATTAAAAAGAAATCATAAACTACTCTTTACTAGATTCTTACAAAGTGAAAATATTCTTACAAAGATTTGACAAATTTCTTCTCCTCCAACTAACATAAAATGGGGATTACGAAGCTCGTGCAAAAACATCATACATTATATTCAAATGATCTTATAAGTAACCACATGCACTATCATTAAAATTGATATTTGACTCAATATATAAGTTGATATATAATGACGTCAAGAGTTCTTCTCATTTTTATTTCATTTTCCTCGCATATATTACCGATACATTAAATTGTTGTTTTTGAAAAAACTATATAACTGTTGAATAGTCATATTTATTAACATACCTCGATCATAAACATCGAATAATTTGATGATCTTCATTTTAATCACCTTTACTATTTAACATATACTTTAAACTAATATATAATTATTTTATTAATTTAATAAGTAAAATTAATCCTCTGTTCATATATTTTCGTCGTATTATATATATCATAGAGCAGCGAGAGTGTGGCCGCATGGATGTAGTGCAGCAAGTCCTGACATGGACTCCAATTCGTGGAGGGTGTGGCTTTTGAGGTTGTACGCCACAATCTTCTCCGTCCCCACCATCAATTTCATCAGCAATTTATCCTCCCAGTTCCCTTCGTCTTCTTGACCATCGACCAACAACAATAAGTCTTTTGCACTACCGCACTTAACCCAAAATAAAGGACGCATATAGCGACCTGGCCGCAACAATGTCGCCGGAGGGACGATGCCGGTCAAGATGTCGAGCATGTCAACCTTGTGCAGCAGATTCCACTCTGATTGATCCCTGCTCATCTCGTAAATATCCACGACTGGTCTATAATTATCCCGGCGGTGAAAATATGCCAAGTTGTGACGGAACCCACCTCAAGAGCCCCGATCTCGCCGACAGACAGAACTCGGCGGTTTCGAACCTGTCAACCCCGGGCAGCGTTCGAGTCGTCATCCTGTCGGCGCTGCGTCGCTCAATGTCGACCGCGATGACAGATCCGTCGCTGCGTTCCAAGCAGTACACGATTCCACCGTCGCAGCAGCGGATGCTCCACATGTCAAGGCAACGAACTGGTGGGCACCGAACGAGGCAGGTCTCCCAGGTGTCGGTCTCGCTGCGATACAGTTGGGTACTGCCAGAGGAGTAAACAGACACGAGCAGGACCCTGTAGTTGAGAGATCGCGAGGGGTCGAATGCTAGAATCGGATGTCTTTTCATGTCTACGTCTGGTAGGGTTCTAAGTTGTCTGGTTGTCGGATTGCACACCCAGATGCTACGACGCCCTGCCGGGTGCCAAGTCATGCCCAGGAGGAGCCCGTTGCAGCAGTTGAGTATACAGCCGCGGTCGACGTGATCGAAGGTGCATGGTTCGGGGAAAGCGCGCCCGAAACGTCCGCCGTCGAGTGCACAAGAAGTGTCATACACCTTCTTCCCCGGATCATCCGAGTCAACGTCGACGAGGAAGCCTGAGACTCTGTGGGGATTGCGACGGCGACGAAGAACGGGTCGGACGAGAGGTCGCGCCATTGCTTGCAGACGGACTTGAAGCGGATGACAGATTTCGGTGGCAACCGGAACAAGATCTCTTCTACCACTTGAGGATTTGCAGCCATCACCTGTTGCTGCAGCTTGTAAGATAGGAGGATCAAAGGGGAGAGAGAGAGAGAGAAACAAATTTGTATAAAAAAATTAGGATGAAATTACGATCAGTTACACATATCAGCGGATTCAACTACCTCTGTTCCTGCAGGAAACTAAAACGAAACAAGTTGGATCTCGCCACCCACAATGCCAACTCGATCCGGACGTCAACGTCACTGAAAGGAGGAGTAGAAGCAAAAGTAATGTATTTTAGATTAAGTCTGTTTAGGAGTTAATTTGACCGACAACATATTATTAAATCACCAGACCGAATCAGAATACAATTATGGTCAATATTGATATTATTTCATATTATTATGGATACAAATACATGACTTAATTGGATATATCGATATTATTATCATACCGGAGTTTCCTATTTAGTTTCATGTTGGACTTCGATTAAAAATTTATTTGATATTCGTCTGCCTTCGATTTTAGAATTATAACCGTACTTACTTGATTTTTATGATTATAACCTTCTATATTTACTTTTCCTATTCATATTAGAATTTTAGATTTTAACATGGCTGCGACGAGCGTCCCCCCCTTCCCTGCGCCTAGAAAGAGAAGGAAGGGGGTGGGGGGTCGCCGCCCCCTGCATGCGTCGTCGTCAACGACAATGACACAGGGACAGCACGCAGCGACCACCCCTCCCTCCTTCTTTCTCTTTCCCGACGCCGGGAAAGAGGGGCACGAACGGCACAGGGGGGCGGCGAACCCCGCCGCCCCCCTCTTTCCCGGCGCCGGGAAGGGGGGGGGGGGGGGCTGCGTGCGAAGGAAGGGGGTGGCGAGCCCTTCCCTCCACGTATTTTTTTTAAAATTATTTTTATAATAATGTTATTATATATTATTTTAATGTAAAAATAGAATTTAATTCAGAGTAGGGGTATAATGGACTTTTCACAAATGCGAAAAATAAAAAAAACTAGAAAGTCGACA
Source organism: Pontederia crassipes (assembly GCA_030549335.1). Classification (NCBI taxonomy): domain Eukaryota; kingdom Viridiplantae; phylum Streptophyta; class Magnoliopsida; order Commelinales; family Pontederiaceae; genus Pontederia; species Pontederia crassipes. Next base: position 55,738,660 of record CM060198.1, read on the forward strand.
GAATTGGACGGAAGGATCAAATTAGAAAAATCGTGATTGTTTAGATACCTAAAAAATAAAGTTCTTAGTCTGAGATTAGATGTAGTAATCCGCGATAGTTTAAGGGTGGTCAGAGAAAATAACCCTTATATATCGTTAATTTACAAGCCATCATTTTTTTATTAGTGATATAATAGTTTTTCTTCAAAAAAATAATATTCCTTCAAAATAGAGTCACGTTTAAAAGTTAATTTCATATATATATATATATATATATATATATATATATATATATATATATAATCATTGTTAAGCTTACATTTGGTTTACTAATAAGGATTTAATGTTTATCATACGCATGAAATGTGTATGATAAACATACGCACACTTTTTATCCGTCCGATTAGTTCGGACGGATGGCGTTCATGCGCGACCTCTCTCTCTTCTCTCTCCCCCGACCACCGCCCATCTTCGAGCTTGCAGCGAGGCGACGGACGACGGCGAGGCGTGATCTCTCCCCTTTCTCCCCGATCTGGTGACGGCGGCGAGGCGAGGATGGTGGGATGCGAGCAGCGAGGCGGCGAAGAGGCGCGGGCGGCGGGACGCGAGCGACGAGCTGCAAGGTGATCCGATCTCTCTCCCTTTCTCTCTGATCTGACGATAGCAAGGGCGGCCGACGATACGAGGCCGGCCGATTGCGAGGGTATCCCCTTTCTCTCCGATCGACGACGAGGACGACAATCGCAGGGGCCACCCGGTGGCAGGCTCAGAGTAGGTTGGAGCGCCGACGGCGATGAGGAGAGATGGGAACGGCGGCGACGGCGATGATGGCAGCCACAGCTGCGATGGCGGTAAGCACGTGGAGGAGAGGTGGGGAGTGCATCGCGCACCGTCCGATCTAATCGGACGGTGGACAGAGGGCTTATGGGGGTCATACGCCAATTAAATCCTACTAATAAATATATTTACATTATTTTTATTCTGCTGTTTAAAATTTTAAAGTATTGTTGTACTAAATAGTTGTAGTAGTTGGATAAAAAAATAAGATTTTTTTAAAAAAATTACCTTCTTGTTCACCCTTTGCTCAAATATTATTTTATATATCGTTCCATAAAATCTCTTCATTTATGTTAATCATTAATAATAATATTTATTCACTTTATTAGTTTACATACTAATGTTACAATAATATTCTAAATACTTTGATATACACTTTATCATTAACGATCTTTCAATGTTAAAAAAAGTTAAATTGATGTAAGTACGTCACTCAAATTTTGCTAAGATGTGCGAATAAAATTCAAAACTTTAAATATCAATTAATATTCGAAAATACCTTTTACTATGTTATATGTAAGAATTGTGCACCCCTTGGATAAAAATCTTGGCACCGTCGTTGTAGGCTCGTATGATAAAAGTTTGATGGATAGATTAAGGATACACACAAAGTGAAAAAAATATAAGAAGTAAATAAATATATCTTTAATTATATTAAAAATAAAAACAAATGGTCTACAGTATATACTAATATACTTGGCTTTTTTGCATAATTTTATTTCAATATTATTTTAATTACATGATACTCCGTCTCCTAAATTGATGTCAATTTGATGTTAATAATTGATAAAAAGGAATGAACTTAAAAATAATACCATAATATATTTTTAAAAAATTGCAAAGAAAATAATATTGCATAAGACTAATTAATAGGAAAATAAATAAAATTTAGGAATTTGTCTGAACAAGTTATATTGTTGAAAAATAAAATTGAAACAAAAGTTACAAAACACCTTTTGATTGAGCGATCTTTTATCTTCTTTTTTTATCCAATTATGCATACAAAAAAAATAGTATAATAATAGCCACAGTATCAAAGTAAATATTTTTCTCGAAGTAAAAATTTATATGTTATTAAAGTTTCAATTAGTTTCATTATTATTGATAATATATATAAATATATATATGTTAAAATAGAATTTTGATATAATATGGCATGAGAACATGTCTATTCATCGAAACTTTTTGTATAGACGATGGTGTTCTCTCTACTGTATGACATGCCACCTGCCACCTGCCACCACGCACTATGAACACTCCATCAAATTTACTTTCTAACACCTACCGTATACTAGATATAAAAAATGCAATTTCATTTAAAATTAAAAAAATATATAAAAAATAATCGAGCTGACGATGAGTCGAAACTTCAAATTATGATCGGTGCGCATAATTTTTTTAACGACAATTGGATTAGACGATCGGCGCCGCTTCTTAAACACTTATGGCAATCGAAAAAAATTGTAAAAATTACATGAAAATGGTCAAAAGAATAATTACTTATCCATATAAAATATATATAGTCTATGAGAGAAAGTAACGTGTCCTTAGAAAAAAAAAAACAGATTTCGTGCATGCATGTAAATTATATATATAAAAAATTAATTGGTATGATTCAGAGTCCATGCAACCAATCCCCATAATATTTTAGATAAACATCACAAATAATATTTGTTTTCATTTTTGAAGAAATAAAATAAGCATAAGAACAAATAAAATTAGTTATTTAAATATTTTCCTCTTCATGACAATATATTATTCCAATCTTGAGACAAAATTAAGCATATATATTTCTATCATATAAAAATTAAATAATAAATAAATGAAACCGCTAAAAAAATGAATAATCTACCTTCAATGGTCGCAAGATTGGAGGTAATGCATTGACTTGGATTCTAATGTCTGACTTGGAGTTATTCTAATGCTTTTTGCACACTACTCCTGTTGGGGGTCATAATGTGATAGTATTTAACATATCTGAGCCTAATTACAAACATATATAACTTAATACAGTATGGATAAATGTTATATTATTATCAAATAATTATATAACCGTACGGATAGGAAAGTTAATATGGTCAGTTATATTATTTATTTATATTCAAATCAAATATAACTACACTCATTATTTAAGTATTTAAAATATTAATTATTAGGATATATATGGACGCGTGTCATTCAATGCTAAGATATTCAAATATGGAAATTATATGGTAATAAGTAAAAAATTTTCATCCGAAATGAAAACGTTACGCTTCATAAAACAAATAACTAACAACAAAGAAAAGAGACATCTCAGAAATTGTAAACATCTCTCAAGAACAACAATGCCAAACCCTTGATTCCTTGAAAGATCCAAAAGTTATAAGCACATGGAACACTAAAAAGCTCCTAATAAAAGTTTTTTTTTCTTCTCGGACAACATTTCAGATGTTTGCAGAATGTTTCAGAATCCAGACAGAATTCGCATGCTGAATTTTTTTTAAAAAAAATCCAACTGTTCCAGAAAAGGATTCGTCAGGATCGCAAGCAAGCAAGAAATTAAGCCACAAATCGGGTGGAACATGTGTATTTTGCAGCAAAAGACCAACCACACAACCGGTCACCAGCGCCGGCGCCTGCCGTCTCAAAACTCGCCGGCGAAGAGGCGCCTTCCGATCTCAAAGGAGAGGAAGGCGTCCACGGTGGCGTAGCCGATCTGATCAGCGGAGAGCCAACGCTGATCCCACCTGCTCATCCTTGCCCAGTTGGACTTCGCCACCTGCACCCCCATCACCTCCGCAGCGAGACGCGCAAGCCCCATCTGGCGCATCTCCGGCCGGCCCGTCTCACTCGCGGCGAGGTCGCGGAGGTCATAGACGTCCTCCGCCTCGAGCCCGTGGTCGTCATGAAGGAGCTCGACGTCCTTCTTGATGCCGACGCCAACGAAGGAGAAGCGGGAGTCGGAGAGGAAGTCGAAGAGGGCCTCAGGGACGTAGTCGGCATGGAGAATCTGGAAGACGAGGCAGCGGCGGCCGACGCATAGCTGGAGGACGGCGACCGGATTTTGTTGGTTGCGGTAGCGGTTGGGGCGCCACTCGACGTCCAGGCCGACGACGAGGCAGTTGAGGCGGCGGCGGTGGATCCGGAGGATGGTGGAGAGCCAGGAGTCGACCTCATCTCCGGAGGCCGTGACGTTGGTTAAGATGTACTCGGAATCGTTGATGGTGACGAGGAAGGACGCATCGTCTTGCTGCACGACGTTGATCGACATGTTCTACGTAATGCCTCAAGAAAAGCAAGAACCAGAAGAGAGGGATGGATGGATGGAGAAGAGAAGACGAAGCACTTATGCAACTTTGTTTGATGTGATGTTGGAGGCAGGAGACGTGGTAATATAAGTAGGCAGTTTTACTTCTCAGTTTTCAAAAAGAAAAAAAAAAGAAAAATTAGTCTTCTTCAAAAGAAAAGTAGGCAGGATAAGCTGCTTTTTTTTTTTCGGTAAGGATAAGCTACTTTTTTTAAAAAAGGGTCCTTAATTTAACGTCACCTCTCCACTTATATTTTAATCTTTAAATTTCATTACTCAAATATTCTATTCAAAGATATTTTTAAGTGTGTCATCTTCCTATTGCATTAGAACGTATAATATTACATATGTATACTTTATTATTTATTTCATGTGAAAATTGATTTATATACAGAACAATTATCACACTAGCTATCCCTTTTTTTTATCTAATTGCATGAATTATATTTTGAACCAATAATGATCCCTCTTTTGAACCAATAATTATATTTTGAACCAATAATTATATTTACGACAGCCTCTCGATAATATTTTTAAAATTGGACCGATGATTAAATTCGTCGGTCAACTGGGTCATGGTTCGACCGGCTTCGATCGGATTAAATCAAATTTTTATTAAAATAATATTATTTGTATTATTTTAAAATATATATTATAAATTAAAGTATAAAAGGTAACAAATAATAAAATAAAAAACATATTAGTCATCATTTTAAATTAAATCAAATAGTAATAAATTTTTTATATTTTTAAAATATATGTTATTTATAATTTACTTTTATTATTTAATAATTTCATGACAAAAGACACAAAACTTATTAGACTGTCTTAAATGTCGGAGACGACTTTGATTAATATCATATTAATTAACCATATGCCTTAACTTTTATCTTTATTTTATTTAAGAGTAAATTCATATAATTTTCTTTAAACTTTATCATCTATTTAAATCTTTCTTTATTATTATGTTCCCACATTTTGTTATATAATTTCAAAATTTTCTTCATATTACCTATTTTCTTTTTCATGTTCATCCTATAAAATTTATTATATTACTTATGTTTTATTTTTAATATAAATTATTTATAATTATTTAAGTTTTATCATCTTATATAAGTTCATGATAATTTTCTCTTTTATTTAAATTTGACTTTATTATTACCTTATTACCTTTTATTTTCAAATTCAAATTTAATTTCCTTATTACTAATATCCTTTTTCATATTCATTCTATAAAATAGAATTCCTTATTTCTCTCCCCTTATAAAATATAATCCCTTATTTTTCTCCTCTTCATATTCTTCCACCATTAATACTATATTATACTTTCCTTTTTCTATTTATTTTCTATTAATTAAAATTTTTTACTTTCTTTTGAAAAAAAATCGGATTGAACCGATTTTCCTGTTCAACCCAATTCTGACCAGGTTGACACGATTTAATCCGGTTTCTTTTGCATTCCGATTTTTAATATAAAATAGGACCGGATCAATGGTCGATTCGTGATTGAACCGATCAATCCGGACCGGTTTTAAAAACAATGCCTCTCGGTGAAGGCTGAAGGGAGTAGGGGGAACGGTGATCGGCGAAGGGCGGCGACATCGTGGCGTTAAAGTGATAGGATCCAAGCGATGATGGTATTGAATGCTACACAACCATCTGTGAGATTTCTTTTTTCACTTTAAATTGTTGTGTATATATCTAATGACCAAGTCAATACTCTATAGATCAAGAAACAAAACAGAACAAGAATATATACTAATTTACATGAAGAAAGCTTCCAAATTAAAACGTGTAATGATAAATTCTCTAGTTTGCATGGCAAAAAATAAAAAAAAAAACTAAGTAATGAACTATCGGATGATTTTGGTCTTGCCACTTACAGCCTTACACATACATGTCACACTTTCTGCATGTTTCTATAATGCTGATAGTACAATATTTAAAAGGGAGATAAAGAAAGTTGCATTACGATCGTGAACCAACAACAAATCAAAAGGCGAATATATATGCTGATGAGAAGGAAAGTTCAAACTTCAATTTCTTTTGTTGCATCATAGTGTGCTGGCACCTGCCGAGCATTTTGCGCCCTTTTTCTTGCTCTTGAAGGCTTGAAGCCGTCTTAATATCTATTTGAACCTTTAACGGATAATCATAATCTCCCATCAGCTAGTTAAAGCGCTATTGGCTATCAAATGCCTCTCTTCCTCTATATATATATATGACTTAATGGATGTGTCCCTCCTTTAAATAAGGTACACGGTGTCTCTCTTCTTCTTATTCCAAGAATTTATGACTGAAAATGAATAAAATAGAATTCATAAATTTCTAATCCAATGGATGGAAACATATGGGCCATTTGGTTATAGAATAAACAGAAGAATATCGTTATATTCTTGAAATATAGTCAAACACGAGCTGGAATTGAAATAACTTGGTGGAACATCGAAAAATAAGAAACCACCTGGAAACATGTAAAATCACTTAGTTTATTATTTAAAACATAATATCTCTATTCTATAAAAACATTAGAATTTCATATTCTCCAACTTTTTAATCGTACTTTAATTTTTTAATTTTACCCATACATTATTATATTGATATTTTTATTATTATTATAATAATAAACATCAATTAGTTATAATAAAATATTATATTTTTATACTTTATTCTTCTTCAACCAAACATTAAGTATAATATGATTATATTTACTTTTTGAAGAATAAGATATTACATCACTTTATTCTATTCAATTTTATTTTATAACCAAATGGCCCCATAAGAAACACGGTATTATATATATATATATATCCCATCAACTAGTTAAAGCGCTATTGGCTATCAAATGCCTACTCTCTCTCAATATATATATATATATATATATATGAGTTTAATGAGCGTGTGAAGCGCGATTTTAGACATGCTTATGTTTATTTTTTTTCGACATTTTTCTTCATTGATGATTTAGAGGGTCACTGGAGATAATAAATATATGATTCGAATTATTAACAATAAATTTTTTCATCATTTTTAAATTTTGACGAACTTATGCACATTATTATTCGTCATAATGGATATAAGCATTTTATATAACTTCTAATCTTATAAAACTATTTTTTTATCATGAATGATCATTTAAGCTATTAGTAAAGAAAGATATAAAAAAAATAAAGAAAAAATATCTAAGACCGCTTCACACAGAAAACGCTTCACATGCTCATTTTTTCCTATATATATATATATATATATATATATATATATATATATATGCTCATTCATGAATAAATGAATGCAAGAAAACTATTTATCCTATCTAGATAAAATGCACCAAGATAATAGAGATCCAATATATCTAATACCTTTTCCCCTCAAGAAAAATATCTAATACAAGTAATATCCAAAAGCACAAGAATAAACTTCTGAAAACATCCGATGACCAAGTAGAATATACCAAAAATGTGTAGCAAAATTGAAGAATAAAATAGAAGAGTCTCTTTAATTCCCTGCCATATACAAGTTCAAAAAATTGACAAGTTACCAAAATTAACAATGAAAAAACAAAGTATTTTCTCTAGAATGATGAATGAAAACACCTTTAATTTGTTATTATGTTGTCTAGATGAACATGTCATGTTGCCATATGATACATACCGGATGCCTTGAAATTTATTTATATATTTCACTTACCTAGACACCCCTTTGGGCCACTAACAAAGTTTTGCTCTGATGCTTCATTCTACAATCAACAAAGTTTTGAACAAGTACTACCCAAGAATCTTAGGACTGCAACAATGAGCTAACATATGTAGCAACAATAACATATTTAGAGTCATGGGTGCTCATAATGTCACTTCTCAAATGCTTAATACTATTCAAAACTCATTATTTTATTCTTCATTTCATCTTACTTTATTTTTTATTCTCTCTCTTTGAGTCTCATTTCCACCCTCCCTATTTAATCATCCCACACACACTCTCTCTCCTGATGCTATTAATTATTTAGTTAATAAAAGTTAAATTACTAGACAAATATATTAATTTAATTAATATGAAATTCACAATAAAATTAGACAAAAAAATTAGGTATATACAAAATAAAGTAAAATAAGAAGAGCGAACAAATATTAGAAAAATATTTTTTAAAATAATTAAGTTTCTGAAGTGTTTTGAACAATCAATTATTTGCAGTTAAGCAAATATTTTATTAAGACATGGAGAAGAATTGGATTGGATCAACAAACTAATTAATTAATGAGAGGTTTGACATCAACTTGATCATTAGTATTTTTCTTAAAAGAAATGAAAAAAAAACGTACATTTAGTAATGGTTCAAAGAAACAATTATTTAAGAATAAAGATAGTGAAAATGGAAATAAAGATAGTGAAAATAGAAATAAATTATTATAGATAAAAAGGTGAAAGTTTCATTCCAAAACAATTACATATATTGATTATTGGTCAATTTTTCACAATTTTTTATGAGCTAATTTATTTTTATTTTCAAAATAACTTTATATGTACATTATTTAATATTTCTTCAATCTCATTTTATACAATATTATTATGTTTAATAAGTTGGTTGGGTGTCCACGAGATATATAGAAAAAGAGAGTAATACATAAAAATGATAATATATTAAATTCATATAATTAGATGGAAGATGAAGAGGCAAGAGAATATATTGATAATATTTAAATAAAAAATGAGGTAAAGATTGGTCAGAGAAGAAAAAAGTCATTAAAAAAATGAATGGAAGATGAAAAGATAAGAGAGCATGAATGAAGGATAAAATTGCCACTTTAAAGTGGCATTAAGTTTTTTAGGAGTGACATTATGAACACCCTAGAGTCATATATGTTATGGTAAATGTTCGTGTGTCCCCGAGTCCATCTGCAGGCCTTCTTTCACAGGATCTTGGGACTTCGGAGTTTTCCCTCTTAAGTCTGAATGTTGACCTACAAATATTATTATGTGATGAGAGAGAAACCTGAAAAGAACTGCCAGTTAGAGAGAGAAGTGGCTGCCTGCAAAGAAATTTGAATCGCGCTAAAAAAAAAGAGGTCACAATAGGAATCTTTCAAGTAGGGCTTTCAATCATGCGTAGATCGCAAATCTAAGGGACGAAATTTATTGCTGCAAATTATAGCGCCCGCCTCGTATACTCAAAGTCAAAGTTGTTTAATTGAAAAGCTCAAAGTTTTGTTTATATGCGTTAGTTTGACATAATGTCACGAATTCATAATATCAACAAACTCTTCTGATAGGTTGATAGACGACTTTAATTTCACAAGATTAAATTTGCATGGGAAATTTTAACATAATTATCAATATATTTAACATTCAAGCGATCAATATATTGTACATTTTGGAATGATGACTTTTTTCGTATTTTGTGAATGTAGATTTATCATTTGCCTTTTGACTCATAATCTTAAGTCATTACATGGACACGATTATTATGATTTTGATGGTACATAAATGAGTACAACGGTATTTTGTAATGGCGTTACACTTAAAGAGATCGGAACCGTAAGTTGCATTGAATAGGGTCCGAAAATTCTTCAACTTAGTAATTTGAATGGTAGTTAGTGTTGGAGAGTTTTGCTATCGGAGTTGCATATCCAATAATGTCGAGTACGAGATAGAAGATAAAGAGGACGATAACGATTTCACGGTTCTTGATTTGTGTCACACTCTAGTGCAATTGACACATCAATGCTACGAGAAAATTTCGGAAGATTAAAAAGGATATGAAATCAACATTGAAAGTAGTCACATTCATTAACGTGCTTGCATGGCATCCTTCTTCAAACCCTAAGCTAAGGTATGCAGCAGGCAATTCATCTCCACGAAGATCTTGAAGAAAAAGAGAGAGAGTGATCAAGAGAGAGAAGAACATGCTGATCTTTTTTGCTTACTTTGCTTCCATCCTACATTCGCCTATATACCTACGTACGACACAAAGTGGTATTGTGACCCGGCCATTAAGATGGAATCTCTTATGCTACATTTTTTTTGTCCAATACTGCATTTTACTAGCTGATTAGGACGTGGAGCAGCAACAATAGAAGGTTGGAATTCATCACATATCATTCATCTAGCATAGAGAGATAGAGTGATAAAGAGAGAGAAGAACGTGTAGATCTTTTCTGCTTCCTCTTCTCCAATCCCCTATTCACTTACCTTCATAGGATTAGAAAGGAGTCGTGTGCCGACCATTAAGATGGAAGCTCTGATGCTACAAATTTTTTTTTTTTGGTCTGATGTTGCATTTTACTAGTTGATTAGGATGTGCGTGGAGTAGCAACATTAGCATGTTCGAATCCATCATGTATCAAGAAAAGAGAGAGTGATTAAGAGAGAAGAACATGCATATCTTTTCTCTTTCTTAGTGATTAAGAGAGAAGAACATGCATATCTTTTCTCTTTCTTTTGCTACCTATGTATGACACAAAGGGGTCGTGTGACTCAACCATTAAGATCAAAGTTCTGATGCTGCTTTTCTTTTTTTGTTTGTTTGATGTTTCATGTTAGGGAGTCAGATGATTCTTGTTCTAGAATAACAAGGTGGTTGGCCATAAATGCAAAATATCGTCAAGATGAGTTTAACCAAGGTACTTATGACACAAATTTAGATCGGATCGTTAAAGCACGCGAGCGTATAAGTAAGAGATTAGAACTGTGTGGGGGCAATACACCCTATCAAATATAAACTCTTCGATCTAAGATATAAATTGTGTTACGCTCCATCCTTGTCACGTATCCGATATTCGTTGAAGCATGTAGATGACGTTTTGATCAAGGATGAGAATGATATTATTAATCAATTGCGTGAAGAAATTACTGAACTCGAGCATCAAATGCGTATTTACAATGAGTGGTAAACTCTTTTCTTTTTTAAAATGAATATTTTTTCATTAGTTTTTAAAAATGTATTATGATACTAATTATTATTGTTTAATGCACACGAATGTATGACCCGAGTGACATCGTGGATGTAAATAAAAAAATGACACGGGATGGTAGTCCCATGCGACCTCGCAAAAGGGGGCGGCCGCCCCGCTCTTCTCCTTCACGCGCGGTGAGGGAGAAGAGGGGGGGCGGCTGCCCTCCTCTGTGAAGCTCGCACGCCAACGAGCTTTGCCGCTCCCCTTTTCTCCCTCACGCGCAGTGAGGGAGAAGAGGGGGGCGGCTGCCCTCCTTTGTGAAGCTCACACGCCAACGAGCTTCGCACGGGGGCCGCCGCAAAGCTCGCTCGGGAGCTTTAGAGGGCGCAATCGCCCTCCTCTTCTCCCTCACGCCCGTTGCAAAGGAGGGCGACGTCCTCATCTTCCTCGCCCACGATGAGGAAGATGACAGGGGTAGTGACCCTCCTTTGCCGCACATCATCTTTTATTCAATTTTCATATTTTGTATTATTTTTTTGGTACCACATCAACAACTAAAAATTTGACTATTACCAATCCAATCACGTGAACGACACAATGGACGACGCGCACAAAAAATCAAAATTTGAAAACAATCTAATTACAAATTGGAAACACCCAAAATTCCAAAATTGAAGATGATCCGTATAATTTAACGGAAACCTTGGTCATGGATCAATAAAAAAAAATGGACCTACTCGCTCTCGTGAAAGATTTCATAGCATTTTCACCTAATATGCGTGCTTGAATGCCTGAACTAAATTCTCTGCCTTTAATTAAGGATCACGTCACTCTCGTCTGGCAGTCGAAGTGACGACATTAAGCTGGCCTCGGCACGGCAGACCAAAAGATGCACGCAAGCAAGTTGCAAAGAGCCCATGAATCCGTCGGATTCATCAGACGGATTCATCGAAAACAGTTAACAAAGATGCACATTAACAAAAATTTGACTATTGGCATCCTAATATAACTAACCAGCAATGTCTTGCTGCCTCCAACTAACACTTGGTTCAAATAAAACGTTTTGGAAAGCATGGAATGATAAAACATTACAAAATAGTCCATTCAGATCCTGAAATAAAGACTTCTAGTTACATGAGAATAACAAGTAACACTTCTGAGTCTGGAAGGTTGACATGAAACTCTGAAGATGAGAGATGAGAATGAGAACACAGCTACGCATAAAGCTCCACAAACTATTAGCATACCTGTAAAAGCATTAGAATGTCATTGATTAAAGGATAATTTGAAAGGTGAATGAAAACAGAATGACCTAGCAAGAACTCAAGCTTGTCACAATAATTGTATTTGTCAATAATTGTATTTGAATATGGATGCATAAATTAAACTAGTTCACTAGGTGCAATAGTTTCTATTTGTCCACAATTTCCTCTAGGGTTGAATTTCTTGATCCCAATAACGAATTCTAAGCCTAGTAATAAAATTATTAAGATCTCCACCATCAGGTCTCGCATTCTAAGATATTTTCATGTAATGGCATCATTGTCCAACAGCTTAGCAATTATTCTAAGATTTTTTTTGTAGCAAAACGAAATCAGAATTGAGGCAGCGAAATTTGAGATACTAGCACCAAGAAAGATGATGTTTTTTTTTTCTTTCCATGGGAAAATGATGTCTTTTCTTTGGATGTTCCTACTATAATCTTACATCACATAATTCTATACGCACAGTCCATAGATGTGCCCAATGTCTCACAATATTACAAAGTGCAGAACCATTCTGTGTGACAATGATTTATATCCTATCACATAAAAATTGAAGTCATGATGTTCATTCCATTCATAATGTTAGTCAAAGGTTCCAGATCCTTTGTTGAATCCAAAAATAACATATCAAATTCATGCACAACCTCATTCAAATTCAAGAATGACATTATTCTCAGTAAAACTCAGAACTACCAGATTAGAAACAGCTTCCTCTTAAATAAAAAAATGAACGATTTATAAGTCACTGAATTAAACTCATAAACAACCTCATTCACACTCCAGAATGAGCTCAGTAAAACTCAGAACTACCAGATTAGAAAGACCCTTCCTCTTAAATAAAAAAATGAATGATTTGCAAGTCATTGAATTAAGGGCTTAAATACCTTCAACAACTTTTTCATTCACATTCACACTCTTATTCAACTGAAAAACAGAGTTTCTAGATACCCATAATCTTACGAGAATTTATGCAACACCTAAGATGCTACAAGATGAAGTTGCATCACTACCATTTGCATATTAGCTTGACCTCTAGAAAATATCAACGACAACTTGTGAGGTAATGATCCATCTTCATCTTTCTTGCAACTAAAGAGTGGTGGTGAATTGGTGATATAGGAGATACGGGAAAATACTTCTATATGGCAATTTTGGCAATAAATTGGACAGCAGACACAATGTCAGGTATCCTACGAAACATACTTGCTGTAAAAGAAAGTCATTGTACTTTTCAAAAAGACAATGTAGGGTAATGTTTGAAAAATTTGCATCAAATGTAAATTTAGATATTTCTGACTTTGATCATTCTATCGAGAAGGTCTAAAAAATCAAAATGTGAACTGACAGGATTAACAAGTCCAGAGAAATCAAATCTGGACAGATTTCATTATTTGAACAATAACACACCAATACTAATTGGTTAGCAGTAGGACATTGATAATTTCATAAACACTAATGTACATTAGATAAAACATATGTATATATTTGCTAGCAAGTGCAAAGTGTATCCTTCAACATTGTCTTTACACAAAATACATAACATGTTTTTTATGTTGCTACTGAAATCATTGCAGAGGGAAAGAAAGTCCATTGGAAATAAAGATCTTTCTTCTGCCTTCTGTACATAGAAATGTAGGTTTTCAGATTAGTTTGAGGAGTGACTAACAGTCCACCACTTCAACTACACCACATCTGGCATACGATCATAAAGTAATATTTGCTAGAGTAGAACATTCAAAGCCTCTCACATAACAATGTGCAATTATCCTTTTGTGACAGTAAACAGTTTGCAATTATCATAACTTCACTCGTAATGAATAAAGTTATATAAGAATTGTTCGATGCCGAGGATCTCATACCAGAAGAAGTCGTTACTGTTGATTTTGACCCTGCTGCTGTTGATTCGGGGGTGGCATAGGCGGCATCCCAGGTCTTGGGGGGAAAACACCAGCTGGTCCACCAGGCGGTGGCGGCATGCCAGGCATTGGTGGCATCCCAGGCCTCATGACAACCTGAGGTGGTGGTGCCCCTGGCCTCATCATCTGAGGCGGTGGACCACCAGGCCTCTGCGCGAACTGCGGTGGAGGCCCTGGGAATGGAGGGGGCGGGCCGCCGGGCCTCGGAGGGAAACCTTGCATGGGCATAGGCGGACCCCCTGGCCTTGGAGGGAACTGAACGGGCACCTGGCCCGGCGGAGGCGGGCGGACCTGGGGGTACGAAATGGGAGCGGCGGACAGCTGAGGCATGGGAGGGCGGGAGATCTGTGGCTGCATCATGCCGGGGGCAGGGCCGCCGACGCCGCGCACAGGACCGGCGAGGCCGGGCTGCGCCTGGATGAGTGGCGCGGTGGGGACACCTCGTCCGGCGGCGCGTCCGATGCCAGGTCCGGCGGGGCCCGAGTGGGCTTTGGCGCGGGACTCGTCCGGGGGAGGGGGGCCCTCGACGGTCATGGAGACGACCTCCTCGCCGCGGAGGAGGACAAGGCCGAGTGTGCGGCGATCCTCGCGGTCCCCGCCCTCCCCGGCCTTCTGGCCCTTGGCTGGCGGCAGCTTGCGGAACTCCTCACAGTCGCCGAGGACGAGGTTCATGTGGCGATCGAAGGCCATGAACTTGCCCACGAGCTGGCGGCCGTCCTGGATGGTGACGCGCATCCGGTAGTTGATGTACTGCAGCATCTTGGAACCCTTCGACATCGACATGGCTGCGGAGGCGCTCCGCCGACGAGATCGGCCGCCGGAGATGGACGAGGGCAGATGTTTCGATCGAGGGTTTTAGGGTTTCTGGGGACGGCGGTAGGCCGAGAGAAATAATTCAAAATGCGGTTTTTTCGGGCATCTTTATTTGCCTTTTTGTGATATGGGTTAAAGTTACAATAAAAGCCCATAGAATAGGCCCATATGATATCGGCCTTCAGAGTTGCTCATTAATAAGCTCGCTTAATCCAGTAGCCAAATTTATATTTGAATGATTGGTCTGAAATATATATATATATATATATATATATATTTATATTTATATATAATCAATTTAAAAACGTTTTTGTGCATCACATTTTTTATCGCTAAAAGTAATCATTTAATTTTTATCGTTGAGTGTACAAATAATATTAAATTAATGTTTTACCTAAAAAAAATTTTAATTTGCTAAATAACGCCAAGAGATTATTTTTGAGCCACCTACCTAAATTGGAGAGGATTCGTGTAATGCCACTTGTTCATAATAATAGTTTTAATGTATTTCTAAAGTATTATCTATTTTTTGAACAAAAGTGGACGCAACGCACGGTTAGAAAAGTCCACTATTTTTATATCCATTAATAATCATACCCTTTCACCTTGTATTTGGCAAATAATGATTAAATCCATTTATAATTATATAATCATAAATAAGGATATTGGATCCATAATATTAGCTCAAAAAATTATGAATTTACACGAAAATGAATGGTCTACCCATTTCCATATAGATATAAAACTAATAATATTTTTTTATTTTTTTTAAATATATATATTTATATATATTTAAAGAAACATATTTTTGTACACGTGTGAGAAAAATCCACTGTTCTTTTTTCCTTTGTTTCGACATACGGAACTGGTAAGCAGTTTCGTATCGCGAATAGGCGGGCGGTCTCTTCCTGCTACCACGCCACGGTTGGTGGTGTTGTACCCCGAGGCCGAAAAAGCAGAGACGTAGGAAAGAGACCGCGCCCTCTCGGCGGTGGCGGTTTTGCCCCCTTCTTCCCCCGGGGCACAGCAGATGGCCCCTGGTTTTGTTCCCTCCTGTTCCGTCCCCTGTATGCGTCATGAACCCCATTTCTTCCTTGGTCATTTTCCTGCATTTTTCTGGAGCTTATCCGTTCCAAAGATTTGCCTTTTTTGGCTCCTTCTGGATCTCTGGACTTGCGGGTGCAATAAAGTTTGAATCTTGGGAGGTGTTGCAGGGTGTTTTTTTTCTTGTTCTTCTTCTTCCTTCCGTGGACTTGTGATTGTATTTGTTTGTTGGAGCTGTTTCCGGGATGGAAGTGGCTGAGGCGAGCAGGGCGGGGGAGGGGACGAAGGTGGCTGGACGGAAGAGGAATGGGGAGGAGGGGGAGGAGGCCGTGAGGAAACGAGGGTGCGGCGGCAGGCGGGCCCGGCCGCCGCCGTCGGCTATCCAGCGGCTGTTCTCGGCTTGTAAGACCGTGTTCAAAGGCGTCGGCAACGTGCCCGTACCCGCCGACGTAGAGATGCTGAAACGGCTCTTAGGTAACAATATTGATCTTCAATCACTGTTGCAGGAAACTTCACATATTTTCATATCAGAGTTCATCGAAAAAAAATAATCAGTTCTGACACATTTTAGATTCTCTATTCATCAATCTTTCTGAATAAAACTAGTCAGCCTCATGAGTAGATTGGCAAAGAAAGGAAATCAAGTGGTTCTTGACGTTGCTTTATGAGCAGCCATGACACAGCACTATTCTTGATCTTCGTTGTGTCTGGAAATGCAACACTGCATGCTAATTATTATGGATATTTGTTGTGATATAAGGCATCCTAGATGTTTTGTAAGGTTTTGTGAGATTTGGAAATGACTTCATCTGTAGTCAGATTAGTCACTTGTGGGGAGATATTTGTCTTTATTTTCATGCGCTTACGAATAATTATATTTTATAGAGAAGTCTCTAATTGCCATTAATTGTCGACCAGCATTTTTTAAAATGGAGAACTGCTTAATGTCATGTATAAATTGCTTAATGAAAAATGTGCGAAGAAATCCAGCGGGAAACTAATAAACCAGATATAGTGAAAAAAAATCAGTGATCATTCCTTACTCCGATGGTGTTTCAGAAATGTACTTGTTAGCTTGAAATCCTGACATCTATTATCAAATCTATCAGATGACATGGGACCACAAGATGTTGGCTTAAGCAGGAATCTACCATTCTTTAGGACTCAAAATGCTCATATAGGATCACCAAAGATCACATATACGACAATTTATAGCGACAAATATTTCTCGGTAAGAAAATTATCTTTCTGTCAAGCAGCATAGGTTGTCATTTTTTCTGTATGTTTCTGGTGATCCTAACCTGCAACTACTGTTACACTAGGTATCATGTAAAGATGTACTAATGCTTCGTATCATTTCTGATTAATTGCAGTTGTGTATATTTTTCTTACCCCCATCAGCAGTAATTCCTCTGCACAACCATCCAGGAATGACTGTTTTCAGCAAGCTGCTACTAGGATCAATGCACATCGAGTCTTATGACTGGGTGGATCCTTACACATCAAATGATTGTGCTGCACCATCACAGCGTAAATGCTAATTGCTTTATCACATTTTGGAATGCGCTTACAGATTTTTCTAATGGGATTGATCATTCATGGTACAATATGTTTTCGCAGTGAGATTAGCGAAGTTGGTAATGGATTCTGACTTCACTGCTCCGTGCGACACTTGTGTTCTCTATCCAACAAGTGGGGGAAACATTCATACTTTCAGAGCAATCACAGCTTGTGCAGTGCTAGATGTCCTAGGCCCGCCTTACACCAATGATCGTGATTGCACATACTATCAGCATCATCCATACTCTCATCATTCGGGTAAGCAGTGTTTTTTTTCTTCAGCAAATATTTATTTATGTCTTGCTTAGTTTAGTGACTAACTCCGCCTATATTTTATAGCCGGTCCCAAGTCCGGATAAAGGAGGAGAGTTGTGTTAGGCCCCAACAGCCAGCATAAAATTCTGTCGAATTTTATGAACATGGATCAACGAATGAATGGCGTCGTATGATCCATGTAGCCGACCCCACCTAGTGGGATAAGGCTTTGTTGTTGTTGTTGTTAGTTTAGTGACTGTGATAGTGTATGTATGCATGCATGTTGTTCATTTGACATTAACACACGCCTCATTAGTTTTTACCAATTACAGTTTCAGGTAAAGGCAGGAAAAAAGGTAAGTGATCTCTGCCATGATATTCCTATTGTGCATCAGCTTACATCATAAGTATATATAAACTGACCAAAATTATATGCACTTTTGGATGGCTGAATGAATCACATAAATTGTTGATGTAGTTTTGATTTGATATTGTTTGACTGGCAGTGAAGGTGGTGCACATACTGCATCTACACCTACTGCTCAGTGTGTTTGAGCTCTCTGAATTAAAGATCTCTTCTTCCTTTGTGTATATAATTATCAATCAGTAAGCAGAAGTTTTAAATCTACTAAGAGTGCCTACAAATCAGAACCATACTCATTTAAGATAGTTTTCCAGATGGATTAACTTTATAGGCAACTTATCTTTTGGCTACCGTGATCAAATTTTCACTCTTTGAAGTTAAATTAAGAATGGTGGAACATGCTAAAGTCTGTTTTTAACCAACTCTGAAACATGCTGCAGATGAGGATTCTCTCCAGATTTTGGGCCAGACCGAACAGCTTAGATGGTTGGAGGAGATCGACGAGCCAAAAGATGTGTTCCATGATGGACGATAATTTCTAATCTGTTCTTAGGTTTGAGCATCATTGTATCGTACTCATTCTTCTTTTCCTTATGTTGCGTCATTTCTGTACACCTGATCTTCAAAGTACAAGAATGTACACATACCTTTTTTAGAACCATTTTATGCATCCTTTTGCTTGGTCTGAGAAAACTGCCGCCTGCTGATGTATTCAGCTGGGACCATGGTGGGGGCTGCCGTCGGCCGACCGTGGTAGCCAATGCACGCAGCCTGTCACCATGGTGGTGGCTTAAAATTTTCCGGTACCGGAGGCCAGGAGGCACCCAGGTTATGGGGTTTGACCCGGTGGAGTTTCGACTTGACTACCGACCCGTATGTCGAGGTTGGAATTTTTCAACCTGAGTCAATTCGACTTGATGATTTAATTTTTTAATTTTTTTCATTTAACTTTAAGCTTATATCTTGTATAAAAATGAAAAAAATATTAAAATAAAATATTGTTACATATGGAAACTAATGTTTAAATACTTTAAAGATTATTATACACCTTAAAATAAATATTATTTGATTTATTTATCAATTTTTTCTTGGTTCTTTTCTATTGGGCTGGACCCTTTAAACGTGTTGGGCGTTGCAGCACCTTGACCCTTCAAAAGTTTATGTCAGATACAGAGTGATGAACTTGTTTGTCTTGCCATGGAACCATCATATTCAGTAACTCTTCATTGTTAAAACTAAAAGCAATTCATCATTTATACATCCTTTCTTTTTTTTCACCACAGTGGACTATGACGATGATATGAACAAAATTTGTGTGGCGAATGATTGCATCGGGGAAACGGAACAACGTGTCAACTGCATTTTTTGGGACTCATAGTCGTCACAAGATGCAGTGCATGATCACCCACAAGTTCACTGGACTTATGAAGCATGGCTGCCTGCAAACGCGAGGCTCACATGTCACATCTCCACCAAGGTGGCAACAATGCAGGCACTTGTGACGTTCTCTTCCGTGGCCATCCATCTCACGTTTGCAACATTCTTCCGGCACTCGATCACGCAAGGGCGGATCATGCTAGACGCTGTCACGAGCTCTGCAACTTGGAGCTCATCCCCATATATAAGAAGCTTGGGACAGGAAGCGACAGAGATGGGTACTTGTGCCAGCTTGGCTCTGTGACATACTGAGCAGCATGAATGCTGTGGCTTTGATGAGCTTCACTGTTCACAGCGTGACTCTGTTGGTTCATGTGACACAAGAGAATTCTAGGACTAGTCATCAGCCATGGAATGGTCGAAGGAAACGTTTCTCGAACAAAACATATCCACTTCAGGCTTCATGTGACTTTGAAGACGAGATGCAACTTGCAGTGCTATGTCGTAGTTCCATTATCAATCATTTCCCAACTCCTATGTGTTGGATTTACCAGTAATTCTGTCAGCAATCCTTGCAGTTCTAAGTTTGCTATCCGAGAAATTATGAACTGCAATTAGGCACAATCCATCTGTGCAGTTCCACAATCAGAAATCGAGGCAAAATTGCATCGAAAGGAACTTGTCCTCATATCCATCAGGGAGTGGCTGCTAACGATTGATCAGAGTGCACCACTATCTGCCCTTCTTCGCTAGGGACTCCTCCAGATCTTGAAATGGTTGTGCTAAAAAGTAGCAACCGTCACTCGATTATGCTTTGTATCAGAGTTAGTAGACATACCAGAAATGACATGGTGGGGGTGGAATCCATACGACTCAAGACGTCAAAAGAACAGAACATTATTCAGTTATCATTAACTCTGCATTGATGAGGGCTCAACGGGACACGATTGATCTTTGCTTTCTTTGTAAAGGGGGCGGCATCGCCATAGTTTCAGAAAGTTGGTGTCGGGCAACTATCACCTCGTGGAGAGAGAATGAAAAAGAGGACAGGAGACATAACTAAAAAAATCATTTTTTTTCTTTTTCTTACAACTATTTTTTGCTTTAACAGAGTAAGAAGCACAATATTTGATCTTTTTATTTTCTCAAAATCTTAGAAATTCGAGAGAGAGAGAGAGAAGGTGGAGGGAATAAAGGGCCAATGTGTCATCTTTTTTATTTTCAGAATTGCTTTAATGGCCGGTGGTGGTGGGGAAAAGCGACTGAGAAAAGAAGAGAGAAACATTACCCCAAAGAAAGAAGAGAGAGAGAGAGAAAAAGAGGAAAATCTATTACGTGTATATTTTATATAGTTAATACTCAGATCCTGTCGTTGGTGGCAGCAAAAAGGTGGACGTGCTGCTGTCTCTGTATGCATTATGCAGCCCTTTCGCCTCGCGTCGTCTCTCGTCCAGCTCGGAGTCCGGAGCTCTCTTTGGCCGTTTCTCCCACCCTCCAGTGCACCCGTGAGTGACCAGCTGACGAGGTCTGCAGGCTGAGCCTGTACCTGTACCTTCAAGACGACGACTCTTGGGGTCAGGATTCTCGCATTAATGTCATTGGTGGGTAGCTTTGAGCCTGCGAAGGTGGTAAAAATTTGATCTTTTGAAGGTTTTGGTGGGGTTGGAGCTGGAGGCCTTTTTTGGGTGCTCAGTGCAGCTACTTTGCTTCTTCAAGTGGAGATTGCAAGATTCAAAAATCAAATATTTGGAGCACTTCTGGGGCTTTCGTGTGCGATAGAGTTTGATAGGCGGAGAAAGGAGGCGGCATTACTGGAGCTACGTGCTCCTGGAGCTCGAGCTCATCTTGCTGCCTCTCCAGCTTGGTATTTTCGCTGCTCTGGAAGAGTTTGGAATAGTAGAATACGTACGTTCTTGGTTTGCTCTGAGGATTGCAGTTGAGAGAAAGTGAAGAAAGGGACGAGCTTTCTCAGATTCTAACCCTGCATTGTTGGCCTGGCATCTGTGCTTCTTTTCTGTCACAATCCAAGAAAGGTATGCTTCAATCTCTGTATCAGACCAGTTGCCACAACTTCCCAAGTCTGTTTTATTCTTTTGTATCGAATTATTATTAATGCTTCGATTTTTTCTCCCCTCTCTTTTTCTTTCTCCTTTTGTTTCTGTTTTAAGGAAGGATTTTGCTGAGAAGGGAAGAGAAGACTGTTCCGCAGTTAGTTCACAAATTTTTCTGGTAACAGATGGCTGTTGGAAGCTGCATTGCTTACTTGCTGGCCTTGTTCTTGTTTTGTGCCTCATTTCCCCACACCCACCAGCTGCAATCCTCACAAGCTTGGTCCCTTCTCCGCATCCAAAGATTGCTGAACTATCCGACTGTTCTGAGAAGCTGGACAACCCAGACAGACTTCTGCAACCTTGAGCCAAATCCATTCCTGACCATAGTTTGCTATGAAGATAGCATAACTCAGTTGCACATTACTGGCAACGAGAGCTCTCCACCTCTCCCTCGGAGCTTCTCCATGAATTCATTCTTCACCACTCTCACTCGGCTCCCTGATTTGAAGGTGCTCTCCTTGGCATCAGTAGGCCTTTGGGGACCCCTGCCTGCGAAAATTTCCCGATTGTCCTATCTCGAGATTGTGAACATGAGCTCCAATTACTTGTATGGAATCATTCCTCACCAAATTTCCAATCTAAAAAATCTTCAAACTTTGATACTGGATCATAACATGTTTGGTGGTCGGATTCCTGATTCATTGGGTGAACTTTCACTTCTTGCTGTCCTGAGCTTAAGGAACAATACACTGAGTGGGCCGGTGCCAAATTCATTTAGCCATTTGGGATCCCTCAGAGTGCTCATGCTGTCATCAAATAGCTTGGTCGGAGAGTTGCCTGATCTCAGCAGCTTGAAGAACCTTCAGGTTCTTGATCTAGAAAATAACTACCTTGGACCAAGCTTTCCAAGCTTGGGAAGGAAAATTGAGACCGTTGTACTGAGAAAGAACAAGTTCAACAGTGGTTTGCCATCTGAAGTGACTTCATATTATTTGCTTGAACGCTTCGACATTTCATCGAACAGATTTGTCGGCCCGTTTCCACCAGCATTGTTGTCTTTGCCTTCTATTCAATATCTCAACATTGCTGGAAACAGATTTACTGGAATGCTTTTCGAAAATATGACATGCAACAATGAACTCGAGTATGTCGATATATCATCGAATCTTCTGACTGGTAATTTGCCAGCATGTCTAGCTGCAGAGTCCAGGAAGAATGCAGTGATGTATGCAGCGAACTGCTTAGGAACTCAGGATCACAGTCAGCATCCCTCTAATTTTTGCCAGAACCAGGCCTTGGCTGTGGGAATATTGCCTCGCGACGAATCTAAGGCATCAAGTCACAAAGCAGCTAACATTGCTGGTATAGTTTTAGGCGTCATTGGAAGTGCCTGCATCATTGGAGTTGCAGTGTTTTTTGCTCTTAGAAGATATCGCATGAAGAGGGCAACAATCAAACCTCCAAGGAAACTAATAGAGCATGCCTCTAGTGGGTATCCTAACAAGTTGCTCACTGATGCAAGTACGACCATTCTTTCTAACTCTCATCTGCACCCTACTCGTGACATTGTGGTCTGCATTTTGAGTTTTGCTGTCTATAATTTGATGTTTCGTATGAATCTATATTTTGCTTATAAGAAACGATCCTTACCGTGAGATAATTTTACTTCTAAGAAGAAATGTTGTTGCCACAATGGTTCAAATTCACAATTGCACTATTGCTTATAAGTTTCTTGAATTTGGTTTAGTTCCTCTCATGATGATAATTTTGTGTTTTCTTCTACTCAAAAGGGTACATCTCACAAACCATGAGGCTGGGAGCACTTGGCATTCCACCTTATAGATCATTCTCCTTGGAGGAAATTGAAGCAGCCACAAATAACTTTGAAACATCAAGTTTCATGGGAGAAGGTTCACATGGTCAGGTATGTCTTTGACTTCTCATCAGACACGGCATGGACTAAATCCCCTACTTGTTTCTCATCAGATGCAGCATCATGCTCACTGTCTAACCTTGCTGATTTAATACTACATGGAAGGGCATGATACAATTTTTTTTTGAGAGGATAAAGGATGGATGCCTTTTGCATTCATCCAATTTTATTTAAAAAAGGTCACACTGTACATACACAATTTACAGGAATAGAGCTTTCATTCTTCCAATATCTTGATATCTGAGCTTTCAATGTGCTTTTCAACATTCATCCATGTGGCTTTAGCTTAGTAGTTGACTTTCTGTCTTGCGTGACCTCTGCTTTGCTGACAACAGATGTACAGAGGAAAGCTGAAAGATGGGTCTCTAGTAGCAATAAGATGCTTAAAGCTGAAAAAAAGCCAACACTCCCAGAATTTCAACCGTCATATAGAGCTGATTTCAAAGCTTAGACATCGCCATTTAGTCAGCGCCCTTGGACATTGCTTTGAGTATTACCTTGATGATTCCACTGTCAGCAGAGTATTTCTGATTTTTGAGTATGTGCCAAATGGAACATTGAGAAACAGAATATTAGGTATATGCTCTGTTCTCGGTTATAAGTTATAATGTTCTCAGGTTATAAGTTATAATGTTACTTTTGATTTGGACACCACTACTCCATGCTCTTAAATTTCTAAATTTGTCACCCTCTTTCTCTACACAGAAGGAGTTTGTGGACAGAAGCTTACATGGACACAGAGGATATCAGCAGCTATTGGCGTAGTAAAGGGCATCCAGTTTTTGCACGGGGGAATAATTCCTGGTTTATTTGCAAATGATTTGAAAATTACAAATGTACTTCTAGACCAGAACCTTGTTGCAAAGATCAGCAGCTATAATCTTCCGGTACTAGCTGAAGATATGAAGAACGAGGTAAACAAAAAAAAAAAAGCTTTTGAAGTGTTTATTCCATAACATAACCACTCAAATCTAACTACAATCCTTGGTTTCCCGAACAGATTGTGTCAGGAATTTCTTCAAGCGGATCAAGGGAGCACAATGAAAGGTGAACAACTCCTTTATCTTTCAGTTCATTAATCTCATAATGGTGCCTTTTCATTTTCCGTGTTGAATCGAAATTCTAGTTAAAATGGACAAGTTGCAATGCGGTCTAACTTCACTAGAACTCAGGAAGCATGTGTGCTATATAAGGAACACGGTTTTTATTTTCTATATAAAGACTACATACCACCAAGATCATAAAGTATGCTTATATGTAAAGGTGCATTGAGTCCTTGGAAAGATTAGCAATCAATTACGAAAATGCATTAATGATGAACTTGCAACTCATTAGCACTACTGCTGAGATCTACGACATTACGACGAGCTGATATACCTTCATTCATCAGCAACTAGTTATGTAGCATCGCAAGATTTCAGTATAAAGCTTCACATATGAAAGCAAATTGACAATTCGTCGTTATTCTTCCTCCCTGCTGTACACTGCAGGCTGAAATACATGGACAAGATTGACATCTATGATTTTGGTGTCATTCTATTGGAAATTTTGTCTGGAAAGCCAATCATATCGAGCAATGTAGCGGGTACAATGAAACATAAGGTATGATGCCCTTAACAAGATTCTATAATCTTTGTCTATCATGGAATGGGTTCCGTAAAGATCTTCTATGAAAAAGACATGAACTCACAGATGTTCTTGCATATTGATCCCGTTCTATCGGTTCAGTTACAAGAGAGCATAACAGCTGATGAGATGGCAAGAAGAAGCATTGTGGATCCAGCAATAAGCAAGGGATGTAGTGATGAATCCCTCAAGACTGTCATGGAGATTTGTTTACGGTGCCTTTCAAAGGAACCAGCACAAAGACCTTCTGTAGAGGATGTTCTATGGAACTTGCAATTTGCTGCTCAAGTACAAGAATCATGGAGAGGAGATTCCCAAAGCTGTGAAGAATCACCTCTCTCACCTTCTCAACCTCCCCGCTCACCTATCAGTCAGCTAACTACGCCTTGACAAAATAGTAAGTTAAACCATAACATTGCTTGATGTTGTTTTCAGTATATGTTGATAAACAAAATTCTTGGGTCATGCATGTTGGAGGTTCAAAGTATCTTTTCGGTTAGTTTCAGTCAACATGTTACCTTAAACCATCACATTTTCCATCTGTACTGAGATATGAAATTATTATAAAAACAATCTGATTTTTCAGTATCCTGGTGGCTAACCCATTGTAATATATGTACGCTAGTGCTATGAACTTTGAGTTTATGGTGTTGACTTGTAAACTACTGATGATAAGGCACGTTTCTCCAGGTCGTCTCTGATATGCCAAGCTTCAAAGAAGGATCCTTGTAGAGTTATCCGCGACTGAAGATAGGACTGTCCAATAATCAATTCAAAACAGGAATTCTGTTGTGAATCTTGACATCTGCATTAAATTAGATTTAGGTTAGTAGCAAAGATCCTGCAAGATGATGTATAAATTGTAGTCATGAGAACAAAGATTCCGCAAACCAGCGGTTTGTATCTTGTTTCGAAGTTTGAATGCACACTGGTCTGAATTATTATTTCTGGAGCTGCACTAAGAAATCTTATTCAAATCTTATTCCATTGCTTGATTCAATGCTGATATTCTTCTAGCAACGGCACAGTAAAAATTTTGACATGTCAATGAACAAACTTATGATACCATCTTCTGGCAAAACTTATCAAGTTGAATTGAACTTCGTCCCATGACGCTAATTGTTTGATTCTAATGTACCGCTTACTTATGGAGTCAATTGATTAAATGCACTGCGCCAGTATAGATCTTATCCTGAGCATGAATTATTAAGATTTTGATGCATGCAATTAAAGCAAGAAATGGTACCAAAGCTGTTGAACTATCAACACCATGTTCATGAACCATAACACACGTTGAACAATTTTTGAAAGATCAAATGAGAGAACTTTAGGAACCAATTTTTTTCCCTTTTGTGCTAAGCTTTTTGGCACACGAGTTGTTGATTGGAAACCCTACGTACAACCTAATTGAAATATTTCCCAGGTCTGCAACGCTTCACACTTTGTATAGTTTTATGCAAGAAATGACCATTCATATTCTATACCTCTGTTTGCGGAAGTATAAGAAATCTCAGCCGACGAGTTGGACTATCATATTGGGTTTCCCGATAGATAATACGATTTAAGAAAAAAATAGCATTCGACTTAATTTTAAACTGAGCATAAGCACATCCAAAAGAAGAGTTTTATATCTTATCCAAAAAGATAGTCATATCACGCTGGAAGTCTTCACAATACAACTACATGATTGCATCTCTTAGTCTTCACAAATACTATAAATTATCAGCATATATAATCTTAAAAGCACGTCAATCCGGATTATGGATGATTACAACAATTTCAGCAGAGCAATACAGCAAGCATCAATATTTTGAGGGCATAAACCAATCATAGTCAGCACTTAAACTATGATAATAGTAGTGCTAACTACAACATGCTGCTTGAGACGAAGAGACTATTCCAGCCACTAGTCCGCAGTCCAGCTCTGCTCCACAATTTCCCGAACCTTACGATTGTACTCACGCTTATTTTCACTGAACATCCGAGCAGCCTCAGAATTTGCTGGTGAATTTGGATTGGGATCACAGAGAAGTGACTGTAGAACAATTCGATATGCACAAGTCAGAATTGCTGGATAAGAAGAGCATGGCAAAATAAGTCTGCTTATAGCTTTCAAGGATCAGTTAACTCCTCGAATTATAAAATGAAAAACAAGAGACAAGGTGAAATTTACTCCCACCGAAGACAAAAAAAGTAGCAATAAAAAGGATGACACCAACATGTTTTCGATATGCAAAGTCACAGCAACAGTTTCTAGAATCATGTGTAAAGAACAGACATGGAAACAAATTTCTACCAAATAACTCTGGAAAGGATGGGTCAAAGTAATCACTACTTCACAAACAAGTTTTCAGAGGATCGAGAATGCTAAATGTGTCCCTTTGAATAATTAACCAAAATTAATTCAGCTGAAGCTATAACTTTGTGGTATGTGACTCAACATAATATAGAAAATGCAAGGACTAAACCATGCTTTTGTGCAAGAAAAATACTTATCCATTCGAGGAGACGGAAAGCATTTCAATTGCTTCTCTAATTTTCGAACTCAATAATGAGTAAAGTCACTACCTAGATAAAACAATTGGATGGCAACATCTGGCTTCATCAGCGATGACCCCGTTCCGACCAAATCCCTACTGGTTGGACAGATGTGTATGGCTTTTGCAGTCCTTCTCAGCTTATAGTCTCTACCTCCGCTTCCTGCAATCTCCTCCCCCGGACACGTTCAGGGCAGATTGCATACTCATTCTCGTGTACTATTTAAAGTCAAGATTTTTGCTTGGCTCATGCAGCGTGACAGGATCTCGCTAGAGTGTACATGGCAAGATGTGCACCTAACACTACGCTCTATGTGGTGAGGTGAAGGATGATGTTGCTCACTTATTGTTCGAGTGCTCCATGGCTTGAGAGGTTTGGTCACGGACGAGCTCCATGGTTGCCTTTCCATCAGCGTCGGAAACCTTCTAACTATCACTAGAACTCTTGGTGGTGAGAGGCAGAGTTGGAGAGCATCATTGACGACCTTTTTGGGCGCAATTTGACTCTAACATAACCGGATTGTTTTTTGTGAGGAGAGATGCTATATAGATAATATTGTACACCATATCTCTTTTTATTTCTTCAGGAGTGGGGATTTTGTTAGTGGATGTCCATTTCTCCTCTTCTGTAGCTCTTTTCTTGAGAACATACACTTGTACATGTTGGTTCATAATGATATATATATATATATATATATGGATGACAACCACAAATCTTCGCGGTCATCGTTTTTCCCCTAAAAAAATTTGGATGGCAACACAACTGATTTGAAATTATAGTATAGACAAAGGATATAAAATTCCACCACTGCAATTCCAGCAAACAAAGAAAACTCATCACCTTTGTGAAATGGCATTGTCCTAAGCCATTGAAAGTAACATTATTTGTTGCATCTTTTGAAGAGATCTTTCTTGAAAGGTTAAAGATGGTAAAGGATGGCTGTTAAAGCTGCAATCATCCACTCATTGGGGTGCGGTGCATGCTCATACATATGAAGTAACAATGATTATGGTCTCATTCACGCCCATTGTCTCACTAGGTTATAGTAGATTCTTTTTCGGCGCGTAGCCTCTATCTTCGGTTTCTTTTGGCTATCACGGATTCGGAGGACCTCATAGCTAACTGCAGACTTATTTGGGAACTGTCCCGTGAAGTGTGGACTTGTATGTGCGCTACCGGTGGCATTCCTCTATCGGCTACTGACTTATGGTAGCCTATGAGATGACTTCACAGGAAGAGGCAGGGTTGGAGAGCCCTTTCGGCGACCTTTTTGGCCGGTGCCTGGGCCATTTGGCTCCAGCGCAACCGCGTCATTTTTTTGTAGGGAGAGATGTCAAGTGGATAGTATTGTACATCGCATCTTTTGTCTTCTTCGGGAGTGGGGCACATACCGCTCTCTACTGGAGAGCATTCCACATGTACATGTTATTACTTTTCGGTGATATATATATACCTGGATGACAACCTAATGGCTGTCATCCTTTCTCTTCTCAAAAAAAAAATCTCTCCTTTCTAAATATATGATCATTCCATTGATACCAAATGGACCACAAGAATTCAAGTGGGATCATGCTACATCTTCTTGTATTGATTAATTAGTTGCCCAAAGTTAAATTTCAAATAGTCACTGTAATGCCTACAGTATGCTAAATATATGATCATTCCTTTGATACCAAACGGACCACAAGAATTCAAATGGAATCATGCTACATCTTCTTGTTATTGATTAACTAGTTGGCACAAGATAAATTTCAAATAGTGTCTTTGTAATGCCTACAACATGCTAGTTCTATACATGTGGACGTGGAAGAACAGCATTCAATTGTGCCTGAGCTTAAACAATACATAAAAACACATGAAATTTGGCGAATGGCAAATCATGGCAACAATTTCTTTTTTGGAAATGTTTCAATAAAATTTTTTTTTTGGAAACAATTCAATTTAAAGTAATGGAAGCTGTATAATTATGTAGATGAATGAATACAATATTTATTCTTCATATTCGATGCATATCCAAAAGCTTACCTGAATGGAGGTTAATATTGCAGCAACATCATAAATAGGACTCCACTGGTTCTGTAGAATATCCAAGCAAATGCTTCCATCCGCATAAACTGATAGTGATAACAGAAATATAGTTTCAGTAAAAAGCAAACCCAAGATCAGTTAAATTAAGACTTAAAAAATACTGGAAACTAGGGACTGAATGACTTGGACATTTTTTTTCTCAAATAAATCAAGGGATTACGTATACCATGAGAATACAGAGTGACTTACTATTTGGATGAAACATTCGTGAAACAAACCGCACAGTAGGTGGCTTATTAGGGTAATCCTCATTAAATTGCAGAGTCAGCTTGAACGTCCCTACATAATAGAGATTATAAGATAAAAACAGATAAACAACTCTTAAGCAATGCAAACTGGGTTCAAGTGCCTTATGATGAAAAATGATGATGCTACCAAAATAGAAATCAACAAAATTGCCATACTATCTTCTAAAAAAACGGCACGACTAAGTCAACTGGATCATTCCAATTCATTATTCATATCTATATATTCTAGTTCTGGATATAATACAAGAAACCTTGGTAATAAAAAAACTGTGAGGATTCATACGGATAACTTGATACAAAAAAGAAAACACTCAAAGAAGCTTCTAGAAACTAAAAACTAGCAAAAGAAATGTTGCTCTACTATGCAGTGCATTTGAACAATTACTAACTATCATAACTGGATAATGTACTTCATGCTTACATCACACTGATGACCAAGGTTGTCAAGATCTCGATCTTAAGATCTTACGACCTCTTCTAATCTCGATCTTATGTTGAAAATCTTATGTGTAAGATCTTAATACAATCTTACGATCCTATACGATCTCATATGATTAATATATAATTTAAATATTAATTAAAAATATATCTATGATAATAAAATTTAATTTATATGAAGTTAAATATATTTTTTTCATTTTTAATATGTTTTGATATAATTTAACTTAAGAATCAACAAAAAACATCTTAGTGGGGTATAATTTAAGATTTCAATGCGAAAAATATATTTATTATTTTAAAAATATATTATTTTATTAATAGGTAGGATCTTACTATCTGATCTTATGACCCCCTCCGATCTTATATAAGATCTCGATCTTGACAACCTTGCTGATGACAAAGTAGTTTCATATGCCACATTTTCATAATTTATGGACGTTGTCTTTATAGGAAACTGATGTTGCAGACAGCAATGCTATAATCAAGGTACAAACTTCTAATAGTCAATTATTCATGGGTATCATTCGCAGCATGGATCAGCTGCAATGGATCCTTTCTTTTGCTGTTTAGCATACCTATATAATTCACAATTCATATATGGACATATCAAGACTGAGTAGGGTGCTCCATATATAACATGCCTAATGATCTTTGATGGAAATTCATAATTATTCTAGAAGTTGTCAAAATCACGTTTTGACATGTAGAATCAGACTACTCTACGTACCCGTGCCTGAAAACCATGCTCAACTCTGCGCCGGATCACTTTTGGCCAGCATGTGGTAGGATCCCAAGATGGCTTGTACAATCATCCTAAATATTTGTTTACCCGGACATGATTGGACGTTATTATTATACATCATGCCTCGCCCTAATTTCTTCTCCTGCTGCCCTGCTTCTGTTCTGTTGCCTCTGCCTCCACTCTGATGTTCCTGTCCCGCTCTGTTGCTGTTCTCTTCGGGTACCTCTCCCTCCCTCCCTTCCCTCTTGATGTGCACCTCTCCCTGCCTCCTCTCTGATGTTGCTCTCCCGCTCTGTTGCTACTGCAACCACTCTCTTCAAGTTCCTCTCCCTCAATCCCTCCCTCCTCTCAACGCACACATCTCCCTGCTCATGAGCAGCCAAAGCCTTAGGGGCCTCCCACCCGCGATTCCTCTGCTCTCCTGCTGCTCTCTCTCTCTCTCTCCACCTTCCCTCCTTCTCGACATGTGCCTTTCTTTGTTCGTAAGCAAGCAGAGCCCTAAGGGCCTCCTAACCATGAGCAGGAGGAGCTGTGAGCGAGTTGGCCTAGTTGCCCCTCACACAAGAACTTTTGTTTTTTTTTCATTTTGAGTAAAACACTTTTTATGTTCTAAATTTAATTGTTAGATACTGTTGGTTTGTTTTTAGGAAAAAACGCAATCCACATTTTTTCTTGCTATTATGATAGCTTGTTGTTGTTGTATGATAGCTTGTTAACTTTTTTATATTGATCCTTACAAGTTTAAATTGTTAAGCACTTCATTTGATTATTATTGCATTTTTAGGGAAAAATGGATCCCCATTTTTCTTACTACTATGCTAATTTGACTGGCAGTGTAATTCCTTTGAACTTTAAAGCAAAAGATTGTTTTAGCGGGCTGTCATTATAGGTTAACGTCTATGAATTACAAGATCAACTCAAAGGTTTGCACTAAATGTGAGTCAGGAGAGATTGCATATTAATATGCATCTATATTAAAATAAAATCCAGTAGAATCCGCCATCGCATCTTACGTCTCTTCGTTTGCATGTTTTTGCAGCTCTTCCTTGTTTTGTCCGTTTTACGAGTTTGGCAACATTGATTATTCTCTTGCAACAAATATGACAAAGTCGTTGTCGTATCTGTTTTACAAATTTGACAACATTGATTATTCTCTTGCAACAAATATGACAAAATTTGTCAGGCGTGAACTTGTGTATTAACGTAGACTTTTACTACAAACTTGTTATTCATCTATTACTATTCTTTTCTTTTTAGTAAAAAATATTACTATCTTTTTTTAAGTATCTATTACTATTCTTGCAATAGACATTGAATGGTTATAAACTGTCAGGCATCAATTTCTTTCTTTTCATCTTAGATTCCTAGTTCCTTATTCAGACAAATCCTAGACATATTTATTTTGCTTTCTGTGAGAACCTTTGACGAAAAGATTAAGCAACTAACCAATACCCATCTAAGAAAGCATTGATGAGAGTACCTACAAGACTTTATATCTACACATTTAAGATTAAGATAAAATCAATATCAATCAACTAAAAAAGAGGGCCGGAGAAGTGCCATCCACAATTAAGTTTGCTAAAACATTCCCAAATACGTAAAGTACTAAACAAAAGAGAATAGCAAGAGGCAATTTAAGAGCTATAATTCTTGCGAAGAACAAATTAAAAGAAGCATCTCGATTTACAGGATAATAAAACTCATTCAACCTCAAAGATTCAAAATATTAGGGTTCAAGAGCATGATCATACCTCCATCCCAGGGAGTATCATCAGGGCTGCAGAAAATAAGGAATCAAAGGTACAAATTAATCACCGCAAAATCCGATTTTTATTAAAAGGCAACAAAAAAAATCAATTCTTTACGACAGGAAACATAAAAACAATCTGATTGAAACATGGGCTAGGGTTACAATCGAATCAGAAGGAAAGGGAATATTATACGCGCTCACCCAAAAATCACGGCGTTCCACAGCATGATGTTGTTGTCCTGTGGCGCGCCGCTGATCCCCGCCGGTGGATCCTGCTGCAGCCTCCTGAAATCCCGCATCAACCGCTTCCTCGCCGGCGTCGACATCGCAACGGATCCCCTTCGCCTTCCTCAGACAAAAAGATGACAGCTTTACGCGATCTCTTCAATCTTACACCTCTTGATCTCTCTCTCTCCCAGTGGAAGAAGGAGGAGGAGGAGGGGGAGAAGAGGAGGACGAGGCAGGCGATGGGAGACGCCCTTCAAGTATGGAAAAAAAAGTGGGGCTGAACAACTTAAATAAATAAAATAAAAAAATCAGTTTTTTAAGAAACACTGCCTTTTCTATATAAAATAAGGAAAAAAAAAACAAAAACGGTTCTACAGTTTCCTTTTATTTTTTGTAATCCAAAGATGCCAAATCTTCCACTTTTTACCCTTTTATCTTTCTAATTCGATTTTTTCTTACTTTCTAAATGAATAGTATAAGTTCAAAAATTCTGAAAAAGTGCTTTCATATTAAAAGAAGAATATTTCTTAATATTTCATCTTCAAAATATTTAATAGCAAAAATGAAACACAAAACCTTTTCTAGATTAATGAATGCGTAACACGCATTTTACCATTAATACAACAATATTTGTTTCTGATTTATGTTTAAACAGGAATATTGATTTGTTTATATATATATATATATATATATATATATAATATTTGCTTATTTTTTAACTAGAAAATTAGTGAATAACCTTTTTTTAGTGATGTGGAAATGAATAGGTGTTGGTGCGACTCATCTCAAGTGAATCCAATACTTTTTCGTTCGTGTGTGATGTTGAACGGGTGAATGGTGACAATTTGCTTTTTTGCATGAGAACAGGAGGTGCAAATTGTGTTGTCATGGCTGTGCGAGGGAGCCCACCACCAGGACTTGATGCTTGGAATCTGATTCCTTTGCTTTGTGTGTGTGTGTGTGGAGGAGCCCAGCACCAAGACTCATCTAATTTTATCTTTTACTATATGATCACGTGAGAGATAAAATTCACCATAAAAAAAGGAGTAGATTATATTATTAGTCAAATGATGAAAACATAACAAAATCTGACAGAATAATCATATTTGTGATTCATTGTATAGCCTACCACAACCAAAGTAGGAAAAAAAACAAACGATGAATGTGCCAAAGCTTCACTCTGTAAAATCTACTAATTAAATATTAGATAAGATGTTTCATTAGATTCAATTCATCTAGCCATGGTTAAGCCCCATCCAGAAGGACAGCACTGTTTAGAACAATCCAACCTAAGAAAATTTTGGCCAGGATGATGCCAACTCTTGCAAGCTTACTTTTAGAGATGAGCATGAGGTTCAGAATCAGATCCCTCATTGCATGCTGTGGTTTGTTCTTTTTGTAATCCCTCTTATTGCATGATTTGCATCGAAATTACTACACATTTAGCACAAAGTTCGCCAATGGCCTTAGATAAAAGGAGCATTAAGTGCTCTGTTCCAGAACAAACTACATCCATGAAAATTAATTCGTACGATTAATGTACTCCCAAACAGTAAGACCACAGCTGTTGTCCGCCAGACAGTTAATGTACCATTTATCATCATCCTGGAAATTATTGATCAGACAAAGAACAGAAGAAAATATTATTAAGCAATCCTTCATGTTACAAATTATTCTAAGAAAATGGAGACTTAATATAAATGTGTAGAAATAACTATAAAAATGGTATACCTTGGTCGACTCTTGGATATCCATTTTGCTTTCTGCAGTGTTTACCACAGGGTTTCCAACTCTCATATCCCTGTTGGTACATTTATGTTAGAAAAATTTCAACACGAGAAAGTTACAGCAAATGGAATAAATTTTTATTCTATTCCGAATACTACCAATCTTACCTATCGTCTTGGATCATCGGATTTGCATCACGTGGTTGTGGTGGAGGGGCTCTATTTTTGGCACCTGTTTTTTCAGTGCCAAATCAGAAGTTATATACTTGAAAAAACTTTGTTTTGACTAAACTAAAAAAGATATGAAGAAACTACAAGCTCAGCCTACGACCTTGTGCTTGCTCCCCGTTTTCTCTCCTTAGTTGCCTATGAATGTTCCTATATTTCTATTACACCAGAAAAGAAAGGATTACAAGTATTTTATGCAGATATTGCACTTTTTAAGATAAGATACAGTGGCAATAGTAAATCATTATCTTACTTTAAACTCATAACATGTGATTTGCCATCCATATTTTTATAACCAATTGCAAGTTAATTGACTATGTCCATATCAACATCTCATGGATTTCCGTATAAGTACCTGAAGATGACTCTTCACTTGTTGAATACTGAGGCCAAAAGCACCCATCCTCTCCATTGTCTGGATGATGGCGGTTGGCTTTGCTTCTAAAGTCATTTTGAAATTCATGAAAAGAGCAAGATGAGAAGATGTCCAGAGATGAAAAAAAAATGATGCATACAACTTAAAAGCCAAGAAATTCTGCAGAGCATTTATAAAACAAGAAAACCAAATGTACACTTTATCTTGAAATATACTTTAATCCTCAAAAGGCAACTTGATGATGAAGAGAAAGCCTACAGCTTTATCTCCATCGTGTTGTAAAAGAATTACATACAAAGTTTAAGTCAATATTCATAAAAACCTTTATCACTTCATGATAATGATACAACAACAACAACAAAGCCTTATCCCACTAGGTGGGGTCGGCTACATGGATCATACGACGCCATTCCGCTCTATTAGTAATTCATGATAATGATACATAAAATGTTTTCCATAAATTAAAAGAGCTCATGAAAGAAAACAAACCATCAGGTCCACCAAGTAATGAGACAGCATTAACAAACTTTTCATGTAAGGTTGGAGTCCAATGTAGGCGCGGCTTTTGCCATCGATTTCGGCTTGTTGGGCGATAGACTTCGCCAACAACATGGTTTGAGCCTGGCATCTGTATACCATAAACTTCTTCACTAGGCAAGTTGAATTCATTGTTTGCAATTCCATTATAAGGCATATACATCCTGGGGAAAAGAAGTTAGCCAATGATGATAGAAGAGCAACTATCAATTAAAGGAACCATGCATTTTTTGAGGCGGCATTTGATTAAGATGGAAGTTGTGTGCTCAAGGAAAGAAAAGATCATCAAACAACAAATTTAAACAGAACTAGTTTATCATTATTGCAGATGTTGGACATATTTGTTACATGTACCTAGACATACATGGAAAGAGCAGCGAAGCAAATTTATTTCAAAAAATATATCAAATGCATGTACTGTAAATTCATCTATAGCTACATTTTTGGCAAAAAAACACTTCAAGAGAAATACACAATGTTGATAACAATAATTAACTTTCCAAAACCTAGCGCATTGATACAAGCATGAGGTCAGATGTTTAACTTTGAATGTGCTTAAATAGTTCTAGTCTCGTGACTAATTTAGAAACTTAGAGAAACCCATATATCATCTAGCCATCATATATATTTCCTACCGTACTGCAGAAAGGAAGAAAATAATAAATTTTTTCCACATAAATATTAATATGGATCACCTTATCCAAATACAATATAAGAATAAAGAACAGGCGATCGTCAAAGAAAATCAGATCTCTATAATACAAAAATAGGTCAACGAGTTAATTTAATCGCAAACAAAAGTTACAGGCATGATCAGTGTGAACAGGAAACAAGGGATTCTCCCGCGCCCGACAATGTGACATTAATCTGAGTCAACAAAAGGTGCAAGAATGCCACGAATCATATTTGAACTACTATAACTACCAGATGTTACTACCATATCAGGATTATACTTCAGCAAGAATAACAGAATACTTACAGTGACGAGCACGAAGATGACTTGTAAAAATAACTACTCAAACTGATACACAGAAGTTGGAGATTCAATGGTGTCAATCTATTTTGTTGAGCAAAAACAAGGCTATTTAAAGAAGTTAGAAGGTCAATTTCGTAATTTAAAAACAAGGTACTTCTGTCATTTTATACTTTCATTTAACTCATAAATCAGTATTTAAGAAATAATTCTTTTTCAAGCTCTCATGTCTGACATGAAATTCTTAAAAGCAGATCTACTGAGATGACAATGTCATTAGCATGCAAAAATTTGACTTATGCTTAGCGAGTACTTTTTTTTTTCCAAATCTGTTGAAGATATAGTAATTGTCAGGAAATATTGACCTCATAAATGGAGTAATTTATTATTTGTGATCCTTTGTTATCACAAGCAGTATATGCCACTTGTCATGGACCAAATTTATAGAACATACAAAGCAGACAAATAACTAAATCTGATTGGGACAGGTGAGTGAACCTATTGAATGAGTAGCAGTTGTTTCATCAACAATTATCCACAAAATTTTATCATCTTTTATCTGACAATTAAGAAGATACTAAAACATCTGTTGCACATTCAGTGTGTGTAAAATATTGACTTAATTAACATATCAAAACAAGTCTACTATGCTACTATGCTATATATTACTTCACAATGTTTGTAACCAGGGAAAAAAGAGGATGTCTCGTGAACAATGGTTCTATCCTAACAAACTTCATCAACCCCAGGAGCAAAAAAACAAAATTTTCATAACATATTTCAAAAAAGTGAAGATCATAAAACAGACAAGAGTCTTTTATATGTACTTGGATGCTTGACACCTAAGGTTATTCCATAGCTAAAGCCTAAAGATAATCTCTTGACATGTTAAATTTGATGTGCTGACCAGTTTTCCTAAAAGCTTAAGTCATTAGAAAGAGCAACATCTATGATTTTATATTCTTAACACTCCCCCTCACGTGTGGGCTGCGGACAATTTTGGTCTAGCCTAGCCCACCACGTGGACAAAAAATGGGAGGAAAATACTTTTTAATAAGAGCTTAACGATGTTTGAACTCAGGACCGACTCTTATACCATGTTAAATTTGATGTGCTGCCCAATTTTTCTAAAAACTTAAGCCGTTAAGAAGAACAACATCAATGATTTTATATTATTAACACTCCCCCTCACGTGTGAGCTACTGATAACTTTTTTATCTAGCCCAAGCCCAACACGTGGACAACAAAGGGAGGAAATATTATTTTTAATAAGAGCTTAACGAGGTTCGAACTCTTGACCTCTCGCTCTGATACCATGTTAAATTTGATGTGTTGACCAGTTTTCCTCAAAACTTAAGCCATTAGGAAGAGCAACATCTATGATTTTATATTCTTAGCATGACATTTTCAATATATCCAAGACCACGAAGAAAGAGTCTCTGAAACCAATGATCCTGAGTTCCACAAAATGATTCAGAAATCTCAAGAAAAAAACGATCCAGAATTCCTCACCAAGGTATCAACAGATCCATCATTTAAATGGTATATGAACTGAGCTACGTTTCCATCTTAATAGCATCAACGTTGATTCACATGCAAGCATTGTCTGATGGGAGATGATCCCTCACAACAAAAAGAGAAAAGGAGGGACTACTTCCCACTGTAAGTTGGTCATACAACTGTAACATTTTTCTAGCTTCCTTTTAGTGTCAAAAGTTCAAAGACACAAACCACATTTCATTCATATGAGAACAGAAGAGTTAGGTTCATGAGCTGAATTATTGAAACTCTGGGATGAATTAAAATGCAAGTAAATTACCTTTTTCTTTTTTTTAGAAGAATTTACCTTTTTTCTTTTCTTTGAAGAAAATTTTGATTAAAAGAATATAAATCACTACTATGTATCTCTTTTTAGGAACACTAAAATGAATGCTGTGCACGTTGTTGGAACATCTTTGTGTTTGACTACAAATCAATTTTTGTTTTTCTTCTTTTCCCCCTTTCTTTCTTTGTGTAAAAGTTTCATCTGACAGAATTCCTGTTTAATTATTTCGTACCTAACTGGAACTTAACAATCAGAAAAGCCATAAATAATGGCACAAGATATCTGTCGTGTGTTTTTGACATATCTGAGATAAGAAGGCATACATTTCACTGAGGTAAAAAGAAGTAATTTTATTTAGAAAATGCAATATAACCCAGACAAAAGTTATTTTATTATGTACACAGTAGATGAACAGCCAGAAAAATATGATCAGAGCAAGATGACTAGATGCATGTATTTTCAATAGGTTTTCATCATCCAGTATATTTACCAAGACAGACCAAGGACTACTGTTTGCAGCAGTTAGACAAAAGCAACTCCTAGAAGAAGAAGCCAACTAAAACCATTCGGATGCTCATATGCATGGTCAAGAACCATATTGCTTAGCTAAAGATCCAAATGTTAGTGCATGCGCAACAACTTTCCATAAAATAATTGTGCAGTCAACCCTAAATTCCCATCTTAGAATCAGTTTCAACATATGACATGTTGCTTGTTAAGTGTAACAAAACAAAAAGACAAGAACACACCATTTAAACATGAATTACTTGAATCACATATATTTTTCCTAATCAGCAGTTTTCCAAATCTGTTTCGCAGCATGCCAACAAGCAATTAGTGATGCTTAGGGAAACAGAGATCACAAAACTCATATCCGCATACTCACGAATGAATTCCCCGCGTCCGGTCCTCATCCTCCTTAACGACCTCCAATCTCACTAAAATCCCTCGCGCATTCAACTCCGCAAGAAACAGTCCGATCAGCACCTACTCCCAATCACCTCATTGCGCAAACCAGATCCAGTACCCGGCGGCACGCATCCGTTCTCCCCGCAATCCCGAAGGGTACACACTTCGCAGCGACAACCGGGCGTCTGGCGATCTCGGCCTCGAACTCGACGGCTGCTTCCATAGTGCCATGGGCAAAGGCTTCGAGGAGGAGGGACTTCGGAGAACGAAGGAGCGAGAGTAGATGGAGTAGGAGTATGGCTGCGTCAGGATCCTGAAGAGAGTCGGTGGCGGGATTGAAGAAGGGGACCGGGTCTGGGTGGTTTTCGAGGGCCCAAGGCGATGTCCGAGGCGGCGGCGACGTCCCCCCAGTGGAAGCCACCGGGAGGACAAGTTCCGGCCATCGCCGGAGGTCGCCTTCCCCCCCGGGATTCTCGTTCACGAGGCGCGATTATTGTGCTGTCGAACCGAGTAGCCGAAACGGATGAGACCGAGTGAGCTCTTGGGTGCGTCGGAGAGTCCGAGCCCGTTTCTAAATTCGATTTTGCAAGTAATTTTCTGGTTATCGTGTGCCGAGTTCCAATTCGATTTAATTTTTTTGGGGGAAATTTAAACAATTTGACCGCTTTCGAATATTGAGGTCTCTCGAAATTAATATATATATATATATATATATACACGAATCATGCACAAAATTTACAAATAAATAAATAAGTAAATCTCCTAACTTTTATTTCAACGAGGGGAGTATTGGCCATCAGGAGTCGTTTGTTTAAAGAATTAATACTATTAAAATACAATATAATAATATAAGAATTATTATTTAATAATATTTGTTATTCTAAAACTATTCATGAATAAGAAAAGGCTATTGTGTTTGGATAAAAGGTGATAAGATATATACATGCATATATATGATTGTTAAGTATTTACGTAAATAAAATGAATATTTAATCACAAATTTTCCGAAGTCGTTAGTATTCAAGATTATTAACATTTGACAAATTCAAAATGGAGACGAAAAAATAGAATAATATTCTTCTGACCAAACGATGATCAATCATGTTTAAATTATCGATTATCAAGAATTCAGCTTGGTTAAATGAGCTCGTGAAATAACTATATAATTGACGATTTTTTCAATGGCATGAAAGGTTAGAAATTGATAATTGGCGAAATTAATCCAAATTTAGTGTGTAAAACTCCCGTGCCATCATTGGAAATATCCATTTAGACTTTTCAACATTATGACACAAGTTTTTCCCTCCTATTTAAATACAAAATTAAGATCAAAGGCTGAAAGGCAACCTTTTTCATTGTTTCGTTTTGCAAAAGATCACGGGAAAGCAGGAAAAAAATCTTTACTTTTTTTTATTTCTGATGGATGAATTATATATATGTCATTTTTTGTTTAATTAATATTTTTAATTAGTATTAAAAATGATAATTCAAATTTCAAAATATAAATTTTCTATAATATCTAATAATCTTTCTCCTTAGAAACATATACAAGTAAACATATTATAAACAAAAATTTAATTTGGTCTATACTTTTATTGTTTTAAAAAAACAAACTCGTAATTTAGCTATATATACATTATAATTTGGTAAAAGAATATCATTAAATATCCGTGTAATGACTTTAATGCATATAATTAAATAGGTCACCGACTTAATTTTTTTGGTACTTCATTGCATATAAATATAATATTACTATAAATATATATATATATATATAAATTTTTTAGTGATGTCGTATAACTATAAAGTTTCATAAAATAAAATCATAGATAATCACTTCTAATTCTGATTAAACTTAAAAGTTCGTGGTAATTGTTTAATTAATAATTAATACCTTATAATAAAAATAATAATACGATCTATTTGCAATTAATTTAGAAATGCTTTTTTTTAAAAAAGAAGTTTAACCTAAATCTAAAATCAACAGAAATGTTAATATTACTTTCATTCAATGTAACTATAAGTATTTATAGGATAATCTCTCCTTTAAAGGAAAGATATTGTGTTCCCTCTTTTCTACCTAGAAAATTAAATATCACGTTTCACCTTATTTCATTTTAAAATATTTATATTTGCTTAATAATTTTTTAAAAAATTTTATGCATGTAAAACATGAGGGAACATTGTGTCCTTCACTTTAAACGATGGACACCCCAATAATACTTATTGATACTAGTCTATTGATACAAGCAAGAAGTACAAAACTAGTTACAAGAATTATTCCAGAACATTCTATTCTCCTGCTTATCAAAACTGGAATTGTGTCAATAAAAATAGCACATAATTATAAATACTCTACAGGTCATGAGCATTTTTATCCAGTCACATTTAGGTGAAGGTATCACTATTTCTCTCTTGCCATAGATCCCTTCTCACTTGTGCTCTAGGAGCTCAAAAAAAAAAAAGGAAGAATGTCAAAGTTTTGAAGGAGATCAATTTAAGAGGAAAAAGAAAAACGAGAGGAAGAACAAATTTCTAGTTCTATCTTTTTACTCAATTCCTTTGTGTGTGTGTGTGTTTCTATTGTAAGATGATGGAACTGAATGGAATTGTTTGGTGCATCCTGTTCCATTCCTGTTCCATTTGGCTTCTAATCAATAATTCCATAGTACCTCTGAACCGCGGTGAAAATCCTTCTTCAATCTAGTTCTAACCGGGGGATGGTTTTATCTTATTTTATTTTTTGTTGATATATATCATTAAGTTCCTTTATGGAAGGGGCCAAAAGAAAAATATCAGGAGATACATATGGCGAGAAAGAAGAGAGTGATTAATAAGATTATTAAAGGACTGTGGCTATTTAAAATGTTTAGAATTATACACAAGAAAAAGACGAAACCATGTCAAAGAATCTGTTTCGAATTGCCAAATTGGTAATCCATATACACTTTCATTTACAGCCCCATATTCTGTATCAGTTTCTGAAGTATGTATATCTCAAGGCTAAAGAATTTCTATAGCCTTCAAATCCTACAATAAAATGAATGAGGCAAAATGAATTTATGGCAGAAAGGAAGAAAAGAAATGGTTTCACTCAAAACCCTGAACTGTTGGTATTATTGTGAACTATGAAAAAATGAGCAGCTATTTTTCTTCAGGGTTGAAATCGCCATAAATTGCACTTTTTTGTCCGTCCAACTCACTCAGGAAAGACTTATCAGAGACCTAAGAGCCTTGTCCTTGACCATAAGATGATTCAAGGACCTGGGTGGCTGGCCCATAAATTCTGCGACAGCGATCACTGAATGAGCTGACTAGTCGCGAAACCACCTCCGTGAAGAACATGGATGCAATCTGCCACAAGAATCAAATATTTTTTCAGAAGGACAAGAATCCAAAATTGAAGGAGGGCCAATCATAAGTTAGCAAATGATGATCTGAACACAAAAGGAGCTTTTTGAGGGGGGAACACAAAAGGAGCTGTTTAACCCTCTAATGAATATGTCTTATACTCTTTTTTTTTAGGAGACTAAGGTCTTATACTCTTATTTCTTAGGCAACTATGGTTGAATCATGCATCTTGACACCTTCATAGCAATTGCATTATTATTATAGTTTCGGTGTCATCACATATTCTTGAAAACAGTTTATTCCAAATAGCTTGTGGTTTGTCTTTGAGGCATATAATCAGTTCTTTGTTCCTTTTTGGACAAAAGATCACATTCACTTTTCTCAGGATTCAGATATACGAGGAACAATGTCTACAAAAAAGAAAAAGCATAATAGGCATAAAACAAGCATATCACCAATGTGATTTCCAACTCCCTAGCAAAGCTTGTTATCAATCATATACCACAAACAAGAACAGTTAACCAAGTAAAAGAGATACTGAAAAGAATAAAAGTCACCAAATTATATGACCAGGGAAGTAGTGAAAAAATGAATAATATATTTATATTAACTTGCCTGCCGATATAGTGGAGAATTGAACTTAAAATCAACCAAGAAATGGAGGTCACAAGTTCCAGGAACAGGACCAGGATTAAATTCCCAAACATTAATCAAATGGTCAAAAAGGCCACTTTGTGAAGCAATTGTCTGCAAAAGACAGAAAACTGGTAAATAATATGGATGTAGCATATATAAAAGCATAAGTTACTTAAAGATCAAACTTCAAATGAATTGAGCTAAAAGCATAAAATTTTCCACTGCCCAAAAGCTAGTTATCAAAAAAGTCAAACTTCCTTAAAGATCTGCCCAACAGGAATGTCTACGGAGTCCTAATTTGCTTTAATAATGCATGTTTTTGGGTTTTTGTTCCAAGAAAGAGCGCTTTCGGACTTGTTTTAACATTGGAAAAGAAGTGATCATGCATACATTAAATGCTGGTCAATTGATAGAACAAACACTTGAATAATCTTAAAAAGAGGAAAGTATTGCCATAAGAAATTCATGATGAGCAATAGATGAAGCGAAGCCATCAATGCAAAATGTAACTATCAATCCAAAGCTGCAATAGTATGACAATCACACGGATCAATTGCCATGCAAATATTGAACTAG
Source organism: Pontederia crassipes (assembly GCA_030549335.1). NCBI lineage: Eukaryota > Viridiplantae > Streptophyta > Magnoliopsida > Commelinales > Pontederiaceae > Pontederia > Pontederia crassipes. The sequence goes on from CM060198.1 coordinate 55,783,029, forward strand.
ATATGTGAATATGGTATGGTAACTAGATATATGCTAAACCACACCAGCACAAACATACAGAGGGAAAATACTATCTCCATGGCACAATCCTATCATGAATTCAGCACAAAATGGTAAGATCTGAATGTATCCTTTATATTCATTTTTACGGCACCAAGCTCATACAGGCAAATAAATCCATATCAAAATTTCAATATCTATCAATGCAGAAGTTAGAAGATGCAGAAACCAATTATGCAATATAACAGAAGTAGAACTCTATCGCTAAATATTACATTAGCAAAAAACACATGGATTTTGACGTTAGTCCACAACCTTAATGTACTTGGGCTTCTCCAATTGCACATGAGAAATGTAACTTTCGACAAGGAATTTGAAACCAATCTCCAGCTCCGCATCAAATGATCCATCAGCGTTCTGCTTGATAATCCGTGACCTTTGGCACCATGGAAGGAAATCCTCGTACATATCCACCGCGGCAACAACAGCAAAAAGCTGTTCTGGAGAATATCTAAAAACAATCACATGGCAAGGCGTATGAGACAAGTATCCGTGCTGCACTGCGCTTCTATTTGCTATTAACAAAGTACTACGAGCTCATAGCAGAAATCACAAAATATATCGGTACAGAATCATGTATATTGAGAATCTCAAACAAAAAGATCGCAATGCCAAATTTGCATCCCCAAATTCACGTACCCCATGACTAGCCGCTCTTCGTACGTCTTCGAAAGAACGCCTACCTCTTCTCCATCGCCACAACCAAGAAACCATCTCCTCTGTGCGCCACCTTGCAAACTCCAGACAGGCGGAACGAGTACCTCCTTTCCAGAACGCACCGAATCTTGGATTCGCGGGATTCCGACGCAACTGCTGGAGCAGCGAGCCTGAACGAGTTCCTCCGAGCTCGCCCCAATGTGCTGCCACCTGCGCAGAGATCCCATCCCCGCCCTCGCATCTAAGGCGATAGTTCGACGAGACAGCAGCCTCGCCAATGCCTTCGACGACGACAACACCGGCGGCATTCTGCGAAAAATCGAACCTTTTCGGCAAAAATTCGCGATTTTATCTCCTGAAACGAAGATTAAGACGACGGAACATAAAATTCGAAACTTTGTACGGCAATTCTATGCGTCGAAGCCAGTTGCCGGTGTTCTGGCCAGCAAAAACGCCGATTTATCGGGTCGAAGAATTTAACAAAGACTAGGAGTTCAAAAACTGATACGATGGGAGGAATTTTGGTGGCATTTGTTTTGGGTTGGGAAATGCGAATTGGATTTGAAGTTTTTGGGAAGGAGTCAAATTTAGGGTTCCCGAGCGAGTGGAAGGAAAAGGTTCGCAAAGCTTCTTGCGTCCGCATTTGGACCAAAAGTCCACGTAACGGCCCAAAAATCGCGACCAGGTCGTTCATGTTCTAAAACATATATATATATATATGGGTTTAACGAATATGTGAAGCATCTATCGCTTAGCACTGTGTGAAGCGCCTTAAAGAACGTTCGATTGAAATCTAACAATGGAGATAGAGGCGCCCATCCAGATTGGATCGCACGGTCGTGGATCATCTCACGACATTTTATTTCGTTCAGATCACCCGCCCATTTTTTTCATTTCCCTCGCTCTCTCTTTCCCTCTTTTCCCTCTAATGCCTCCCTCTCTCATCCTAAAAATCTCCCTCTCATCGACCGATCCCAATCGCTCTCGCCGATCTCAAATGCTATGGTGTGCCTCCCTCCGGCCGGCTGTAGATCCACCTCTTTTTCTCTGGCGACCGCATTCTTCGGCATCCACCAAGTGCTGCTCCAGAGTCCCGACCTCTCTCTCTTGCTCTAATACCTCTCTCTTCGCCTTCTCCTCCGACGAGTGCAAGGTTTAGGGTGTCAGCGGCTCTACTTTCTTCTCCGGGATGACAATGGAATGACGACGACGACGACAGACACGGATGAAGCAGAAAAAAATAGCAGCAGAGGGGAAGAAGAATGGGCTGCAGATTGGGGACTACCACTCCATCGTGAAGGCGCTGAGGATGACGAACTTCTAGGTGTTGTTCATGTCGTTCCTGTGCGATGTCGGGACGGGGATGATACTAATGAACAACATGAGGTAGATGGGGCAAGCGATGGGCTACGACGATGTCTCCATGTTCATCTCCTCCATCAACATCTGCGGCTTTTTTTGACAGCATCAGTTCCAAAACCATCTCCGAATACTTCATCCCATTAGTTGCATCAAAGGAAACACAATTAAATTCCTCTATTTCGTTTTGTTTGAAAAGTTTTTCCTCCTTTATTTTGCACCAAAGGAAACACAATTATTAATTATAACACTGTACTTCATCTAAGAGCTTCCTCACAGTGGTTGCTCTATTCATGCTCAGGAACTTTTTTCTGCTATGTATTTCTTGTTCTGTTGAACATGGTTGGTTTGACTCTGATCTGATAAATCCAACTTTATATTTCCTTTGTAGGACATTTCTTTTCAATATCCTTTCGTCCACAAGTGTATCATTTTTTATTTTCTACTTGTAAGCAAGGTTGATCACATATTTAAGATACCAACGACCTCAGTATATCAGCTTGATAATATTGCATCTTATTGGCAACTCTCGTGAAGTGGGTTGTAACATTAATACTTATGGTAAATAAGGTTGTATATTTTGTACATAGAAAAACGTGATTTAGTTGATTCAAAAAATGTGAATGAACAAATTATAGTTGATTTGTTGGCAATGGACATTATCAATTCTTTTGGAACATTATCAACGTGATGTTTGAACAAATTAACGAGTTTGTGCTCCATGTTCCAATTATTTTGGGACACTATTCATCGACTTGCTTTCAATGAGGTCATTTAAAAACATATTAATTTTCTATTTAAATGCTAAGCACTATTTTAACTCTGATAAAATTTGTTAAACTTTGATAATGCACCTGTCATAAGTTGAAAGAGATTGTGGCATCTAAAAGAAGAAACATCTTCAAAACACAACGCAATCTCACGGCAAACATCATGACACATTATTATCAGGGACACAATAGAATGATGCCTACTAGTGCTCTTCCACAAAAAAAATTGCTCGCAGTTTGAGTACATACATTTGATTTTTAAGAAATTACAAGAATCAAATGGACCAAAGTCTACAACAATGGGGCCATAGAGGGACCCCGTAAGTCGACGACCATGACGACATAGCCGACTGCCATTACGTCCTACGAGGCTGCATTTCATAGAGGTCTTGGTGTCGCATGTTTCCTGAACAAAAAATTCGAAAACTATCAATCAGACAAAAGGTATATTGACATATGAAGAATACTAATCAGAAAGTAAACAACTAATTAGGAAGCATGATTTGATTAATTAAAATTGGTGAATTATGTTTTGATCCTGCAAGGTGGAGAGTAAACAACAATTTAGGGAATCTATCCAATAACTTGTTCCAGGGTGAAGAGTAATGTTGTCCCCATCCTATGTATCTAAAAATTTACAAAATATAATATCTAATCAAATTAATCGTGTAATATAAAAGTGAGATCAGAATGAAGGCACCTCGACTTATAATGGGAAAGTTGAGATCCGAATATAACACAGTTCATTGCAGGAATTAATCCAGTGCATGTAATATTTTTAATCGTATGTATTAAATAGTCAAATTGAAGACGTTCAATTTATTGTCCGATTTTTTGCACTACTGAACTCCTCCACTCAAATGACAAATCACACATATTAGGATGGGAAAACTCAAAAAGAATAATTAGGAAACCTCAAGAAGAATCATTGTTTCAGAATCGATGCGGCCAAAAAAGTCGCAAATGTTGATGAGGAAGACGAACACGGCAACGTAGTTGTAGCCCATCGTCTGCCCCATCTACCTCATGTTTTTCATCACCGTCAGCCCCCGTCCCGACACTGCACAAGAACCACACGAATAACACCCAGAAGTCTATCGTCCTTAGCGCCTCCACGATGGAGTGGTCATCCCCATTCTTGTTCCCCTCCGCGGCGGCGAGCTAATCTTCTTCTCTGCTTCCGTGTCCACCGCCACCGTCATCGTCCATTCAGTTAGCAGCGGCTGGGCGATCTGATCGTTCTCCACATCCACCCCGCCCGAAGTAGCTTTTGACTTTGAAACGGTCAGAGAATGAGTAAGGGTAAGAGAGAGAGGTACTTAGAGCAAGAGAGAGAGGTCTTGACTCAAGAGTAGCACCTGATGGACGTCGAAGAATGCGTTCGCCAGAGAAGAAAAGGTGGATCTGCAGCCAGCCAGAGGGAGGCAGACCATATCATCAAAGATCGGTGAGAGAGATCGGGATCGGTTGATGAGAGAGAGATTTTCAGGGCGAGAAGGGGAGGCATCAGTGGAAAAGAGGGGAAAGAGAGAGAGCAGGGAAAAGAAAAAATGGGCAGGCGATCTGAACGAAACAAAATGTCGCGAGATGATCCACAACCATGTGATGTGATCTGGACGGGCGCCTCTATCTTTATCGTTAGATTTCAATCGAACGGTCTCAAGGCGCTTCACACGGTGCTAAGCGATAGGTGCTTCACATATACATTAAACCCTATATATATATATATATATATATATGGGAATAATGTATATATATATACACATAATTAGAAAATTGTATTCTCTTAAATGCCTTTTTATTAAAATAAAAAGTTTTTCCTCCTCCTCTAATTACGGAAAAGAAGGATAAGCGATTTGAAGAATCAAACTTAAAGTTACTAATATTCTAAAATTAAATTAGCCCGTTGTTAATAATTTTGAATACTAATGAAAATAAAGTGGTGTTTCAGCTAAGAATTGTTATTCATGAAATAAAAATTGTTAATTTTATGGTTTGTTATTGTGATTATTTTTTTTCCTGTGTTTGGTTGAAACAGTATTAATTTATACATTCAGTGTTTGAAAGTATATATCAAATCAAAAAAAATATTTAGGAAAATATTTTTATATTCACCCGACTTTATGGGGACCTCTCGTTTAATTTAGAACCCAAAAGCAATTTAATAATAAATATATTTTTTTAATTAAAGTGATAGTTCCACAAATTAATAATATACATCGAATTACTTAGAACGCAGCTTCACAAGTCAACTACCCAACCAATTTATTGATTTCTCTTTTTGTCAAGAAAATTGTAATGTCCATGTTCAAATCAAAATATCGTTCGCTTTTAATTATTGACACGCATGAATTTAAAATATATTTTGATAAATTAAGATAGAAATTGTATATAAGTTTATGATCATCTTTTATTTTATCCATTGAATTATCTTGAGAGTAAACAACAATTTAGGGAATCTATCCAATAACTTGTTCCAGGGTGAAGAGTAATGTTGTCCCCATCCTATGTATCTAAAAATTTACAAAATATAATATCTAATCAAATTAATCGTGTAATATAAAAGTGAGATCAGAATGAAGGCACCTCGACTTATAATGGGAAAGTTGAGATCCGAATATAACACAGTTCATTGCAGGAATTAATCCAGTGCATGTAATATTTTTAATCGTATGTATTAAATAGTCAAATTGAAGACGTTCAATTTATTGTCCGATTTTTTGCACTACTGAACTCCTCCACTCAAATGACAAATCACACATATTAGGATGGGAAAACTCAAAAAGAATAATTAGGAAACCTCAAGAAGAATCATTGTTTCAGAATCGATGCGGCCAAAAAAGTCGCAAATGTTGATGAGGAAGACGAACACGGCAACGTAGTTGTAGCCCATCGTCTGCCCCATCTACCTCATGTTTTTCATCACCGTCAGCCCCCGTCCCGACACTGCACAAGAACCACACGAATAACACCCAGAAGTCTATCGTCCTTAGCGCCTCCACGATGGAGTGGTCATCCCCATTCTTGTTCCCCTCCGCGGCGGCGAGCTAATCTTCTTCTCTGCTTCCGTGTCCACCGCCACCGTCATCGTCCATTCAGTTAGCAGCGGCTGGGCGATCTGATCGTTCTCCACATCCACCCCGCCCGAAGTAGCTTTTGACTTTGAAACGGTCAGAGAATGAGTAAGGGTAAGAGAGAGAGGTACTTAGAGCAAGAGAGAGAGGTCTTGACTCAAGAGTAGCACCTGATGGACGTCGAAGAATGCGTTCGCCAGAGAAGAAAAGGTGGATCTGCAGCCAGCCAGAGGGAGGCAGACCATATCATCAAAGATCGGTGAGAGAGATCGGGATCGGTTGATGAGAGAGAGATTTTCAGGGCGAGAAGGGGAGGCATCAGTGGAAAAGAGGGGAAAGAGAGAGAGCAGGGAAAAGAAAAAATGGGCAGGCGATCTGAACGAAACAAAATGTCGCGAGATGATCCACAACCATGTGATGTGATCTGGACGGGCGCCTCTATCTTTATCGTTAGATTTCAATCGAACGGTCTCAAGGCGCTTCACACGGTGCTAAGCGATAGGTGCTTCACATATACATTAAACCCTATATATATATATATATATATATATATATATATATATATATATATGGGAATAATGTATATATATATACACATAATTAGAAAATTGTATTCTCTTAAATGCCTTTTTATTAAAATAAAAAGTTTTTCCTCCTCCTCTAATTACGGAAAAGAAGGATAAGCGATTTGAAGAATCAAACTTAAAGTTACTAATATTCTAAAATTAAATTAGCCCGTTGTTAATAATTTTGAATACTAATGAAAATAAAGTGGTGTTTCAGCTAAGAATTGTTATTCATGAAATAAAAATTGTTAATTTTATGGTTTGTTATTGTGATTATTTTTTTTCCTGTGTTTGGTTGAAACAGTATTAATTTATACATTCAGTGTTTGAAAGTATATATCAAATCAAAAAAAATATTTAGGAAAATATTTTTATATTCACCCGACTTTATGGGGACCTCTCGTTTAATTTAGAACCCAAAAGCAATTTAATAATAAATATATTTTTTTAATTAAAGTGATAGTTCCACAAATTAATAATATACATCGAATTACTTAGAACGCAGCTTCACAAGTCAACTACCCAACCAATTTATTGATTTCTCTTTTTGTCAAGAAAATTGTAATGTCCATGTTCAAATCAAAATATCGTTCGCTTTTAATTATTGACACGCATGAATTTAAAATATATTTTGATAAATTAAGATAGAAATTGTATATAAGTTTATGATCATCTTTTATTTTATCCATTGAATTATCTTGAGAGTAAACAACAATTTAGGGAATCTATCCAATAACTTGTTCCAGGGTGAAGAGTAATGTTGTCCCCATCCTATGTATCTAAAAATTTACAAAATATAATATCTAATCAAATTAATCGTGTAATATAAAAGTGAGATCAGAATGAAGGCACCTCGACTTATAATGGGAAAGTTGAGATCCGAATATAACACAGTTCATTGCAGGAATTAATCCAGTGCATGTAATATTTTTAATCGTATGTATTAAATAGTCAAATTGAAGACGTTCAATTTATTGTCCGATTTTTTGCACTACTGAACTCCTCCACTCAAATGACAAATCACACATATTAGGATGGGAAAACTCAAAAAGAATAATTAGGAAACCTCAAGAAGAATCATTGTTTCAGAATCGATGCGGCCAAAAAAGCCGCAAATGTTGATGAGGAAGACGAACACGGCAACGTAGTTGTAGCCCATCGTCTGCCCCATCTACCTCATGTTTTTCATCACCGTCAGCCCCCGTCCCGACACTGCACAAGAACCACACGAATAACACCCAGAAGTCTATCGTCCTTAGCGCCTCCACGATGGAGTGGTCATCCCCATTCTTGTTCCCCTCCGCGGCGGCGAGCTAATCTTCTTCTCTGCTTCCGTGTCCACCGCCACCGTCATCGTCCATTCAGTTAGCAGCGGCTGGGCGATCTGATCGTTCTCCACATCCACCCCGCCCGAAGTAGCTTTTGACTTTGAAACGGTCAGAGAATGAGTAAGGGTAAGAGAGAGAGGTACTTAGAGCAAGAGAGAGAGGTCTTGACTCAAGAGTAGCACCTGATGGACGTCGAAGAATGCGTTCGCCAGAGAAGAAAAGGTGGATCTGCAGCCAGCCAGAGGGAGGCAGACCATATCATCAAAGATCGGTGAGAGAGATCGGGATCGGTTGATGAGAGAGAGATTTTCAGGGCGAGAAGGGGAGGCATCAGTGGAAAAGAGGGGAAAGAGAGAGAGTAGGGAAAAGAAAAAATGGGCAGGCGATCTGAACGAAACAAAATGTCGCGAGATGATCCACAACCATGTGATGTGATCTGGACGGGCGCCTCTATCTTTATCGTTAGATTTCAATCGAACGGTCTCAAGGCGCTTCACACGGTGCTAAGCGATAGGTGCTTCACATATACATTAAACCCTATATATATATATATATATATATGGGAATAATGTATATATATATACACATAATTAGAAAATTGTATTCTCTTAAATGCCTTTTTATTAAAATAAAAAGTTTTTCCTCCTCCTCTAATTACGGAAAAGAAGGATAAGCGATTTGAAGAATCAAACTTAAAGTTACTAATATTCTAAAATTAAATTAGCCCGTTGTTAATAATTTTGAATACTAATGAAAATAAAGTGGTGTTTCAGCTAAGAATTGTTATTCATGAAATAAAAATTGTTAATTTTATGGTTTGTTATTGTGATTATTTTTTTTCCTGTGTTTGGTTGAAACAGTATTAATTTATACATTCAGTGTTTGAAAGTATATATCAAATCAAAAAAAATATTTAGGAAAATATTTTTATATTCACCCGACTTTATGGGGACCTCTCGTTTAATTTAGAACCCAAAAGCAATTTAATAATAAATATATTTTTTTAATTAAAGTGATAGTTCCACAAATTAATAATATACATCGAATTACTTAGAACGCAGCTTCACAAGTCAACTACCCAACCAATTTATTGATTTCTCTTTTTGTCAAGAAAATTGTAATGTCCATGTTCAAATCAAAATATCGTTCGCTTTTAATTATTGACACGCATGAATTTAAAATATATTTTGATAAATTAAGATAGAAATTGTATATAAGTTTATGATCATCTTTTATTTTATCCATTGATTAATATTATCAAATTATCTTAGTCCTTAGATGTCGTTGCAATTTTCTTCTCTTGGGATTCAACGTCTTTGTTGAGCGATCTGTGTTGACTTATGACCCATATTTCCCACAAAACTCAAATGAGCATGCTGATATTATTCTGTAACACATCAAGCCTAATCAAGATATTCTTCGTTTTAGACCATTGACTCTCACGAATTTAAAATATATTTTGATAAGTGAATGAATACTTATATATAAGCTCACGACCACCTGTAAAAATATCCAATCAAACCATCTTAATTATTAGATATCAAGTCATTATAAAAAAATATTCAAAGAGGTATAAAAAAATATTACTGAATGATAAGGCAAAAAATTGAAAAATTTAAGGCAACACAAATTTTTATTATATGAGAACATAAGAAGATTACAATTCAGATTAATTTCTCTTCGGACCCTTGGGAAGTTTATATATACACTACCTTTGCAGATGATAGGAATTATAAATCGAATGAGGTGAATTAATCCTTCAAAATTAGGATACTTAATTATCTCATGATAAAAAAATAAATTAATTTTGAATCACATACATAATATTTCATTATATTTTGACCCAAGAGGCTCCGCACCTCATACCCCCGGCAAAAGATTCCTTGAATTCCCTTGACCTCCACATACTTCTTGACCGAACAACGAAACCCTTTTTACTTTGAAGTGTCTCGGGGGACTAGATGAATTTTCAATTGAAATAAAATTTAAGACATTATATATATATATATATATATATATATATATATGTATATATATATATTCATGCCATTAAGAAACCAGTTTAGCGCTTATTAGGAATAGTTGTAAAATGAAATTGGCTATCACGTTGTTTTTTTTAATGTTTTCGGCACCGGACAAAAATGCTTTTAGTGAAATTTGAACACCGTTTGAGACACCTCTGTTTCAAAGATTTATGAACAAAGTGATGCTTTTTAAAAAGCACTTCATTTTGTTTTAAAATTCCGAGTAAATTTTTTTTATAGCATGCAAAGAGGCCTAGTTTCGTAACTACTAAGTTGTCTATGATTATGAGAACCTATTCGATACAAAATTTAACATTTATATGTCATGATTGGATTAAAAATAAAAAAACCATGGTTGGACAAATAAAAGTTACATAATTTTAATTTTCTTCTAAATTCAATTGGAAGGTTTTAAAAGAAGAAATATTGATATATAACATCTACAATACCTCCATAATCTTTGCAACTAAGTTGTTTTAAGTTTTTAATTAATTTCTCTATAACATCTTTTGTAAAATTCTACTATGAGTTCAAGCCTCACAAGTATCATAGTTAATAAAGGAACTAATCAAATGCATTCCCCATTAGTTTGTTAATAGTGTGAAAATTCTTTACTTTTTTATATAAATCAAGCCTCACCTCAAAGCTGAGAGCTTGTATTCTTCACATGGTATTTCTTCTCACTGAGGTTTCCATTGCATTCAACGATAGAAGACCACAAGTTGATTGATCAAGAGTTAACATTTTTCTTCTTTCTCTTTTAGTTTTGTAGGGGGACATCAAATCTTGATTTTATAATTTATGTAAAAACTAAAAGAGAAAAAAAATATATAAAAAAGAAGAAAAAGTGAGAGAAGAAAAAAGTAAGCAGATTAGAGAAGGGAGAGAATACAAATATAATATTAGGAAGAAAATTATCATATTAGAGAAAAGAGAAAACGAGAATTCTATATGATAGAATAATGAGACGTTATAGGGGAGAGAAAAGGAAATGAAACAAAAATGATAATTTAGGAGGAAAGAGAAACTGTTGATATTAAATAAGAAATTATAGGAATTCATGGGAATATTGGAGCATGGAGAAACTGAGCATTTTAAAGAAAAAACATAATAGAGAAAAAGTCATATATTATAGGGGAAAATATAATAATTGGAGGAAAGAGAAAGTGAGGATACTGGAAGAATATAGGAGAGAGAATGCCAAAAAAAATAGAGGAAAAAGAAAGACAAGATATTGAAGAGAAAGCAATTACAGGCGAGATAAAGTGAGAATACTAGAAAAAATATATAGGAGAAAAATTTTTCATCTTAGAGGAGAATGAAATTGGAGATATTAGAAAAAACAAGCATAGGAGAAAGAAATTGAGATATTATGGGAGAAAGAAAATGAGAATATTGTAGAATTATACGAGGGAGAAAATGAGATATAAGAGAGTAAAAATTAGAATACACGAGGAGAGAGAAATTGAGATACTAGGGAAAAAAATTAAAAGTGAGGTATTATAGGAGAAAGAAAATTGAAATATTGATGAAGAAGAAAGTGATGATATTAGAGAAAAAGAAAAAAGATAGAAGAGAAAGTGTTGATATTAGATGAGAGAAATTAATAGAATACGAGAAAAGAAATATTGGAGGATAAAGAAAAAGATGTTAAATGATGGAGAAAATGAAAAAAATTAAGGTGAGAGAAAGTGAAGATATTAAATAAAGTAAAAATATAATATTATAAGAGCGATAAAATAAATATTATATGAATGATAAGATAAAGAAATTAGATGAAGTGAGAGAAAATAGGAATATCAAAATAATACTTAAACAGAAAATTATGATATTAAGTAAAGGAAAGAGAAAGAAAGAATAGGGAAGGAAATTAAATGACTGAAAGTCATAATATTAAACAGGAGAGAAAATACATTATAGAAAAAATATGAGAAGCAATAAACAATATAAGATTATGAGGGGAATACGTATGAAAGTTATGATGCATGCTAATAAAAAAATCATAGTATTTAGGAGGAATAAGTTTCCATCCAAAAAAATGATAGATATCTTATTTCAAGGATACGTAATATATAATTCTTAAATAGATTCATATGTTAGAAACCAAACCTAATATTGTGATATACCAAAAGTGATGAAAAGAAATGTAAAATAGATGGGACCAATCAACACACCCTGAGAGATTCAATATTCTGGTAAACATAATGTTTAAGAGGTAATCAAATTCTCAAAAGAAAAAGAAAACTAATGAAGCTGATTAATTGACACGGTCTTTGTAGTGTTTGATTTCCCATTCATCTGCAATAATAAAACAAAAGAGGAATTAACGAAATGAAATGATGCAAATAAACAAAACCTAATTAACCAGAAATTAATATTTTGGTGATCTTCCCATTAAAGAAAAATAAAAGAAAAGAGAGATCAGCATGCTGATCATGATGTAAACTTGGATTTAATTATGTGGAACAAGTATAAATTGTATAATGACATTAGCCATGTCGCCTCTTAATTTAGTGTCGCATATCATATGCCACTAATTCGCGTTGCATGACGTCGACATCAATACAACGCAAGAAGACGGTGCCCATATCGACTCCGTCTTTAGCATCGTCGACATCAATAGAACGTTAAAATCTATTGTATATTTTCTCATTTGTTGTGCGTGATAATAACGACAAAGTAACGTCTATGACACTGCACTTAGCGTCGATGTCCTGTAACCCCAACACAATGCTAAATTGAAGCTATGAAGAGACGATTAGCATCTCATTTAGTCGACCCAACATCGCCGTTATGGAGACGTTATTACGACGTTAATTCGTGTTGCTGTTCGGCAGTTTATTATGACATTTATTCTTATGACTCCAAAGAAAATAAATTATACAATTAGTTTGTACACCCCAAAATAAATCCAATTAAATATTTACCAAGTTTTTGACTCCATGATGGGAATGCATGGTGAAGAACACTTGCTGAATCAAAAAATATATACACGTGGTGCATAAACCAAGTGAATATATTGGCTCGCATCTCACTTTTATGAATCTAAACTCACGTAAACATACCTTAATGCCTGCATGGTCCCAATGCAGTTTCAGCATCATATTCCATGTTTGAGCCCTCTGCAATTTGGAAACCTAAAGAAGGAAAAAAAAATGGAATGAACAGAAAGCAAGCGTAGAAAGTAATAAACACAATGCATGCATGCGTACGTACGTACCCTCAACGTCGTCGTCCCCTTCCCTGCGGCGGCGTTTGGAGATGATGCATTGCAGTTCAGCCATGTCTTTCGCCAGCGAGTCCGTCGTTCTCTCGAGCTGCCTCCGAAGACGGGCCACGGTTTCCACGTGGCGTTTGAGGTTGCTCTCGGTCTCCAGAAACTTGGAGTGTAATTCGCCGGAACATTCGAGCATGACTTTTCCGTCGCCCTCTAACTCCTTGTTCAGGGAACTCAGTTCGTCGACCAGGCGCTGTATCTCAGATGAACCCGGGGGTTCGCCATGAGGAAAACTGTATTTGTCGTACAGGAGCCTTAATTCACTGGTGATGGACTTGGCGCGGTCCGCCCGGCGCTTCGTCTCTTCGTGGCGTTGCAGGTCGTCCATCCAGTGGGAGTGCGCGGATTCGAGTTGAGGTCCAAGCTTCGGCACCTCGGTCGATATGGTGTCCATGAGGACGCGGATCTCTGCAAAGTGCGCCGTTATCTCTCGTCTTGCGTCTTCCACTTTCTGTCGCACGTCGGCGCCGGTCATCGTTTTGAGATTGAACATGGCTGTGGACGCCACCGCACTGGCGATGATTGAGAGAGACGCTTTCTGTAGCACGTCGGCGTCGGTCATCATTTTGGGATTGAACATGGCTGTGGACGCCACCGCACAGGAGAAGATTGAGAGAGAGAGAGAGAGAGAGAGAGAGAGAGAGAGAGAGAGGCTGGTTAACGGGGGGAGAACGGAGGCTGGGTAAAATTAGGGTATGGACGTATCGTACTTGATTGTGGAGACGAATACAAGCACAAATTAATAGCACCGGCCCAAAAAAAGAGAAATAAGTGCCACAAAATAGAAAAAGAAAAAAAATGAAAATATAAAATCCGACATGAAAATATAAAACTTAGTTTGGGTTGGACCCGACCTGTGAACAAATTCGACCCGACCCGACCAATTGGAGCAGAAAATCCGACCCAATTCGACCTGATTCGGTCGGATCGGGTCGGATGGTCGGATCATCCGATCACCCTTTTTTTCTTTTTTCTTTTTTTTTTTTCTTTTTTCTTTTAAATTTTTATCTTACTTTTTATATTTATTTTAATATAAAAAATTAGTTAATAATTATTATAAAATATAAAGTATGTTTTTTGAATAGTTGAACATTTTTTTCATAATTAAAATATTTTACTTTAATCTTTTTCATTTTAAATTAAGTATAGGGCTAAAATTAAGTAAAAAATTTAAGAAAAAATTTAAAAAAATAATAAACAGGTCGGGTCATCGGGTCGGGACGGGTTGAGAAATCTCAATCCGTACCCGACCCGAACCCTCGTCGGGTTGAGTTCGAGTCGGGTCGTGTCGTCGGGTTCACCGGGTCAACCCGACCCGGTAAACATCCCTAATATAAACTTTACTTTGGAAACTAGGGCATGAGATGCAAACCCATTGCCGTTGTTTTGATTTTAGATTTCCCATCAAGCTCTCCACTATCTGAGATTTAAAATAAAAAAACTATTATCAAAATAGATAATATCCAATGTTTTCAAGATCCAATCGGTCCAGTCCGGCTTCATATACAAAATTGATTTTGATAAAACATCGATATGAATAAGAAAAAACTAAGGAAATCGGGTCAACCCAATTTTTTTAGTTTTTTTTATTAAACAAGGAAATAAATGATATAAAATGGAAACTATTCAAATAAAATTCAAAAATTAAAAGGAAACAAAAGACAATAAATGAAATGAAGCCAAAATCATAGAAGATTTAAAAATTAATTGGAAAAAAATGGAAAGCAATGCTGAAATATAAGGAAGTTAGCTCTAATGATAAAATAATGACAATATATCAGTCCCCTTAATTTTGGGTAGCATTAATTTTTTGAAGCACAAGATAAAATTTTAAAAATAAAATGAGTCATCTCTAAATTTAAAATAAAAATAAGAAATTAAGATTAAATAATTATACAAAATGCAAGAATTTTATTTATAGCAAAATATAAGTTTAATAAATAACTAATGAGAGGAGAAGTAAAAGTAGATTAAGAGAAAAATCTAAGAGTGAATTATAATAAAATAAATTACCATGCATCACTATATTATATAATTAATAAAATATAATGACAATATATTTTTATTATGATTTTGAAATAAGCCTTAATTTTTAACATATAATAAATAATATTTTGAATTAATTATTATTTATATATTATATTGTATTACTTATGATATTTTTATTTAAGATTATTAGAAAATAATATTATTTTAATAAAATTTGATTCAATCCGTTTGAACCCGATCGAACCATCGTGACCCAATTAGCCTTCTAATCCAATCTCTGATTTGATTATGAAAACATTGATAATATCTAAACATATATTAAAAACTAAATTGTTGGAGTTAATTAAATATTGGTCTCCTAACTCTTGCGAGGACTCAATTCCTCCAAGCTTAAGTTGAAAAATATATAAAAATTAAAATTACTCAATATTATCCAATATTGATACAATATTTAAAATTTTCATAATTTAACATTAGAATATTAATATCAGTAATGTAACAAAATTAACATAACACTAATTATACTATTATCACACGTAAGTTATACAATTAACATTTAATGATTAGAATGTCAAAAAATTAATTTTCTTATTAACCAAAAAATAGCAAAAAAAGTCATGTGCCTCCGTGACACAAAGCGTGAAGCCTCGCGGCACCAGTGCCGCTCAACTTATAGCTCTTGATCGCTCAACGCCGAAATCATGAAACACATTCAACCATTCCGCACTGCGTAATATTGCATAGTACCAAGTTATCCGCCCATAGGCATTTATCTTATAAGGCCGTCCTTATGAATGGCCAAGTAGGTGACGTTCCCGTAGGATACGTCTTTTGCATCTTCAATATGTAATAAGACTCATATACCTACGGTACACTGGAAGGAGTTCACTAGTGCCTTTCGAGGCCCAATTGTATGTTATATTTCATCACATTTAATACAAGTAATCATTCCTTTAATTTTAGTGTCATGGCCTTGAGCGTGGGGTGGCAACCCACATCGATATCCCTTCGTGACGTCTTATGATTTCTCGGCTGCCCCTTCGGACTTTAAGCACCTAAGCGCCTGCATTGGTGCCGCAACGCGCTAATGTCACGGTCTCATGACGAGTAGTCCAACACTCTAGTCATGTCCATGATTGAATGTCTATAAGAGCGACTCTCGATATAGTCGTCTCGAACATAAAACTTCCGCTTCAAACTCAAAATAGGCTTGGCTAGGTGTCTATCCGCCTAGTCGCCGCACGTGGTCTAGTGTCCGAGAATGACCCCGTGACAAGTGGTATCAGAGCAGTTCCTCCTGCTCGGATTACCTAACGATGATGACTCGCTCGTGTCGTCACAAGGTGCCCTGGCGTAGGAAATGTGCTTCCGCTCAAAAACTCCATCACGCCCAGGTGCACTGGTACCATGGTATTTGATCATGGATGCCAACGAGGAATGCGTGGCAAGCTTTCTCACCGCACGCCCAGTCGTGCCCTGCAATATGTTCCTCATACACCCGTATCGTGTCAACAAACGTCCGTCATGCCTCACGATGGCAGATTGATCGCCCCGCCTAACCGGGACGGTCATGCGTCATTCACTCAAGTAGATCAACCACCCCAAGTATACAGTCGGGAATCTTGAAGTGTCGCGTTGCGTTAACAGTGGCCTTATGCCCCTCATGATGGTCTTGCGCTACTCATACCAAGGGGTCGCTTACACAAGCGTCGTGTAACTCGGTGGACTCGTGTCACGTTCAGGGACTGTCGGTCATGCATTATCGTGACGACCTGGCGCTGCTCGGTATTTTGTGACGTCGCATCGCATGCCCAGTCATGCAACGTGAAGTGCACAATCGCTTCATGGAAGAAGTTGACTCAAGTTTAAGCATCAAGGTTCATGATCCCTTTCGGTTAAGGGATATCATCCCCTCGGCTAAGGAACATCAATCACAAACATCTTATCATGCCGTAGCATCGCCTGCCATGCCACGATGACTTTCAAGGATGAAGCAAAGCATTGATTACTTGCAAACACTCGTGAACGAGCTGTCAGTCTTGCCTGCCTCGTCAAATGTCGCCCCGCAAGCGACGTGAAGCCATCCATCAAGGGTTGGGACGAACCTGCTACATGTCAACGCAAATTGACGTCTCAATTCAACGACCAATTTGGCAAATGATTTGAGTATCGAGCATCAGCGAACCTTAGCATGCTGCTGTCAAGTGTTCCGTCGCCAACCGAAGGAAGGAGTACCCTTTCCTCTCGGGCAGCGCCTCGAGCAATCGAAGCGGCCTCCAAGGATCGAAATCCAAATGTTTCGTAGGACACACTAACGATGTCGTCCCTTCGAATGGAGATGGAGGTGATGTTGGGAGCTTATGCCATAAGTTCACCAACCACAATCCGCTTGCTCCAAGCGGAGCATCTTCATGAGCACCCCCATGGTTCGTGAAGATCCGGAACGACTATTCTTTCACAAGGGTCAGCCGTCCGGAGGATAAGTATGTCAAAGGCGTAAGATCCCTACCGACAAGCGCAATGGCATTACTTCATCCAAGTAGCGGACGGATGAGCATCCAATGTGCATCCTCTTCGTGAACGAGTACAACGATCTCGCCCCGTACATACCTCAAGGTATTGCCTAAGCTTCAAAGGAGGCCCCATAATCGGAAGAAGGCATATCCCAAGAACCCTGCAAGATGTGGCAAATTCAGGATGACGTTGCCATCGCGACAATGTGGAATGTGGCAAACATGGGTCCCATCGAGACGTGGGACAGAGGAAGTGGCAGCTTATCAATTATGCAAGCCCTAACAAGTTAGGACTAGAGATCAAGGTCACTTTGTTCAGCATCGGTCAGATGGGCATGTTGAAGGAGGACGTGAAAGATATCACCGAGCTCCGCCTACAGTGTTTCCAAGAGGATGAAGACCCAGTGTTGGGGTTCTTCAAGTAGAGGGGTTGAAGCTTTGAATTAGGACGGAGTTGGAACGATAGGATCGCCCAACCTCCGCTCACTAGTCACCGCTGCCAAAGCGTTCATGCCAAGACAACTATCATACCACCAAAGCCCTTGGACAAGGG
Organism: Pontederia crassipes; assembly: GCA_030549335.1. Classification (NCBI taxonomy): domain Eukaryota; kingdom Viridiplantae; phylum Streptophyta; class Magnoliopsida; order Commelinales; family Pontederiaceae; genus Pontederia; species Pontederia crassipes. The sequence goes on from CM060198.1 coordinate 55,801,199, forward strand.
CAATGGCGGGGGAGAGAAGTACAAGTCGTAAAGAGGAAACTATTATGCCAATGACGAAGACAGTCCATCAAAGCAGGAGGATCGAGTTGAACCACAGGAATGTGGGAAGATTTCCGTCGCTCACTATAGCGACTTGGAGTGAACAAGGTAGAGAATGTCATATCCGAGAACCTTGCTCTACTTCAAATCGTCGAGACATCAGATGACCGCCAATGGTAAGGTGGTCCCGCACTCGACGGATGAAGGACTCTACGTTGCAGCCATTTGCAATTTGGAGACAGTGAGTTAAACCACAAGGAAACGTGGGGAGACTCGTCGCCCACTATGACGACTCGGAACGGACAAGGCATGGATTCTTACATCAAAAGAACATTGTCTCGCCTCAAGACCGCCAAAACATCAAGTGATCACCAAGGAGGAGGTGGTCATGCGTTCTTCACTGGCGGAGGAAGGGAAGACTCTACGTTGCAACCATTTGCAACATAGAGACGTTGAGTCAAGCCCACAAAGAGACATGAAGCATTCCGGAGCATCCATGGGGAGACTCTTGTCGCTCACTATAGTGACCCAACGCACCTAAAGCAGACAAGTTGCAAACGTCGTCATCGAAGAGCTTGTGCTATTTCAAGCCGTCGAAATTCTAGAACAATCATCGAGGGTGAGATGGTCCCGTACATTGCATTCGACGGAAGGGAGACCTCATGTCGCGCCCACCCGCAAATAAAGGCATCGAGTCAAGTCATGCAGGTCGAATGACGAGACTCTTCATCGTGTTCTGCATGACCCTGAGACAACTCTTCTTCCGAGCTATTCCTAAAGGCATACAAGAGTTGTTTCACCCCAAAGAAGCCAAACCACACAAGTTGACGCTGCGCAAGTCGAAGAGAAGTGAAGCAAACAGAGACTTAATGGATGGGTAGTTGCTTGATGAAGTCAGACCGCACATGGCGGACTCCACTGACGCTGCACAAGTGATGACTCCGGATTAGATGAAAAATCAGTGAGCGAAACAGGCCTGAGGGAGGAGTCCTCAGCGAGACCCCAAGGAGCGGGCATTCCTAGCGCTGCGCGATGCTGGTGATGCAAAAGTCAAGGCAAAGAAAGTAGAATTGAATGAGACAAGCGAGTCAAGACTGAAGATGAAGGCCCTGAGGAAGCCCGGACAACGGCGTCGAGGGCGTCACCGACTTTGGTGGGGGAGAATGTCATGGTACGTTTTCCCGTGGCACAAAGCGTGAAGTCTCGCGGCACCAGTGCCGCTCAACTTATTGCTCTCGGCTGCTCAGCGTCGAAACCATGGAACACATGCAGCCGCCCCGTACTGCATAATATTGTGGAGTATCAAGTTATTCGCCCTTAGAGCATTTATCTTGTAAGGTCATCCTTATGAATGGTCAAGTAGGTGACGTTCCCGTAGGGTACATCTTTTGCATCTTCAATATGTAATAAGACTCTTATACCTATGATATACTAGGTGGAGTTCACTAGGCCTTTCGAGGTCCAATTGTATGTTATGTTTCATCATATTTAATACAATTAAGCTTTCCTTTAATTTTAGTGTCATGGCCTTGAGCGTGGGGTGACAACCCACATCGGTGTCCCTTCATGGCGTCTCATGATTCCTCGGCTGCCCCTTCGGACTTTAAGCGCCCAAGCGCTGCATTGGTGTCGCAACGCGTTAATGCCACGGTCCCATGATGAGTAGTCCAACACTCTAGTCATGTCCGTGATTGAATGCCTATAAGAGCGACTCTCGGCATAGTCATCTCGAACATAAAACTTCCGCTGCAAACTCAAAATAGGCTTTGCTAGGTGCCTATCCGCCTAGTCGCGGCACATGATCTAGTGTTCGAGAATGATCCCGTGACACGTGCACCTACCTATATGAACTGTGCACAGAGATGAATAGGCGGCCGAGTCAGACAGTGAAGTTCGAATGCCGCCATAAGTGAGCCTCACGGAAGTTAAGTCGTAGACATCTTGGATTGGCATCATATAAGATTAAGCCATGAGCGACGTCACCCTCCTCTCGCGTAGTCGCATTTGGCCATCGTTGCTCTGGATCGACATTGTGGAAGGTTAAGTCGTTGTGTCCTTGCTATCAGTATGAGTGCCATGAAGGTCTAAGTCGTCATGAGTGTCACCCTCCTCCCATGTTCGATCATCGTCGCCATAGATAGACATCGTGGAAGGTTAAGTCGTCTTGTCCTTGCCATCGCCATGAGTGCCATGGAGGTCAAAGCTGCTACGAATGCTGCCCTCCTTCATCGTCTAGCCATCATCACCCAGGATCAACGACGTTGTGAAAGTCAAAGCCACTGTGAGCACTGCGTAGAAGAGGTGGCGGTCATCATCATCCTAAATTTTTGTCATGAAAGTTGAAGCCGCCACTTCTATTAGAGATGGAAAAATGGGTGTCGATCAACCCCTATTTGACCATATTGCGGGTCGTGTTGTATCGACGGTAAGAAAATTTTCCATGCTCAACTATAGAAGAGGAGATTGAGAGAGAGAACATGAGAGAGTGAGAGTGAGAGGAGAGAGATTGAGAAAGAGGGAGAGGGTGAGGCACTGAGGCCATGAGGCGCTTGAATGAAGAGAGGGGGGGGGGGCAATGGACTTTTATAAGGTTTAAACATTACTCATGTTCATTTAAACATGGCATGTGTTGTCCTCTTTACGCCTGTGTTTATGTTGTCAAATCGCCCTTGTTCATGTTGTCAAATTGCGAGTTTCATTCAAATAAGTAACGTGGGCTGTATGATTTCAGTGCGAATTATGTTTGTGCTATGTCCATGTTGGTGCACGAAAAGAAAATTCATGCTTGGGTCATGTCGTGCCCACAGTGCAAATGGACGTCTCGACGCGGAATGGCATGGACACAGCTCATTTTTTGTGCGTGGGTCGTGTCCGTCCTAGGCTGGATTGACACAAATTTTGAGTGGGTCATCGACGTGCCGAGCCATGTGGCCCACCCGAAATTCCATCTCTAGCTTCTGTGTTGAAGAAGTGTTCAATGGCCGCCACCTTCTCCAGTTGGCTACTAGGAAACAAAACTAGGAAAAAAGAGAATGGGCAGCGGCTTGAGAGAGGGATGAGGGATGATGTTAGGAAGGAAGAAAGAGAAAATTAGAGTTTCTTAATTGTTATATATATTATATATATAGGAGAGTGCATAATTGAGATTTAATATACTTGATATGATGGTTGATATTTATAATAAATTATATATAAATATTAAAGCGTAATGATTTAGGGACTCGTGGGTCGAGGCAATCCACCCCACCATGATCTTCGAAAGGTGGTGTGGGGGCACATTCCCGACTCCATGCGGGAAAAATTCCTCGAATTTAGAGTCTCGAATGATGAATGCTACGGGACACATGTGAGTGAGAAAATAGTGTCATCCATATGCCCAAGGCTCACATTTGATGATGGTTATACACCATATATTGAGGGGATGTTGACGATGCGGGTAACATGACAAACATCTTAAAATATTGAAAATTATGTGAGATGGTCATGGATGTATGAGACAATTTTCCAACCATGTAAAAATTTGTGTCTTTCTTTGTGTGTGGTCTTTTGTTATTCTTCCACTTGTTATTTTTCGTTTTCCCATATATCAATATCAACATATTACTCATTACCAAAATTTTTCGCAACATTTATTATCAAAGCTATGGCAAGGAGCTCGTAGGCAGTAGGAGCGATGGCAACAAATGATGGGAATGTTAGATTGAGAAGTTCGATAGTAGAGATTTCAGATTCTAGAAGATGCGGATTGATAACTATCTTTATCAAAAAAAAATTATATGAGAAACCAGAGATGATGATCGACATGGACTTGGTGCTCCTCGGTCAATAAGCACTCGATATTACCAGGCTAACATTGGCACTTAACGTAGCCTTTAACATCATGAATGAGATTACGACGTGTTTGATGAAGTCATTATCAAATATGTACGATAAGTCATCTACATAAAATGTAATGTATTTGATGAAAATGTTATTCAATATGAAGGTGCCTGAAGTTGCTTCGGTTTCATATCACATCAATGAATTCAACAGAGTTATAACACCATTGAATTTGACAAGTATCACATTTAATGATGAAGTGAGAGATTTGATCTTATTATCCTCTTTGTTAGAAAGTTAGGGAGCAACTAGGACGATGGTCAACAATTCTTTCAGATTAATGAAATTGAAGTTTGATGTGTTGAATCCTATGTTTTGATGATAACAAATTAAATGAATATAAAAGTTACTAATATATGCTCATGTGATGATAATGCATGTGTACGATTGATATGACCACATTCGTAGAAGAAATTGTCAAATTAAAATCACAAGAAAAAATTTCAATACACAATCGGTCGACCACCAATCGACCAACCATGGCATCGGTCAATTGATATTCAGTGGAAGAAAAAATGGGACTATATCGGTCGACGTCGAGACTATACCGGTCGATACACCGATTGATAGTGATATGTACCAGTCAACGTCGAGACATTACCGATCGATGTATCGATCGAAGGACCAATCGACCAAACAACGTCAAAACATAGAAAATGAGACAACGGTCACATAGACCGGTCGACTAACCCATCACAGCGGTCAACCAGCCTCGCGATCAAATGAACAGTAACGGCTATTATTTTGAGAAAAAAATTATGGAAGACTTTTTAAACGAATTCTCACCTCTAGGAGCCTATAAAATGAGTGTCAAAGTCTGAAGAAAAATCATCCAAGCAAGCAAGGACATTCTAGAGCTCCTCTTAAGTTTTTGAGCACAAAATTATAAATTTCTTTCCTTTTTTTTTTCTTAGCCTTGAGTGTGAGAAAAAAATTTATAAAAGAAAAAAGTTAGAGGGAAACATTTTTCTTTCTAATATAGTGAGATTAAGAGCTCATTGTATAAGAGGTGTGTCTTGCCTCTTGAGCGGAGAAAAATGTTTGTTGTGTAAAAAGGATTATTCTCTCCCTACAAGAAAAAAAATAGTGGATCTCCGACGGTCTCGAAGTCGAGAAGTCGAAGCGGGGACGTAGGCCAAAGAGTTGAGGCCGAACCTCGTCATCATATTGTGTCTCATTGTATTTGTTCTTTATCTTTCACTTACGTCTTATCTTTATTTGTTTGTGATCGTTTTTTTTTAATTTTCCGAAATTGAATTTTTTAGAAGATTTTTTTATACCAATTCACCTCCCCCTCTTGGTGCTTTTGATCCTACAATTGGTATCAGAGTGGATTGTTCTAGTTTTAAGATTTAAAATATCTTTAGAGCTATGGCATCAAGTGGTTTCAGTTTTTCCGAAGGCCAATCTATTAATCGTCCTCCACTTTTTAATGTCTCGAATTTTGCATATTAGAAAATTAGGACGCATGCCTATGTTTGTTCTATTGATATTTATATGTGGGATATTATTCAAAATGGTTTTGATTTAAGTAAGAAAAAACCTTCAGAATATACCGAAGGAAAAAGACTTTTAATAAAACTAGATTGGAAAGCTAAAAATATTTTTTATTATACTTTGGATCCAACGGAGTTTAATCGGATTTCTAATTGTGAAAGTGCTAATGAGATTTGGAAGAAATTTATTATTATTCATGAAGGAACGGATAAAGTTTAGGAGTCTAGATAAAATGAATCTATAAATGAGATGGTCGTTCGTTTTAATGATATTAAAAATGACTTAGTCTCTTTGGACGAGCCAAGGACTAACCCTCAAAAAGTAAAAAAGTTTCTTAAGTTTATCTCATCCAAATGGCATACAAAGAGGACGGTGATTGAAGAAAATGACTTAAACAAATTAGACTTTGACGATCTTATAAGTTCACTTTTAACCTATGAGTAATAATGAGATCGGAATCAAGGAGGATGAAGAAGCAAATACTCCAAAAAGAAAAAATATTGGTATTGAAGGCAAATAAAGATGAGAAAGATACAAGTGAAGAGGATGATGATATTGATGAAAAGAAGCTTTTCATATATGCAAAGAAGCTTGATAAATATCTCAGGTTTGCTAAACAAAAGAAGAAGAAAGACTTCACCAAGAGAAGATCGTCATTAAGCAAAAATTAAATAACTTGCTTTGAATAAAAAAGATTGAACACTACAAAAATGAATGTCCAAATTTGATAAAAAAGGAGAAAGATGGAGAAAGTTCAAGAAGTAAGAAAAAGGCTCTTCAAGCCACTTGGGATGAAAGCGAAGATGAAGAGAATGACTCCAATACCTCCTCTAGTGATGACGAAAAAGTCTACATATGTCTAATGGCTAATAACTATGAGGTATCATCTAACTCTTCTAACTCTAATGATAGTGAATCATTCAATGTGTATAAGGAGTTTAGAATTCTTATTAATAAATATAGATGCCTAAAAAAGAAATATGACGAAATAAAAATAGAGCTTGAAAATTTGCAAAAGAAAAGTACGAATGTTAAAGCATGTGAAAAGTGTGATATATTTGAAGAAAACTCTAGCTTGGAATTCTCAATCGAAGAATTAAAAATGGAAAATAGTGCACTAAAATCATTATGTGAAAAACAAAATGTAGAAAGTTCATGCTTTAACAAAGAAATTAATAAATTGAAAGTTGAACTTAAAAAATTTTCAAATGGAAGTAAAATGTTAGATGTCATGCTTAGTGGATCCAGAATATTTTCAAACAAAAAAGGACTTGGTTTCAATTCTTTTGAAAAGAAGAATGACAAAAGAATTTTATTTGTTAAAGCATCACATGATTACACAAGATCACATATTATTTATTTTCATTGTGATTATGAAGGGCATTATTCTTATGATTGTAGAATTAGGAAAGGAATAAGTAAGGGATGAATAAAATTTGGGATACGAAAAAGATCATGACTAACCAAGATGGACCTAAGCAAGTTTGGGTACCAAAAAGATGAAACTCTTAATTTTTTTTTGTAGGAAGCTTCTAAGTACAATGAAGGTAAATGATATTTGAATAGTGGATGCTCAAAACATATGACCGGCGACGCTTCAAATTTTATCAATGTGGAAAAGAAAAATGAAGGAAAAATCATTTTTTGAGACAATGACAAAGGAAGAGTAATCGGTATAGGTAATATTGGTAAGAATGACAAAGTGTATTTGAAAAATGTTTGACTTGTTGAAAAATTAAAATATAATCTAATTAGAATAAGTCAACTATGTGATAAAAAATATTTAGTCAAATTTGAAAAGAACAAATATTTAATACTAGATGAAAACAACAAAGTTTTAGACATGGGTTTTAGGTATGTTTTAGGTACAATAATGTATACAAAATTGATTTTGATAACTTGAAAAATGAAAATTGTCTTAGTGTCATGCATGATGACATAAACTTGTGATATAGAAGATTAGGACATGCAAATTATAAATTGCTAAATAAATTGTCAAATTATGAATTGGTTAGAGGCTTGCTTAAGATCAAATTTGACAAAAATAATATTTGTGATTCATGTCTAAAAGGTAAACAAACCAAAATTCTTTTAAATTAAAAGGAGTTATTAGTACACATAGGGTTTTGGAACTTTTACATCTTGACTTGTTTGGTCCTATTGATGTGACAAGTTTTGGAGAAAAAAGATATGTATTTATGATTGTTGATAATTTCTCCCGTTTCACCTGAACTATTTTTCTCGCAAGTAAAAATGAAACGTTAAACATGTTTTCTAAATTTGCTAAAAGAATTAAAAATGAATTTAAACAAAAGATTTTAAAAATTAGAAGTGATCATGGAGGAGAATTTAAAAATCATAAATTTGAGTTATTTTGCGAAAAAAATGGAATCACTCATAATTTTTCAACTCCTAGAACATCTCAACAAAATGGAATAGTAGAAAGAAAAATTAGAACTATACAAGAAATGACTAGAATAATTTTAAATGAAAGCAAGTTACCAAAATATTTTTGGGCGAAAGCCGTAAATACATCATGATATGTTCTCAATAGGATCCTATTAGACCTCTTGACAAGAAAACTTGTTTTGAAGTATTATTTTGTAAGAAACCAAATATATCTTATTTCAAAGTTTCTGGATGTAAATGCTATATTTTGAATGTAAAAAATAAACTAGGCAAATTTGATGATAAATGTGATGATGGTATTCTTCTTGATTATTCTAGTCCGAGTAAAGCTTATAGAGTATATAACAAAAGAACATTAGTTGCTGAAGAATCTATTGATGTTAAATTCAATGAAACTAATGATTTTTTGAGCAAGAAAATATATGATGATGATGAAGAAATAGTTGAAGTACAAAGACAACTTGAGGTTATGAGCATAGAGGAAGCAAAAGCTTACACCCCAAAAGTGGAAGAAATGAAAGAACCTCAAAAAGAGGAGAATCAAGTCATTTCAAGAAATTGGAGACATGCATCATCACACCCACTTGATCAAGTTATAAGTAATATAAATGAAGGTATAAAAAGTAAAAAATATTTAAATAATTTATGTGCTTTTTTGTCTTTCCTTGCAAATTTTGAGTCCAACAATATAGATGAAGCACTTGAAGATCTAAATTGGATAAATGCAATGCATGAGGAATTAAATAAATTTGAAAGAAATCAAGTGTGAAAACTTGTGGAAAGATCCAAGGACCATCCTATCATTGGAACCAAATGGATCTTTCGAAACAAGTTAGATGAAAATTGTGTCATTATGAAAAACAAGACTACATTAGTGACCAAGGGTTACTCACAAATTGAAGGGATTGATTTTGATAAAACATTTGCTCCCTTTGCTAGACTTGAGGCAATTCGACTGCTTTTGACTTTTGCATGTTATAAAGATTTTAATCTTTTTCAAATGGATGTTAAATCAATTTTCTTGAATGATTTTATAAATGAGGAAGTTTATGTTGAGCAACCTCAAGGTTTTGAAAATCCAAATTTTTCTCATCATGTTTTTAAACTCTCAAAAGCTCTTTATGAATTTAAACAAGCCCCTCGAGCTTGGTATGAAAGATTGAGTTCGTTTTTAATTGAAAATAGTTTTCAAAAAGAGAAAGTTGACACCACATTATTTTTAAAACATTTTAAAAATGATATTTTAATAGTTCACATTTATGTTAATGATATCGTTTATGGTGCTACTAATGAATGCATATGCTAAGAGTTTGAAACACTTATGCAACAAGAACTTGAGATGAGTCTTGTAGGAGAGCTCACTTTCTTTCTAAGCCTACAAGTGAAACAATCCAAGGAAGATATTTTTCTCAATCAAGAAAAATATACAAAAGAACTGCTTAAAAAGTTCGGGATGAACGAATGCAAGCCGAGCACAACTCCTATAAGCACTACTACAAAATTGAATAAAGATGAAAAAGACAAGTCCATTGATAAAAAAAGGTACAGAGGTATGATTGATAGTTTGCTCTATTTAACGGTATTTAGGTCAGATATAATGTTTAGTGTGTGTTTGTGTGCTAGGTTTCAATCCGCTCCCAAAGAATCACACTTAATCGCCGTAAAAAGGATAATGCACTATTTAAAACATACAAGTGAATTAGGCATTTGGTACGATAAAAATTTTTCATTTGAATTGCATGCGTACACTAATGCGAATTTTACCGGGTGTAAAGTTGATAGAAAAGCACTAGTGTGATGTGTTATTTTCTTGGTAGTTCTCTCATTTCATGGGCTGGTAAGAAATAAAGCTCCATCACATTTTCTACCGTTGAGATCGAATATATAGCCGTCGGTAATTGTTGTGCACAAACACTATGGGTAAATCAACAATTGCTTGATTATGGTGTAAATTGTTCCAATGTACCCATGAAGTGCGATAACACAAGTGTTATAAAAATGACCAAAAATCCAATTCAACACTCTCGGACTAAACACGTTGACTTGCGGTATCATTTCATTAGAGAACATGTGACCCTTAAAGACATTGTCATTGAACACATGTCAACTGAAGTTCAACTTGCAGTCATATTTATAAAACCCTTAAGTGAAGAACGGTTTTGCATGCTTAGAAGGGAATTAGGAATGATTAACTCTTGATTGTATATCAATTCAAAGTAAAAGTGACTTGGTCATGCAATATCACTTTTGACATGAATTGAACATTAAAAGTGTTGCACAACACTTACATTTATATGATATCTCTGGAACATGATTTTAATGGTTCAAATTTTGAAAAATACAGAGATCGGTCGACCGATTGGAAGGACCAGTCGACAGTTGTGAAATTTGCAAATGCGCACAATCGTTAGACAGCGATCGGTCGACCGATATGATACACCGGTCGACCGGTATATGATTGCGTCCGGGGGACATCCATCGACCGATAGATGATTCATTTGGAAATGAACTGTCTGGTCGACCGCTGGGCAGGATCGGTCGACCGGTATATGCCAAAATCGTGACATATAATAAATCGACCACTCCATCAGTTGACCAATGTTTTTCTTCTACGCGACCGCTGCCCTTGCCACCGCCCGCGACTTCACCCCAAACTCCGACCAGCCGATCAAACCCTCTCCTCCGGTGACCCCTGCACTCGCTGTCGACTCTAGCGATCGGCTGCCCTCTTCCTTCGACAATCGTTGTCAGCCGCCAACTGCCAACCGCCTTGACCGCCTCCTCCGCCGATGGCCTCTTCCTTCGACGACCGTTGCCAGCTGCCTCAACGCCTCCTCCGCCGGTTGCTCTCTCTTTGTCCTCTCTCACCGTCCGTCCCTTTGCTCTCCGGCAACCCCTCTCCGTCGGCCATTCTGCTTCTCTCTCACTCTTCTCTCATCAATCGTCCATCGGTCGGCTACTCTTTCTCTCTCTGCCGCCATACCTATCGTCGCTCACCCTTTCGTCACTCTTTCGTACGACTAACCTTCTGCTGCTTCTGCTATCATTGTCACCGTCTCTCGGCTGTCCTCCTCTCGCCGTCAATCGCTCTCTTCTCATCAAATTCTTCTCGCCACCGCCACCATACTTCTATCCTCCGGTCGTTTTCTCCTCTCTCTTCATCACAACTCTCTTCCTCTCTCTCTCTCTCTCTCGATCGCCCAGTTTCAAGCATCACATTTACTTCCGGCACCTCTTCCGATCACTAGACCCTTTCGACCATCATTGTTGAATCCATGGCCGATGATGATGGACATTCACGTATTTGGATGATCTTTCAGCGTCATCGTCGCTTCCCTAGCTCCGGTGGTACCATTCATATCCTCCCATATGAACCTGAACCGGAACCCAAACCCGAGCTCGTCCGACGTGGATGAGGCCGTGGACGAGGACTATCTCGTGGACGTACTCGTCACTCATCTTCCCCCGAGCTCACTAATTTTGATAGTCATTTTTTTGTCCCTAGGGACGTCTCTACTAGTTTCGAAGCCTTGTACGCCTGTAGCAAAGTTCGATGTGCCTATACCATTGATTGAGACACTGAGGATTTCGGATGTTCAGAAGATGTTCGTAATTCTATTAACAATAGCATCAACCATATAGACCGCAATCAATTATCTTAACAATCAATAAATTTTTACTTACTTTACTTCAACCATAGAGGCTTCAATTCAATAATCATTTATTATACTTCAATCACGAAAATTACAATTCAATTATTTTCTTCAATCAATTATTTCGTTGTACTTCAACCATAAAAGCTATAATTTCAATTCAACTAATATGAACATCAATCATAAATGTTGCAATTCAATATCAATCAATTATCCATTCTTGTTCTTCAATCATAAATATTACAATTCAATATTTTAACTTCAACCATAAAGACTACATTATACTTTAACCACGAGGGATGCTTTAACCACAAAGGCTGCTTCAACCTAAAGGTTGCTCAATACTTCAACCACAAGTGCTGCTTCACCATAAAGGTCGATCAATACTTTAACCACGATGGTTGATTCGACCACAAAGGCTACTTAATACTTCAACAATGATGACTGCTTCAATCATAAATGCTGCTTAATACTTATTCTTTAACTTTTAACAATTAATTTCAACCATGACGGTTGCTTCAACCATAAGGACTACTTATCACTTATTCTTATCTTTGGAGTTATCTTTCAACCATAATGACTGCTTTAACCATATAAGTTATTTTGAGAGTTCTCCCAATTTTAGATACCTTACATCTTTTATCTTAATTACAATGTTTATCTTTGAAAGAAACTTGTGACAGTTCCTATAATCAATCATATCCATCTTTTGTATAAAATTTTGGCCAGGTAGGACGAAATCCGAGTCGGTCGATGGGTGTCAACTCATATTCCAATTTGATCAATGTAACTTGGGCCAAGTGGGACGAAAACTCGAGTTGATTTGTTCATCTTTTCTTTCAATCCTATATCTCGATAGAATCTGGGCCGGGTCCAATGGCCAAGCCGATTCGATCCAATTCTATTTTGATTTTATCAATGAAACTCGGGGCGAGTCAATCCAAAACCTAATTTGGATCTAATTCAATTCTAATTCGTCCATTAATATCAACGGAACCTGGGTCAAGTTATTTGGAACTCGGTCCGAAATCTTCATGATTTCCATCTGTCCTCGGGTTACTAAACTCGAGCAATGTACCTTTAAACTTTGTCCGGATCAATACAATCGTCATTGGGATTTCAAGGAACCCGGGCCGGGTTGTGCAAAACTCAGATCGGGTTCTACTGCTGTCGGGAAGTCTGCTTTTTGTTACAACTTTCGGCCTTTTTTTCTATGCGATTAACGATCCAATTTAATTCACAATTCATCCATACAATACTCAACACTTAGGACAAGGATCTTGAGGGTCTATATCGATGAAAACCGTCGATATAAGGATCCCATACATACCTTAAGTTAGTTAAAAATTAATTATGTTCCTGTTGCTTGTGGACTGCCCGGACGTCATGACCTTGGCTGACAATTCCTCTCTATTGACATCTAGAAACCCTCGACTACCACTTAGATCTTGTTCTCCTATGTCGGAACTTCGAAACGGAATATCGCCCGCGCTCTAAGGTGCCTTAGTTCGTGAGAATCGTAGGAGAAAGAGGGGTCTCTCGTGCAAAAATTTTATGGAGGCAAATAATACTTTATAGCCATCATTTAGATCCTATTTATAATTCTTGACTAGGGTTTTTAACTCCTATTGGACCTTAATCAAATTCTCCATCGATCGTGATGATTCATCATTAATTACCTTATGTTAAATATTTAGATTTAATTAAATTTAAATTTCACTAATTATTTCGTAACCATACTTATAAAAAATCCATCTCTACTCAAATTCTTTTTTATTTTTTCAATAACTTCTTTCAATCAAATTCTACTTTCACCTTATCCTTTTATTTCTCCCTTTTCTCCAATTTTTAGAATTATTTAATTCCATAATATTTTATCATTTAATTTTTGGAATTATTTAATACCACATTATCACTTAATTTTTGGATTAAATAATAATAAATATTATTTTAATGGCTAAAATATTTTTAAGATATAAGATTCTTAATCCTATCCTATTTGAGAGTCTTACATTACACATTCTTTTGAATCTCAAATTAATTAAAAACCTTAATTCCAATCTAAATATAATTTCTACTTCCAGTAGGATTTGATCTTACTTTCTTTTCATTTTCCCTTTCTAAATTCTAATCATACTTTTAATCCTACTCTAATTTTAATTCCTTCTACAAATAGGATTAACCTTTCTTTCTATTCATATTCTTTTTTCAATTATATTCCTATTCCTTCTCAATTCCCCTTTTATCCATTAACTTGGGCTAAATTATCCTTATTGGAATATTGGGGTGTTACATCTTATAATAATAATGTAGGAGATTGAGAATTATCATAACTAACATGTCGGACATCTGAAAAATGATGAAACTCTTGTGAAATGACCTTGGACATAAGAGATCATTTCTGAACTACATAAAAATTTATGTATCTTTTTTGTGTGTGATTTCTTGTAATTATTAACTCACTTTCTCTTATTCGTTTTGTATATCAAAGGATTACTTGGTATGGAGATTTTACACAATAATATATATATATATATATTAATTTATTAGAAGAACTTTCACATTCATAAAAGTTACTTCACATAAATTATAAGTTACAACAACAAATGGTTTTGACAAAATGATCATTCAAAAATCTTCATTATTTATATGTTAATCTAATGTTTATAATTTCTCATATCCCATTAGATGATTGATAAAGTTTTCTGATACCGGCTTGAGTCTAATGGGCTTCTTATGTTTAGAATTATCGATACTTAACTAATCCAGAGTCAAAGAAAAAGAACCATAAATATGTATTCTTCTTAGCAAAATTGATGATTGATGAACATTAATATTTAGATCATGCAATCAAGTACTCCAAGGCGAGTACAATGTTCTCCTAGATTCTCGAATGGAGAACCGAGAGAGAAGGCCCATATAATATTTTTTCAATTATATTCCTATTTCTTCTCAATTCCCCTTTTATCCATTAACTTGGGCTAAATTACTTTATTACTTTTATTGAAATCTTGGGGTATTAGATCTTATAACAATAATGTAGGAGATTGTGAATTATCATAACTAACATGTCGGACATGTGAAAAATGATGAAAATCTGTGAGATGGCCTTTGGAGATAAGAGATCATTTCTGAACTACATAAAAATTTATGTGTCTTTTTTGTGTGTGATTTCTTGTAATTATTATTTTACTTACTCTTATTCATTTTGTCATTTATTGATATCAAAAGATTACTTAGTATAGAGATTTTCCACGATAATATATATATATTCATTTAAATATTATAATTTATTAAAAGAACTTTCACATTTATAAAAGTTACTTCACATAAATTATAAGTTACAACGATAAATGGTTTTGACAAAATGATCATTCGAAAATCTTCATTATTTATATGTTAATCTAATGTTTATAATTTCTCATATCCCATTAGATGATTGATAAAGTTTTTTGATATCGGCTTGAGTCTAGTGGGCTTCTTATGTTTAGAATTATCGATACTTAACTAATCCAGAGTCAAAGAAAAAGAACCATAAATATGTATTCTTCTTACCAAAATGGATGATTGATGAACATTAATATTTAGATCGTGCAATCAAGTACTCTAAGGCGAGTACAATATTCTCCTTCTAGATTCTCGAATTGAGAATCGAGAGAGAAGGCCCATATAATATTTTTTTGCCCATTCCTGCTTGCGCAAGAAAATATTTTCTCAAGATAAAAGCCCTATGTGTTCATCTCATAGATTTAATATCACTTAGCACAACATAAATCACAAATTGAAAAAATATTACCACTTTCACCTAGAAAATATTAATCCATCCAAAATAAACTTTTTTGTTGAATAATAGAAAGATGATCCATTAACAATGAAGTTATGATTTGTTTGTACTTTATAGATATTTACAATCTAGTCTTAAATAATTCATATAACATAAACATAATAAAAGTCAAAATCAAATTATTATTTTCTATTACATCAATTGTTTATTTAATTTCTTATTTTTGTGGTAATTCTTTTTATAAATTATTATTTTACTTCTTTACAGATCTCATCTTAACTTTAATTATATATTTATATTTTTTTTATACGAGTGATGGCAAGCAAGATTGTCAAGATTTCTATTTATATATTAAAACCTTATTATTTTATAATATTTGGATCTTATATTAAGAATTTAATGTGTAAGATCTTAATAATATTATGATCTTGTCCCATATTATACGATTTTATATGATTAATATAATCATTTGGATACTAATAAAAATTATTTTCGTCAGATGAAGTTTAATATATATTATCTATTTTTATTATATTTTTAAATAATTTGAGTTAATTATTGACAAAAAAATATAACTTAGTGAGGTGTAATATAATATTTGAGTGTGACAAATTTATATAAAAAATAATATATTATTTTATTAATTAGTAGCATCTTATATAATATCTCTATCTTGACAATCTTAACGGTAATGCCAGCTAATAAGATGCTAAAAAGGTGAAATGTTTCAAATGATCACCAAACACTTGGCTAGCTAATTAAATTAGTTGATGCAGCAGGAAGGATGTGATGCCCTAAAAGTAAAATCTTTCGGCTTTGCAGAGTGATTAAAGGATTCATATATGATATTTTAATGAATTTATTAATCTGGAATTTAAATGAACATGGCACGCGGATCTCCTTTAATTTCTTCCCATTTATTTATACGTTCATTTTCTTATAGTTGCACCGTTGCACGCACCAAAACAAAGGTGTATATTAAAATAAATAAATAAAAGATAAGTTTCTATTTGGTAGATTTGGCAGTGTACGTGTCTAGTGGCCAACAAGTTGGATTTTGTTCCCTTTTCACGTGTCCCCCACTCAATAAAATTAATCAATGTGCCTTAGATTTTTTTTTTCAAAATATGTTGGTTCCAAAGCATTTGTGATGGTTGTTTATTTTCCATATACAGGAAAAATCCAAGATCACATTTTATGTCTTTCGGTTTATTTTGGTAGCTTGTAAAGAAAGTAGGGCAATAGCATTTCAATTTTAATTTTTCTTGTGCTACAATATCAATAATCTATATAGTTATGATCAACGAAATACTTGTTTGTTTTCTTAATATGTAAAATAAAAGTTGATGAGCTGTGTTCGAATCATGGATAAGTAATTATTAATAAGTTAAAATAAATAAGTATGCATATGCATGTATCATGTATAATTCTTTTCACTTTGTTTTGTGCTATACATAATAAATAAATAAGTAATCTAGATATGTTTAGTTTAGTCTTCCCTTCAATCCGCAAAATCCTTTTTTTATATTCACCCCATGCATACATGTGACATTTAGGTTATCAAATCAGTGCGACGATGAACCAAGATCCCACAATCTCAAATTAATATTTTATTTTGTTTTTACTTGTTTCAACTTTCTCGAGTGTATATATATATATATATATATATGACAAAATGATTGTGCTGAACACTTTTTTCTTAGCATGGTGTGAAGCGATAACTGAACCGTCCAAAAATTTAAATCATATTAGATCAGATGCCGTTCAAATCTCATGACGAATGAGGATGATCTCTCTCCCTCTTGCTCCCCTCTCTCTGCCGACCGCCAACCCACCTCCATCGTCGACCACCATGATCCCTCTCCCTCCTCCTCCCTCTCTCTCTCTTTGTCGATCGCCAACCCTTCTCTATCGTCGGCTTCTCTCTCTCTTGTGCGAGTGCACGCAATCGAGTTGCAGTAGCCACCGTCGCCGATCTTGACCCTTGCGCTCGCACCTAGCCTCGCCATCATTGTCGCTTCGCCTCTCCATTGCCGTCTCCATCATCGGATGGGAGATCAGGGAGAAAGGGGCAAAGAGCCAAGGGAAAGATCGGATCGCCTAATAGCCACCATCACCGTCGTCATCGCCATCGCTGGAGGGAAGATCGAGGAGAAAGGGGGAGAGAGCAGAGGGAGAGATCGAATTACCTCGTAACCATCATTAGCTCGTCGACTCGCAGCAATCGCCGCCTCTCCGCTGCCGCCAACTTGCAGCAACCATCACCTCGTCGCCGTCGATTCGCAACAGCCATCATCTCGCCGTCGTCGACTCACAACAGTCGTGGCCTCGCCACTGCCATCGTGGCCTCAGAGCGAGAGAGGGATTCGAGAGAGAGGGATATAGAGGAGAGAGATGTCAACTTCCAATAACTCACGATACGATGCCAAAATATCGTCAATATCTCGCACACAATTGTATCAGCCATCCGATCTGATTTGGATGGCTGTCGATCCGCTTCACACGGTGCTGAGCAAAACAATCTTTTTACCCATATTATATTATATTATATTATATATATGTATGTATGAGAATATTAGTGTGCTGCCACATCTTTGTGGTAGTACTGCCTGCCCATAGATTTAAAACCATAAGATCGGCCATGGATGGATGAGATTTGTGTGCGTCGGCTCAGGATGCGGTTCAACGAGTCGGTTCGGTGAGCTGAGGGCGGACGACGAGGATCGCAAGCGCACGATTCTTTGCGTTGGTGAAAAGGTGAGCTTCGTCTTTCTCTGTGAGCGCGAGGTCGCCGACATTCGATCGATCCTTCCGTCCAGATCTTGCCACTTGATCCATCCTTTGTTCGCTATGGATCTCATGATCGATCTTACTTTGGATCTCATCGCTCGATCCGTCCAGCACGATAGAATGCAACCACATTCTGAATCGCCTCCCGCTCGATCTCTCTCATTTTCTTTGTCATGCCGATGAGTGTGAAAAAGGGGGGCATCAACACCCCTTCACGAGCTCATAGAGGGGGACCGACGCCCCCAATTTACGAAAGCTGCACTGGCACGTGCAGAGAAAAGGGCCCTCCCTTTTTGTTGAAAAGCACGACAAGGGGGCGTCGGCCCCCCTCCGCAAGTTCGGTTGGCGAGTTCGTGGAGGGGGGCCGACACCCGCTTTTTCTTTTTGTGCCAATGAGGTAGAAGGAGCATTGTGCGGAGGAGAGAGGGAGAAGCGTTGGGTCAAAATTTTAATGTCTTATATACATATATTTTGATGATACAAACCTCGAAAGATCAAAGTTATAAGTACTGAACTTTGACTGAATTTTTATCTATGCTCTCAATAGTTTTAGATGAATATTGAACATCAAAGTTGTAGAGAATTCTGTTAGCTTTTCATAAACTCCAAGATCATCTAATTTGGATAACTGTGCAGAAAGTTATGATCGCGATCAACCTACCGGTCGAAGCTATGAAGACCGGTCGAGATAGTCCGGTCGATCGATTAGAGATACCGGTCGATCGGTCAATGCATAAACTGCTCAATTTCATATGGAGACTACACCGATCGATGCACCGGCCGATCGATCAACTGAACAGGAGGAAATCAAAATTGCGAGACTATACCGGTCGATAGTTCGGTCGACCGAACAGCTGCGGCCAGCCAGCAAATAAAGCGCAATGGTCATATAGACCGGTCGACCGGTCCATAAATGCAGTCGACCGGTCCACTACTAAAATGAACAGTAACGGCTATATTTCAAGAAGAAAAATGTGGAATTAATTCTGGATGAATTTTTCACATACCAGAGCCTATAAAAGGAGTGTCAAGGTTAGAAGCAAAAAGCATCCATCCAAACATTGAAGAAAATTTCAAGAAATCAAAAGAAGATCATTTCTCTTGAAGTTATCATTTAGAGCTTTATTTCTTTCTCTCTTCTCTTCTTGTGAGAGTTCTATTGTAAAAGAGAGAAATTATTTTTCAGAAAGATTGTGAGAGCTCCTGTGTAAAAAAAGTTCCAAATCTTACCTCTTGAACGAGAGAAATATTAGCTTCCTAGGAGAAGAGGTTGTCTTGCCTCTCGAAGCGGAGAAAATGTGGTTGTGTAAAAGGCTTTCTTCCTTGCCCCATTTGGAACAAAGGAAGTGCTAATTGAATCTCCGACGGTCTCGAGGTCGAGAAGTCAGAGCGGAAACGTAGGTCAAGGTGTGGCCAAACCTCGTCAACAACCACCCGTGTTCATTGTGTTTGATTTATCTCACTCTCTCTCCCTCTAATATTGTGTTTATAATCTGAATTGCAAATGTATTAAGAATCAATTTTGTGCTTCCGTGATGAATTTTGTAAAATCGATTATTTTCGATTAAACACCAATTCACTCCCCTCTTGGTGCCCTTTGAGATCCTACAAGAAGTGGGGTAGATGGCGGAGTAGAGAGGGAGAAGAGCGACCACATGCGAGTGATTAGCAAAGACTAACCCACATATTTGTGCGCGACCACCGACGATCTAGAGACGTGTCCATTGGCGAGTGATTAGTGACGACCGAAATGAAGAGAGATATAGATCACGAAGGAGAGAGGGAGAAGAGGAATAGATTGCGGAGTAGAGAGGGAGAAAAGCGACCACCTGTGAGTGATTAGCAAAGACTGACCGACATATTTGTGCACGACCACTGGCGACCCAGAGACGCGTCCATTGGCGAGTGATTAGTGATGACCGACGGTGAGGAAAGAGGCAGATCGCGAAGGAGAGAGGGAGAAGAGTGTGCCCTCTCTCGCTCAACACTAGGGAACTGGCGATCGGGGGTATTCTCCAGTGAGCGAAGGCATCGATCGGCCAGTGGTTCTGGGTACCTCCTCCCTCTCGCGCATTCTTTTTCTTTTTCTCTCGCTCCCCTCTTTTTGGCTTTTCCTCATCATGACTTCCGCTCATGTGTTTTCCCTGATTTCTCTCTCCCTCCTCTCTCGCTCAGGTGCACAGATCCATCAAGCGCTTTATTTTTCGACGAGCACATAGGCAATAATCAGCCAGCGATTCCAGGCACCTACCTCCCTCTCACGCATTCTCTCTCTCTCTCTCCTCTTTTTGCCTTTTTCTCATCATGACTTTCGCTCGATTTTTGCCTCCTTCTCTCTCTCTCTTAGACCAACGATCGCAGGTCTATATTGCGACAAATCGATAGTCTTGCGAATGCTTCACCGGACAATCGAAACTATTTCAGACGTCCAAAAGTGCAACGGATAAAAAATGAAAAGAATCGATTTTGATCTTTCTCTCTTTCCGTTACACCACTATAATAACTAAATCTATAACCCCTCTTCACTACGAAATCTGAAATTTCAAAAGATGAAATCCCTGCTTTTTTACCCATTCTTTTTTTTTCTTCCTCTCATTTCTTCTTCTCCATTTTTCATTGGTTCTGTTTGCCCAAGTTTTGGTCACACCAAAAGCCATGATGAACCAATCAGGACGAAGAGGAAAATGTAAGGACGTGAACCAACGAAGAAATAATAGAAGGATCTGCCAAAAAAGTGTGCTTTCGAGATTTAGGGCATATGCTAATTTTCTAAAGAACCGTATATTTTCAAGGACTATATTGGGCTTAAGATGCACATATATATGGGTAGGATTCATGCCTTGTGGTTACTTTGATTGAGTTTGATTAGATCTGTCTATGTTTGATTGATTTTCGCCAAATGTGTGATGATATTCGAAAGATTAAGAATAGATAGAATGGCTTGTTCTTGCTAGATGATTGATAAGATTATAAATGTATGTTTAAGTAATTAGAAGACAAACTTATACATGCTTTTGATATGAGAACTTATTTGCAAAAGGCTATGTTATGTTTTAGGGATAGACATGTCTGATGCATGAAAACTATATGATATTTAGTTAATGTTTTGAGGAAATTTGCACATGTTATGATAATGTTTAGAGTTTGCCTCTAAATCATATTATTTGATAGAAATAAGTCAGCATATGTTTAGATTTATGTTCGAGTTGACAATTGTTTGAAAACTTAAGGATTCCGACTCTGTCGATTGAAACGAGCAACCGATTCTCATTCGGGCATCCAAAATTCTTGACAGAAGATAGTAACTACCAAATCAAACGACCGATCTAATGACCGAGTATCATAATTGAAAATGTTGAGACATGAATATGTTGATGATCATTAGATTGGACGATCGATCCTCGAATCGAGTGTTCGATCTTGACTGTCGAAACATGAACATGATCCAATGGGCGATCGAGAATGCTACTTCGGTCGATCGAGAATCATGGACTTGGTTTCATCGAATGTCCGATCGAGTTTTGGAAGTCCGAAGCTCTCAAACAAAAGTTTACCCGTGCGATATCGAACAACCGTAGACCTATTGGATGTATGATCCGTACTCGATAAAATGATGAACCCAAAATAGGTATCTGAACCTTTAGCGGGCGACCAAAGAATGTAAATAAAATAGGCATTCGAACCTCTATTGGTCGGCCGCTAAACACACTAGTGCGGATGATCGTTGGATTTTGGGCGTCTAGTTTATGGATAGAGAATAAACATGACTAATTAACAATCATGATTTGATTGATCTATGTCCACTTGATTATTCTTTTCCCTTATGACATTACATGATGATCTTGAGCTACCCTTGTTCACTACAATTGGTCTAAGTGATCAAAAGATAATGGTCATAAATAATAAATATAAAAGATAAGGATTTATCATTGCCTACCTACGTAGAAGGTTATCAATTTTGTGTGAGGCACTCTTCGTAAAAGGTTATCAAACTCGTGTGAGACACTTCACCTTATTTGAGGATGCTATCAGCTTTGTGTGAGGTTGTCAGCTCTTTTATGGGACACCTATTCCCCCACCGGCCCACTATATTCTAAGTAGTCACACACTTGTGCATTGATAATGATACTCCCTAAAAGTAGAAAACTCTTCAACTCATGAATAAAATGAAATGAATGATTAGAAATGAATGAAAGGATTATGTCCATCAATATGAAAATGAAATGAAATAGAAATGCTTTTCCAAGTAAAAGATGACATGAAATAAATATGAAAAAATGCACTTTGTTTATCATTGTTCCTGTGACTAGACGATCCTCTTGATTTATTCTTATATCTATTTAATTTGTTTTCTTCATGCATATTCTGATGGATTGTCTCTATGACTTATTATGAATTCACATTTAGCTTTACGATAATGATTGAATTTGCTCCGTTGTGTTATCTAGGAGCTAGCTTAATGTGTGTGCAGTAATTCAGATTGGGTGGAGTGTGCATAGAGTTATGTTGACTCTTCTTTATTATTATCGAGTTGTACAATTGGCATAGACATTAATATGTCTAGTATGGATATAAGGAGGATGTGATGTACATGTTTATTTTATTTTATTAGCTTCCGCATTTTCATGTTCATTGATGTAATATTTTATTCTTAAATTTTTCATTTATGTGTCATCTTTCTTAATCATTCAAGTCAACGAAAAGGGGCAAAGAAACATCGAAAAAAGTTTTGCGCATCGAGAGAAGATTTCGTCACGTGACGTGATCAAATTTTGGGACGTTACACAAAATGTCTTCCCAAAAATATTTTATTTTTAAGTCAATTATGACTTATTGAGTATAATCTTTAATAATTAATATCACTTTGTGCAGGAGAACAATCAATATATATTGATTGTGCACACAAAAAGTATTATACTCTTGAAAATAATGAGTTTTTGACTTTTTCTATAACATTATATAAAATTCTCAAACCCTAGAGTTAGATAGTCCAAACATCTGTAGTTGACTTCATCGTTAGCATTATCAAGGTATCTCGTCCTCTTGAACGACTTTTTCTTGTTTTATAGAAAGATATTATCTTGATTCTTTATGAAATTCTAATATGGGTGAAAATATTTATATGAATATACCCCTATCTTCAATAAACTTACATAATATCCTAATGCCCTTTATAAAGTGATTGGGGTGTGTTTTACATTCTCATTTTCAATTATGATCCAATTCAAGCTTTTTGCATTTCGATATTACGAATTTAGTGGAAATTTTTTATTGCAATAATATGACAAAATTGATGACAACCAGTAAATTTCATTAATCTTGTAATTAAATCGTAATGATCTTGGGACAATTTTTTTATCATTGCTAATTTGTTTAGTTACGCATTTAATTTTAAATTTGAGAGTGATTAGCGAAAACTTTGGAAAAGAAATTTTCCGTTAATGCCATAAAGAATAAAATCATTTATTTAAAGATTTAGTGATTAATAATTTATTGGGACTCAAACACAAAATTAGTAGGTTTGCCATCTCAGACTTAATTGGCTTCGACCAGCTTTAATTACAACCAACCCAACTTTAATACACTTTTATTAGTGTTCTTAAACAAAGCTTTTAATCACAAAAACATCCACATCATTTACCAACTCCCTTTCACCTACCCCCATCTCTCCATTTTATTTTTCTCAACAACAAACCATTAAATGTTTTTTTCCTCTCTCACATATATATTTATCAACTACATAAGTTTTTTCATATAAGTTCGAAGTTTTTCATGTTTAGAATAATTAGTATCTGACTAATTCGAAGTCGAAAAAAATATAATAATATTTCTCTGACTAAGTGGTAACTCCAAAAATTAATCTTGGGACACGACCTGCTAATCAATTATGTTAATCACGCTTGATTAACTACATAAGCTTCTTTATGCAAATTAATTAAATGTAAAACACATTAATGATGCCATAAATGAAAGAAGATTAATTCAAGGTTATCATTGTTAGGAAAAAAAAAGAGAAAACTAAGTTTAGTAAAAGGTTAAAACATTCTTTTGCCTGCCAAATTATGAAAAATTAATAAAAGTATCATTATTGTCATTTTAAAATACTCTATTTTCATTTCATTTGTCATATTTCAAATTTTATGTAATATATAATTATATTTACTATTTTGCCCCCTGGCATGGGAATTGGTGAAGACACGAATCTCAAAGTACCGGATCCAAACGGCATCTTCTATAAATACTGGTCAGATCTTGCCATCTCCTCCTCGCGCTTCCTTCGCCTTTCTTCTCTGCGGCCTCACTCTCAATCTCCGCATCTTACCCTCTCTCTCTCTCTCCCGTTCGGGGACCGCGTCAAGAGGTAAACGACCTCGCTCCCGCTCTTATCTCTTCTCCTCACGCTGCTCGCCTTTGCTCGAGCTATTTAGCCTCGTCTGCGTGCTGCTTCTATCGTTTCTTCCCGCACTTTTGAGGGGATTAAAAGAGGGTTCTTTTTTGCTGGTAGATCTGATTTCGGTGCTGGTTTTATTGAGTTTGGAGGTACATACTGCGTTCTTCCTTCTGCCATTGAGAAATATGTTATGCGCGCCTTTTCGCGACGCTTTTTGATCTTTTACGGGTCCCGGAATAGTTCTCCAGCCACTTCTGGGCTAAAGTTCGGTTTTTTCGATTGATTCGTTCATTTTTGTTGCGAGATCTGAGTAGTTGGTTCATGTTGTAGATTTTTTTCTAGATCTTGTGCGTTTAACCGCTTTACGTTCAGATCTGAGTAGTTGGTGTTGGTGATGTGATCTGAACTCGTGTGCAGTGGACTGTGTAATTTTACTTTTGTCGTTATTGTAAAGCTTGAATCTTCGGTCTGATTTTAATAATATCTGGACGATCCGTGTCATTATTTATGCGTTTCTTACCTAATCGCGTCCATTCATCCGAAAGATCTTTTTTTTCGTGTGCTCTGTTATGAAGTCAGAGTTTCTATGAACTCCGAGCCTCTTGGATCTGCATTTTAATCCACTTCATCTCTCATCCATGTGATTGTTTTACCAGTTATGCTATATGCCGATTAAGGATGTAGCTTATGTATCACTTCCAATTGGTAGAGATATCTTTCTGTTAGAATACGTTGTTTTTGTCACATCTATCTTTTGTTTTGTTTCTCTGATGCAGTGATCAGTGATTCAATTACACTCGGAATCCTAAATCATTTGAATGACATTTCATATATGTATGCTTCTTCTATATGATTTAATTTCCACAAAAATGAGGTCCACTAGTTTATGCCTTTCTTATTATTTCCACTATGAAAATAACATGCTTTTCTTCTGAACTTTTCTTCACGTATTATGATTTATCACCCTGTAGCTTTAATCCGTCTTCATCTCTTGGCATATGATCAATACAAGTCTTGTTATATGTTCTAGTTACTCTCATTTTCATATATATATTTATGTACATATAATAATATATATTAGGTGAAAAGATATATCTTTAGCGTAGTTAATTCAGGTAACGACACACTAGATTCTTTTTTCTAGTCCAACCTTCTGTTTCTGTTTAAGAGAAACTTTTTTATGTTTTTCTTATTGTTTCTGATGGCACTGACTTTTTGTTTGATGAACATTTGAAGAAAGATGGCATCTCACATTGTTGGATACCCTCGCATGGGCCCCAAGAGGGAGCTTAAATTTGCATTGGAATCATTCTGGGATAAGAAGAGCAGTGCTGAAGATTTGCAGAAGGTTGCAGCGGATCTCAGGACTTCCATCTGGAAGCAGATGGCTGGTGCTGGGATCAAATACATCCCTAGCAACACTTTCTCATACTACGATCAGGTGCTTGATACAACAGCAATGCTTGGTGCTGTTCCTGAGAGGTACAACTATGCAGGTGGGGAGATTGGTTTTGATATCTACTTCTCCATGGCCAGAGGCAATGCATCTGTACCTGCTATGGAGATGACCAAGTGGTTTGACACCAACTAGTAAGTTGTCTATTCCACCTACAAGCATGAACACATTTTTACTGAGTTCTAAATTTGACAGAGTTGCTCACTTGTTCACATATTTTGTCAATCCAGCCATTTCATCGTCCCTGAATTAGGCCCAAATACAAAATTCACCTATTCATCCCACAAAGCTGTATCTGAGTACAAGGAGGCCAAGGCGGTATGTTACAAGAAATACCCATGCTTTTTTTGTTTTTCTTTTGTTACAAGCATAATAATTTTTTATTGTTACCGTTCAATTTATATTCAGTGACCTTTTCTCTGTTTCTCCACATTTTATGCATTCTAATATGATGTCGGCAGCTTAATAAATGCTTAATGTAAATGTTCGGGAACTTAGTCATTCATCACTTGTCTGTTGCTTCATGCTCTAGTTTGTCAATTCTAACCTAATTATGAGTACTTGAGCTTTGATATTATTTTTTCTTACCAAAAAAATGATTTCTGTTTCCTTTTTGTGAACACTGCTACATATGTTTTTTAGTTATCAAATTACAGAATACACGGTTTTGAATATAGCGCTTCCATTTTTTTATATAATTGTTGTACTTCCATCTTAATGATTGTCTTAAATATTTTTTTAAACTTGCTTATTTTTATAAGTTAATTTTCCATTATAATCTTATTCATGTTTCCCTCTCCCATGCAGCTTGGAATTGAGACGGTTCCTGTGCTAATTGGACCTGTGACATATCTGTTGCTCTCAAAACCTGCTAAAGGAGTCGAGAAGTCGTTTTCTACTCTGTCACTTCTTGGAAGTGTGCTGCCTGTTTATAAGTATGGATTTTTTTTCTGCTTCTTATTTATATAATTCTCTCCCATAAAAATTCTTCTTTATTTCGTGGTCACTTAAACTCTATTTCATGATATTTTTCTGCAGGGAAGTTATTGATGAACTAAAGGCAGCTGGTGCATCCTGGATCCAATTTGATGAGCCAACGTTGGTGTTGGATCTTGAGGCTCACCAGTTGGAGGCTTTTACAAAGGCCTATGCAGAATTAGAATCATCCCTTTCTGGCTTGAATGTGATTGTTGAGACTTATTTTGCTGATGTTCCTGCTGAAGCATACAAGTAAGTTATAACTGATCTAGTTTCATTATCTTCTCATATTTCTCAGGGTAAGTGCTCACTTTAGTCTTTCTTTTGTTACAGGACTGTCACTGCCTTGAAGTCTGTTTCAGGATTTGGATTTGATCTTGTCCGTGGAACTAATACTATTGACTTAATCAAAGGTAGTTTCCCTTCTGGCAAATATCTTTTTGCTGGAGTTGTGGATGGAAGGAACATTTGGGCCAATGATCTTGCTGCCTCTCTCAACACTCTCAGTGCTCTTGAGGCAATTGTTGGCAAAGGTAATAGTCATACCTAGATGGTATTCTCCATAGAATCTTTGCTTAGTTTTTTAATCTGATCATTTTGTTTTTTGTTCTCAGACAAGCTTGTCGTCTCTACCTCATGTTCACTCATGCACACTGCTGTTGACCTTGTAAATGAGACAAAGTTGGATAATGAGATCAAGTCATGGCTGGCTTTTGCTGCACAAAAGGTTGTTGAAGTAAATGCTCTGGCTAAGGCTTTATCTGGTGAAAGGGATGAGGTAAATCTATTGTGAACTTAATTAGTTCCCTTGATTGTTGTTTCTGTACTAAACAGTATCATTGTAGTGCCAGAATAATCATTATTGTTATGTCCTTTTTATCTTTTTTTATAAATTATATTGATGTTTCTTGTGTCAGAGCGATTGTTACTTGTAATGTCTTCTTATACTTCTCTACCATGTGTAGGCTTTCTTCTCAGAGAATGCTGCTGCTCAGGCTTCAAGGAAGTCGTCTCCCAGAGTAACTAATGAGGATGTTCAGAAGGCTGTAAGTATTATAGTTTATGTTCATTTCTAATTCGTAGAATGATTATTCCTTAATGATATCCAACTATGCCATCATATTGCAGGCTGCTGCTTTGAAGGGTTCTGATCATCGCAGACCTACTAATGTTAGTGCTAGATTGGATGCACAACAGAAGAAGCTGAACCTTCCAGTCCTTCCAACCACTACAATTGGTTCTTTCCCTCAGACAATGGATCTTCGGAGAGTCAGACGTGAATACAAGGCTAACAAGTGAGTGTTTCTTTAAGGATATTATTCTATCTTTATAATTTGCTCATAGTCTCTTTGAATCTGGATTATAACTTTCCTCTGTTAACCTTTTGTTATCTTGAAATAAGGATTTCGGAGGAAGAGTATGTGAATGCCATTAAAGAGGAAATCAGAAAAGTTGTCAAGATCCAGGAAGAACTTGACATTGATGTCCTGGTTCATGGAGAGCCTGAGGTGAGCATATTCATTCCTAATACTTTATCATATTTGTTCATCAAGATCTTCATTTTGTACGATTATGAAGATCCTTTATAGTTAAGCATTAACTTCTTTTTTGAGAAGAGCTAATTATAACTTTGTTTCTCCCCTTTTCAATAATGATCAGAGAAATGACATGGTTGAATACTTCGGTGAGCAATTATCTGGCTTTGCATTCACTGCCAATGGCTGGGTGCAATCATATGGGTCACGATGTGTTAAGCCCCCCATTATTTATGGTGATGTTAGCCGCCCCAAGGCTATGACTGTTTTCTGGTCGAAGATTGCTCAGAGCATGACTGCTCGTCCCATGAAAGGAATGTTGACTGGTCCAGTGACAATTCTTAACTGGTCCTTTGTTAGGAATGATCAACCTAGGTGAGTTGAAATGCCATCAAAGGCTTCTATCAATCAATTTAGTGCATTTCTGTAATTTTATTGTATTCCTGTGTGTAGGTTTGAAACTTGCTACCAAATCGCCCTTGCCATCAAGCAAGAGGTTGAAGATTTGGAAGCTGCTGGCATTCAGGTGAACACTTTGATTTATTTAACTAAAGTAAGTTGTCATTGGTATGGAACTTTCCAATATGAACCTTTGGCCGGATGATTTCAGGTTATCCAAATTGATGAAGCAGCTCTTCGTGAAGGCTTGCCTCTTCGCAAATCTGAGCATGCGTTCTACTTGGATTGGGCTGTCCACTCTTTCAGAATCACCAACTGTGGAGTCCAGGATACTACTCAGGTTCCTTCACGTTCTTAATCTTTGTCTTTTGTATTGCAGTAATGTACATAACTGGATATAACATGAAGTTCTTCTATTTCATAATTATGACATCATTGTAATGATGATTTCTTACAGATTCATACTCACATGTGCTATTCACACTTCAATGACATCATCCACTCCATCATTGACATGGATGCTGATGTGATCACCATTGAGAACTCCCGTTCTGATGAGAAGCTCCTCTCTGTGTTCCGCGAGGGAGTGAAGTATGGCGCCGGCATTGGTCCAGGTGTGTATGACATCCATTCTCCAAGGATTCCATCCACCGAGGAGATCGCTGACCGCGTCAACAAGATGCTCGCTGTGCTTGAGACCAACATCTTGTGGGTTAACCCTGATTGTGGACTCAAGACCCGCAAGTATGCTGAAGTTAAGCCTGCCCTTACCAACATGGTTTCCGCAGCTAAACTCATCCGAGCCGAGCTTTCCAGCTCTAAGTAAGGCATCCAACTATCTAGTTCCTATGAGTTTGGAAAGAAGAAAGTTGTTCACTTCTCAACAGTGTGGCCCCCTGGCTGAGCACATTGCATTAGTGAAGGTGTTATCATAATTTAGGCCTTTTCTTTGCTTTCAATTTCTGAGGTTATTAAGGCTGGCGGCTTGTTTAGCATGGGATTGTAATGTGCTATTGATTTTATGAACTAATGAAATTTTGCTATGATCGCCCTTGGCTTTCCTCCTTAATATCCTCTATTCTTTTCTATTTGTTCAAGTTAGGTTTAAGAATTATGCTTGTATCATGGAATCTTACAAGGTGGAGTTTAGGTTTTTGAGCAGAATGGAAACTTTCTTTGGGCAGCATAAAGGTGACACCTTTGGATGTTACTGTCTTTGGATATGTTCAATGTAAATGCCAATAGAGCTTATGAGTAGTTTAATTTAATAAATTATGTATAATAGTAACACTTTTTAATGCACCTTGCTGAAATTATAAACATTTTTTAAAAAAGGATAATCGATGTGCTTTTTTTTAAAAGGATGGACACTCCTGTCTTTTTAATTGATTAAAAAATTTACGACTATTATTTAATCTATTTTCATTTAAGAATTTTTAAATTGATTCTGCTGAACAAAAAAAATGGAAAACACAAGGTGCTAAGAACTTCAACTTTTCTATTTTTTATGTTTTTTTATTGAATTGTCTTCTTATCTTTAGACAATAAAAAAATAGGGAAATTTTTATTTTATTTCTACAGATCCTTGGTCGGAGGTCATCTTCCATTGAATAAGGGCTATTCTGACGGCCCATTTTCTTCATTATTTAAGAGTGAAGAGTAAAGAATAATTTAATAAATAACGATATAAGTAGAAATTTTAGTTGTTATTTAGAAAAAAATATTTCAGCCGAAATATAAAAACAAGATCATGTTCATATCGTTTGGTCAATATTGAATGCCCATTTGTTTTTTTTTTTAATGAGATAGAACCAGTAATTTTTGGCACATATTAATTACAAAATGATAAATTAAACACATTTCTTAAAAACAAACAAAAAAATAGCGAGCACGAATTCAACCCGCCACGGTGCCACCGGCGGCATTGGAAGCTTCCGGAGTGCGAGATCATTGGCGACGGCCCCCAATCACAGCCAAGTGCGGCCTCCCTCGCGGTCGGCGCCGAGCGATTCAGTTCTTCTGCACCTTCCGGCTCCTCCAAGGAGGCCCGGCCCCAAGAACGAGATCGCCTCATTAGGGGCCTATTTGACAACTCGAATCAGACGTCTAATTCCGTCTGGTTCCAACCGATTCCGCCAAATGATGTGACGTTTGGTGGAACCGAAAGTAAAATCCGATTTCAAAAAAAAGAAGTCACATGACCCCTTTTTCTCTGTCACGATTCCACTATGATTCCATCAAAATGGTGGAATCAGACACTGTAGCAATAATTTTTTTACTTCACGTGTTGGTTTTTTTCAATTTCCTTATTTTTTTTTCTTTCTTTATTCTCTCTCACACACATATATGTTATAAAATAATTTATTTATTAAATAAAAATTATTTATTATAATATATTAATATAATATTATTTCTTACTTCTTATTTCTTAAAAAATTAATATTTTACTACATATAATTATTAAAAATGAGTTTTTTTAATTTAAATAAATTATTTTTTAACGAATTTTTTTAAACAAAATTTTTAATTTTTACTTCTATTTTTATTTACTAACAACATTGTATTTATAATATTAATTTTTATTTCAAAATCCACCAAAAATTAATCCATCACATCTACTTTTTCCTATCACATCAACTATCTTATTCCTCATCATCAAATTCCACTCCATCCAAACACAACTAGAACTATAAGAACTTGATGGAACGTCTAGTTCCCGTTGCCAAACAGCCCCTAGAAGCATTTGGTCATGTTCGCATCCTTGCATCCATTGGTTTCAGTTCAACTGATTATTAGTGATGATGCTAAGTTCAGGTAAGCAAAGTGTAGACTAATTTTACTCTTCTTTGTGGTAAATTTATATGCTTATGGAGCAGATACATATTGATCATTCTTGTACTGTTGTTTCTGTAGTTAGATAGGAGGGTTTGTTCTCTGTCTTTAATATAGAACTTATTATACCATTTAAATATCATTGCCATATTTACATCTCTTGAATTCTACCTTATCTGCAGAGCATCAGCATTCAGATGCTGGTGTCCATGAGGGCCCATCTCAACAGGCAAGTCGCCTTCTATGCTTGCTTTTTTTTCTTAATGATTGATTCATCTATCTTTATGATCTTTCATTGTGTTCTCTTGGACCCTGGATTCTATATTTGCCTTTGTGTTGTGCGTCTTTGTAGAATATTAGATTTTTTGTTTAATAATCCTGGATTCCTGGTGTCAAATTTTCTTCCTTTTTATTTTAGTCTAAATGCTTTTGGCATAATAAAATTTCCTCCTGCAAGTTATCTTATGGCCATCCTTACAAAAATTGTAGTTAACCAGATGTTTATTTCCAATTTGTAGTTTCAAGTTATCAGCAGTTGAAAACCATAGACTACCTGGTATAAATTGCTTGTTCTGGCTTTATGATGAAGAACTTTCTTTGTTGTGTTGATTATGCTTCTGTTATCTATAGAACTTTTTTACTTATTTATATTTGTCCAATCAGAGAGTTCACAGTTTTTCTATGTTAACTGAAACTCCAAATTTCTTGGAACTACCCGACATTTTAAAATGAAACTAGACTCCAGTTTTACCTAAAAAAGGATCTGGTCAATTCGTAGCATGTGCTTAGTTGAAATTTTCTTGTCAAACATACTCAAAACCTAGACTAGGATTTTGTTTTCTCTCAAACAACAACAGGTATGTGCTCTGTCTTGAATCTGATTGTGCTTTCTCATTCACATACTTTTTGGCAATTGTTGATCATCTACTCGAGGAAAATGGCTTTGTACGATGGATTAAGTGCTTCTTTTCTTGGCACTCTAACTCCGCCTATGTTTTATAGCCGGTCCCAAGTCCGGATAAAGGAGGAGGGTTGTGTTAGGACCCGACAACCAGCGTAAAACTCTGTCGAATTTCATGAACATGGATCAACGAAACATTGTATTATCCATGTAGTCGACCCCACCTAGTGAGATAAGGCTTTGTTTTTGTTGTTGTTTCTTGGCACTCTGTTATTAACTGAGATTCAGTTCTTCTCTCTTCATTTTGGAGTCCTTACATCTTGCTTGATTACATTCTGGCTCCTACAAGTTGGGTCAGTCGAGATGCTTGTAGTTTTCATGGACTTATGCATGTATATGCCTATTCTTGTATATGTTTAATTGCTGATTTTATCAATGGATTCTGCAATATATTTTTGTTTATATCGAAGACATTATAACAAGAAAATTGATGTCAAGAAACTAGATTTAAAATATCATGGTGGATTCAGTCTCTTCCGACCTGACATTATTGCTTTAGCCATATCATTGCATTTCTGAACACTTTTGTCATTATAAGGTGCATAGGACAATGTCTTTGTCCTTTGAAGCACATCACAAGATGCACACACACCCTGTCTTGTTCTTCATATTCATGCAAAACACTCCAAGGCCGAACACCACCGCCAGGAGAGCAACTACATGAATCAACAAGCTCTTATGCTTTCTCATCCAAAACACTCCGGGAGCACGCGGCTGGTCGATGAGGTTAACTTGTGCGATCCTCTCGGGGAGGTCAATGTGAAGGATCGGGTTCTGGAACTTGGCACAGATGTCGGTCTCGCGCAAGCTGCAGGACTCCAGAAACTTGAATTCCCTCTTGAATCGTCTCCGCTGGCCACTTCCGGTCTGCCGTTCACCGCTGATCGTCAGCTGGCCATGGTTTCCGACACACAACTTCAATTGTTCGATCGTGTAACCTTAAAAAGTTTTGGCAATAAAAGTTCTTGTTAAATCTATGGGATCAAGATGATGAATAAAGAAGAGCTGCGTGCATGCATACCTGGGAGATGGAGGCTTAGAGTACTTGAATTCTCCCCAGGAGCCAATTCGAACGAGGGCTGGTCTTCATAGAAACAAACATCAGGTGTTACTGCTGCCATTGGATGGGCTGCCATGGCTGCCTGTGCGCCTTCTCAGATTGTTCTGTGTGAGCTTGTGAACATGATGCTGCCTCTTATATAGAGAAATTGCATGGGCTGGTCATGGAGGAGGGAGAGAACAACAAGAGATTCTGACAGTTTTATTTGGTTTAGAGAGGAATGATTCTTGTTGTGGTTTTCAAGTATTGGCGATCGATCACCTTTTGTGGGTTACTATGATATGCCTTGCTTGCATAAATTATATTTTTTTCCCCTAGTTCTTCTTCCAAGCACAGGATAATTCCAAAGGACTGCTAGTTTTTTTTTTCCTACCAATTGATGCTCTACCTTCACCGTCCCCATAGAGACGGTTTATGGGGTTTTCACATCCAATCATCCATCTCAAAGAGAAAAAAAAACAAAGAAAACATTTTTGCATAATTGCAAGGCATATATATATGAAGAAAAGTAATATAAGTTATTAATGATTATGAAGTTCAAATTTTATAGTATTGGCTTTAATGTCAACTGACCATGAACTCTTAAGTGTTTGGTATTGACAAACAAAGATTTGTTCAATGGTAGCAATCAAATATTACGATTTTTTTTTATCAAACATCATCATTATTTTATGTTCTTTGTTGGCAGAGTGAAAAGAAAAACAGTGCTCTTAACTAAGACAAAAACAATTTATTCTTATAAATACATCTCAATGGTCATGTACTCACGTTGTGATGTTGAAGCCTTCCAATCTTCCCATAATACGCCGAGTGAAACTATGAAAAAAAAATCGTATTTATTGGAAATAGAACAATTGATAAATAATCAAGACAATGAAATAGAAAAAATAGAAGAAAAATGAATTTAACTTGGTAAAATTTTCTTAATTAACGTGAACAAGAGAGAATTATTCGCGAAAAAAGAAAGTCGTCATTAGAAAAAAATTTAATTCTCATTTTTCATTTTTCTTTTTATAATTTTAAGTACATGAGACATAATTCCACGTCAACAATATTCTTTTCATCGAATCTTTCATATAAAAAATACAAAAAGTTTTTGAAACATATATAACCCATATTTGAAAACCAACAAAAGGAATTACAACATAATCTTTGATTCTTTTCGGTTGCAAAATTAATCGGGTCATAGTGGATTTAAAATTACAATATAGTTTTTTATGCACATTCAAATGCTACGGATTATCAAAATTAATTTTTTTGTTATAATTATACTATTACAATTTAAATATACTTTTGTGATATAATTTTAAATATCATAAATAAAAAAAGTAAATAGTCACTATTATAAGTGATAATATATATATGTATACATATTATAACCTTTTTTGTTTAAATATAGGATGCATATGATAATTCTATTGATAATAAAACAATGAAATGAGGAGTTTAAATTAATTATAATATATATATATTTAACATATATTGATATAAAAATTAAATGAAATCAGGACAACATGGTCATTCAGATTTAATTTTCAATCATCCGGTTTAATTTTTATAGATAATATTAGATAATTGTGTCACAGCATTTTTTGCTTAAAATGTTATTTGTTATACAATAAAGTTTATCGCCAAGCACCTTTTATCAAAATAATTCCTTGAAAGCAAAAGCTTGAAAATTACGAAGTATTCAAAGAACTCAACCCGACGAGGGTTCGGGTCGGGTACGGGTTGAAAAATCTCAACTCGATTCAACCCGATGACCCGACTTTTATTATTATTATTTTAATTTTTTTACTTTTTTACTTATTTTTAGTTCTACAGTTGATTTAAAATGGAAAAATATTAAAATAAAATATTTTAATTATGAAAATAATGCTCAAATATTCAAAAAAGCATATTTTATAATTATTATTAACTATTTTTTATATTAAAATAAATATAAAAACTAAGATAAAAAATTAAAGAAAAAAAAAAAGGTGGTCGGGTGATCCGATCACCCAACCCGATCCGAATCGGATCGAGTTGGGTCGGATTTTCTGTCCCCAAGGGGCTTGACCCGACCAAATTTAATCGGGTCGGATCGAATTTGTATATAAAGTTCAGCTGCTCATCAAGTTTTCTTTTCAAGATTTCCGCCTTCACTCATCAAAGTGCATTTAAGTTGCAGAAAGTTGTTCAGAAACCCAATCTAGACGCCTGATTAATTTGCAGACGGTGCCTGTTTTGGAATTATCGATGTTTCTGCTCTCAAAGCTGAAATCTCCTGTTGATAGCAGCTATTCTCAGTCATACTCACTGCTGGTCTCAGTCTAATTCTGATGTCCCTTTGCTTGGTCACTATTCTACCTGCCTGCTCAGGAGTTTCATAACCCACTTGTAGTTGAATTCCAACATCCTCAAAATTTTTTGTTCTTTATCAATTGTTTGGTTATGCTGTCTATTTCATTAGAAAGAGCATGCATGCATGCATTGCATGCCGTCCTCCTCCACCAGCCTCATGGTTCATACCAGCCAGTCATCTGTTTTATGGGTCCTGTTCCAGCTTGTGTAAGAGCCTTAGAATTGGTGCAATACCAAGTAGATCTTTAATTTGATTAATGACCTCAATTGAGGTCTACATTTCTTTGGCCATTAGTTCAAACATCAAGCTGGCCTGCAAACTATCATTTATTCATAGGAGTTGAGTTCCAACTTCCAAGCTCATATTATTTATTTGTAGCTCCACAAAGCTACAACTACCAAATACTCCAAGGTCCTTCGTATGGCAATTTTATCCTCTTTCACATTCTTTTTATTCCTCACCAGGAGGAATGCAGAATACCCCTAAAAATCCCCAGGCCATGCATACAAAATCAAGAAAATATGATAAAAAATTATGAGCCTCAATGGTCTGTTTTTATTTAGTTGTATCTATAAATAATTAGGAATAGTCGGATCGGATCGGATCATTGAGTTAAAATTTAAAAAGGCTTCAACTTTTTTTTAACTTTAAAATAAAAATAATATTAACTGAAATAAATAGAATTAATCGTTATTTAATAAAATAACGGATTTATCTGGAATCATTACTAATTACTAATATTATATTATGGAGTCAAGCGGGTTAGGAATCAAATTATCTGGTTATAATTCTATTTTAACTTGTCAACTCGACGTTTCGTGGCGTGTCGGTTCTCCAGAGTTACGAGCACTTTTGACCGAGTTTGTGGAGTCATGAATGTTAATTCTTATCTCAATAATATTTTGAATTTGGGTGTAATTATTTCGGTTACACTCCTTAAATTGTAGCTTCTTTTTTGTGTTTAACATTAGATTATAAACTTATAAGTTTAAATCTCCGAACCTAATTTGTCATTCAAGTCTTTCTTTCCATTAAAAAAATGTTGTCAAATTTTAAAATAATTATGAATGCTACCCCTATTTTCTTCGTATAATAAACTTTTAAAATGTCACATTACCCTTACTTTTAAAAACCCGTGGAGTCCATTTCTATTTATTAATTTTTATTATATAATTATTTCATAAGTAATCAATTTTTTTATTATTGCCATAATAGTTTTTTATGTTGTTTAATATGTTTCTATGACATTATGAACTCTAACTTAATAGTTCAAATATCACATCCTATATTTAGTTATAAAATTTAATATGTTAATATTAATTTAATTTATTATATAACCTTTGAAATATTATTTTATTAAAATAGGTGTTTGAAAAAATCACCCAAAAAATCGAATCGCTAAAGTGTGATTTTTCTTTTTTTATTTTAGGATGATATTTTGTAATTTAAAAAATAATCCAAAAAATAATGGATAAATTTTTTTAGATCGATAAATCGGCCCAACCCGAACCACTTTCACCCATACTCTTATTGTCTGTTTTAATTTTTTTTAAAATATTTGTCTTATGTCAAAGAAGTAACAATCAGAATATATTTTATAACTGTTAAAAGTTGAGTTAACATGAGTTTGGAAATTAACAAATCAGATCAAACACTAAAATTTGTAAATGTATAATTAGATAAGGAAAAAAAGATGATTTAGTAAATGAAGGTTGAGGAGTTCATTGTGGTCAATAGTCAGGGAACATTTGTGGCAATACAGAATCTTTCAAGTAAAGTTTTGGACCAGTTGGTAGGAGAAAGGGCAATTGTGAAGGTGTTAACTATTACTACATAATATAATTATTTTTTATACTACTAGAATTTTTATGAAAGTGATTACTTCTCTCTAATAGAAGTTTTATTTTCTCAAAAATGTATTCTAATTTTGACTTAATTCTTTCAACTCCATTAAAAAAACCTGTGAACAATTGTTCCAGATTATGAAAAATTATGATTATTTGTGTAAGAAAGGAGTGGAGGAAAGCATCACACATGCAACATGCCATGAGAAGGAAATAAAAAGGGAAAAAAAAACAGATTCAAAGCTCTTTTTATTTTTGTTTTGCTTTGCTCAAAGCTTCACGTGCAAATCCCTTCAGTACACATCTTTGCTTGGTTGTCACTCATACTGACATACATATTAAAAACTTTTGCCATTTAGAATATGGCATAAACACACAAATTAAGGATCATATTATTACATATTTTGTTAATTACATACTACACAGTTTTCTCTCCTTTCAGATTGATTCACTTTATTTTTTCATCATTGGTCTAGAATTCATGGGTGCTTATGATTACTAACACTCGACTAATCCGAATATTCGGATGCGAGTAGAATGATATATCCTAATTAAATACTTCAAGAATTAAACTTGGAATCAAAATGGTCAAGACATCAATTTAGATTTAGATCTTACGATATTGATCTTATATTGAGAATCTTATATGTAAGATCTTAGGAGGATTTTAATTTTGCTCACAAGGTCTTACGAGCTTATTTGATCATAACGATCTCATATGATTAATAAAAAATATTTAAATTTTAGATAACATATATTTATTATAGTAATAATTAATTTAGATGAAGTTTAATATTTTTTCCATTTTTAATATGTTTTCATATAATTTGACCCAATAATCAACAAAAAAATAACTTGATGATGTGCAATTTAAGTGCGACATATTTATTAGAAATTTTTTATTATTTTTAAATAAATTTTTTATTAATAGGTGAGATCTTACGATTCATGATCTTAAGATCTTGTTCTTAACAACTTTACTCGAAACTACTAGCTCCGGTTGATTTGAAGATATAACTCCGCTAATCAGTTAGTTTCGACTAATACTGATTTGAATTATGATAAATCCACTAATGTTGATTTCAACTAAGGTTCAAGTTGAAATTTAAGCATATGCAGGCAACATCAAATTTGGAGTGATTTAAGTAAACGATCACACATTTTAGCAAAAAAAAAAAAAAAAAAGGTGTTAATTGCAAAACTTCACAAAACACCACCATTTCAGGACAAGGTGGGGCCATTTTTTTAATATGTATATATGTATTAATTTAATGAAGAGGGCCAATGGTCAATTCCATGGGAAATTTTTTTGACAAAATGTGAACAATATTGAGCAAGAGGCTAAGGAGTATATAGAGCACACCGCTCTATATGGAGCACTTATTTTTTATTTTATTTTAATAATTATAATTCATGATTAAATTAATCATATACTTTTTATATGAAGTAATATATTTTTATTGACATAATTTGATAATAAAAAATATCATCTAAGGCTAAATAAATTTCAATCGTTGAATTAATTATATTTGTTAAAATAACTTGATCATCATCATCGGATAATTAAATGATCTTAATTTTAATCATATTTATTATTTAACATATACTTTAAATTATTATATATTTATTTTATTAATTTAATAAATAATATGAGCATTTTACACCCGTTCTAGCCAAATGGTCTGCATATACATTTTTCTACATATACAATTGAGGTTGGAATGTTTTGAAAACTTGTGAGGTTGATGATGAAGCAATAATTTTAGAATTGAGGGATGGAATAAGAATAAAAGAAAAATTTTGAGTTAAATGTTATTCTTAGCTGATTCAAATGTTGCCATCTCCAATGAAAATTGACTCATAACTTCATATAGTAGACAATATTGAATTCCGATTTTCTTGTGTTCTTAAAAAAATGACGAAAATCCGAATATCCCGATTAGTTAGGGGAATAATTTCTAATAATTATTATGAAAACTTTAAATGAATAATGGCCCGCTTGACTTAGCTGACATAGAATAATTAATAAGTTAAAATATTAATAAGTATCTTATTGACAAAAAATATTTTTAGAAATAAATAGTTACATATTTGAATAAAATTATTTATATTAATAATAACTAATTAATTCTAACTGACTTTTTTTAGAAAAAAAGCACCTCTCATCCCTTATTTTTTTTAAATAAATTTGATATCTTCTTATCAATCATATTTTTAAATTATCAAATTTTTTAAATTAACTTATAAGTTTAGTCAAACAACTCCTAAAAATAACATTATTATCATCAAAATGTTAATGTTTTTTTCGGCCGCTAACAACTTTGGTGTCACTTAATTTACCATGTGAAAAATTAAAAAGAAAAAAGTCAATTTAAAAAAAACTATATTATTATTATCATTATAAAATTTAATAATTTTAAAACCCACTTTTTAAATTAATTATGATGCTCCCAAGATGCAATCTTGGAAATTTAAAGTGCTTGCCAAGCAATGGGCGATGGTAATATGTAAAAGTAATATTCCAACGGCATATTCTTCCACTACTTTTGGATAGAAATCCCAGATACAAATCCTTTTGCCATTTTTATCATCGTGCTACTTGTATTAGCATTTTCCAACCCTGTTATTGTTGTTTTTGTAAAAGATAATTCATTTTTTTCGACCGAAATATGATGTGATGATTTTTGTGTAACATAACATAATCTTAGGGGAAAATTAATTTCAAAAGATTTTTTTCCTTATGTGTTTATCTTAGATGAGGAAAGAAGTGATGAAAACGAATTTTGTATAATAATTTGGGTATTTTTTTAAAAAAAAATTAATTCACATATTTTATGTTATTTCCTTATATAGAGCCAAAATAGCAAAATAAATATTATATTCTAGGGCTATTTTTATTTGATGGATAAGATATTAGTATCAACGTACCCTTACCAAAAAAAAAACGTTTATTCGACCATTAAGAATATTTATACCATTATCAATTTAATCATTAAAAATCAATCCTGAATTAATCAAGATGCTAACAATAAAATATGAAATTCTACTAAAATAAATTTATATGGAATAACAAAAATTGCTACCAACCATCTCTGCTTTAAATGTCTGGATTAGTTGGAGCCTTAATTGCTTCCTTACCTTGTTGTCTAATTTAATCCTCATTAATTAATATGGTGGGTAACGCTGAAAAAAATGTTATTTTTCTCGTGAATTTGATACAAATGGTCAATTTGGCACTTTAATAATAATATTAATAACAATTAACTATTTGCATTGGAATACGTATACATATATATATATATATATATATATTATATAAGCATGTCGGTGTGGCAAAATACTTTATAGGACTTGAAATGTCTTTATTATCATGAGTTTGGAAAAAAAATGTCTTTATTTTTACATCCCATAACTAAATATTAATTTTATGCAAAAAAAATAAGCACCTCTATTAAATCTCCTCATATTTGTCCAAGGTTTTAATTTTCACAAAAAAACATTTTATTTACTTTTATGCTAAATATTAAATATAATTTTATTAATCGATTATTCCTTCATTTTATATTTTTTTTACCTTTCATAATTAAAAAGAAACATGTAAAAGACATAACAAACCTTAGAAAAGTACTTTTTTTTTCCAAATTGAAGAGTTGAATTCATGTTCAAGTTTATCAAGTTGCAAAGTTTTGCACGTCAAGTTGCAGAGACTTCAACACAATATTTGAATAATAGTTTTTTTTCATATATTTGGGATATTTAATGGACTTAAATCTACGCCATCTACGTGCTACATTGCATCATTTTAGTGATCCTATGTTATCATCAAGTTATATGATAAGTTTACAAATAATTATTAGATCGTAATATAATATATTTATTATTTTTTTCGGAAGATTTGATGAATTCACTATCCGGATTTTAGCGGTCAAATTGACAAATTTTTTAAATAAAATATAATAATTATTTAATAATACCTTTGATTTATTTTCTCTCTATTTTCTTAATTATTTTACTTTCTCCATTCTTCTTTATTTTTTTCTCACATCTTTCTCTTATTTATTTTTATAACAT
Organism: Pontederia crassipes; assembly: GCA_030549335.1. Classification (NCBI taxonomy): domain Eukaryota; kingdom Viridiplantae; phylum Streptophyta; class Magnoliopsida; order Commelinales; family Pontederiaceae; genus Pontederia; species Pontederia crassipes. Next base: position 55,843,121 of record CM060198.1, read on the forward strand.
CAATCGATTAACATATTTATGTGGTTCTCTTAATTATTTATATTATGTCGAGTAAATTATATGAAAATTATTTTTAGCACATAAAAATGTCGGAAGTGGAAAACAAAAGACCGCGAAGAAATCGGTTCCGCCTCTTCAGGATCCGAAACCCACTAATCGGGCGGTGTCTACCGTCCACCCAACACCTCTTTTTTCTCACGGAAATGCCCCTAACAAAAATGGAAATGACGCTAGGTAGAAAAAAGATAACACACCACGACCAGAGAGAGAGAGAGAGAGAGAGAGAGAGAGAGAGGAGAGAGAAATTACTCCTCTCTTCTACCTGTTGGGTTTGTCGTCGTCGTCGTGAGGGCATATTCCGTGCCTGGATCCACTTCTCCCTCCTCCCTTTCTCTCTCCATAAATTGTACGCTTAGTAGTTGTACAGTGAAGGAAGAGAAGAGATCACAGAAGAAGACCGAGAGAGAGAGAGAGAGAGAGAGAGAGAGAGAGCGGAAGCAGCACGCCCTTCCCCTGTGGCATCTCCGGTGAGTTCCTTCTCCTTCCGCTTCTTCATCCGGCCATTGAGAATTGGCTGTTTCCGATCTGATTCTGACTTACAACTGTGCGGTAAAGATAGGATTTTGTGCAATGGGGAGATCTTTTCTGCTCAAAATTTGCCGTTTTTTTTTGGTTTCCTCTCGTCCGAATCTTGATCGGTCTTCTGCGGTTACGTTAGTGGGTTGCGACTTCGTGGGAAATATTCGATCTTTGGGGGTTACTTGGTGTAAAAGTTGTGATCTTTGATCTAATTTTCGTGTGAAGATTGGCTTCTCTGCAGTCGGGAATGCGGCAATGTGCGTCCTTGCTGTTATTTTAGTATTAACATTTGGATACGTGAGTTTGGTTTATGGCTTTTATTTCTGTTCTGAGTTTCCCGTAGTCTAATGACTTGGTTTGTGTTCTTTGATGGCATCCGCAGGTGGTTCTGTTCAAGGTTTTTTGCTCCGATTTTAGTATTGCAACTCCTCCTTTTAGGAACTTTGGATTTTGTTTTCATTTTCTTAACCTCGTTTACTTTTTTTTTTTTGAGTGGGGTGGGGTGGGGTGGGTAGAAATTTTCCCAATGAGAAACTTTATCAGATTTAAACGGACAAGTTCAAAAAATATATTACATTCATCTTTCATTATCGAATTTTAGGTCTTGTAGAAATAATGTCTTGGTGCAAAATATCTCTTTTGGTTTCCTGTCAAAATGGAGATCCTACTGTAGGAATTATTCACCTAGTGGCTAAATGCAGATATCAGGTTGTTGGCTCATCCTATGGTCTTTGAAGGTGAATTTCACAATTCTGACTCATATGAACCAGTTATGACAATTAATCTGCTTACTAGAACTTGAGCGGTAGTATGATCGAGGGATGGCGACCCACTAGTTGTTCTTCTAGAAATTGAAAGGTAAAACAAACTGTAAGGCATGTAGTCCCCTCCACACACCTACCCACCCCACCCCACCACCCAAAGAAAAAAGAAGGCTATTATATGCCTTCCGAGGTTGATGTGATAATCACTTGTATTTTAGACTTAAGATCACTTTTCATCATATGTATTGTTACAACTTACAAATATATTGCCGAGTTTTGGATCTTCTTGCTTCTGGATGCAATTGAGGTGTAATTATGGGCCAGCAGAAGAAAATTTTAAATTTTTTTCCCTCAGGCTTCAACATGCAAGCGTCCATGATTTTCCCAGTTATGTCTTAGTCCTTGTTATGGATTTACTGAAACTTTGTTTAGTTATCCTCTTATATTCTGATACGTTTAGCTTCACCTATTACTTATTTGATTTCTTATTTTTAGTAGTTGATATTAAACTTTCTTCTTCTTCTTCTTCTTTTTCACATTTCAGGTTTATCAATATCAAGAACTAAAGATTAGTGATAGCTAGACAGGAACAATATCAGAAGTTGGTCAAATGATCTGAAGGATGGATGCTAACATTTCTGTATTTTAGTGAAAGGAGGCTGCATGATGATGAATTAGTTCCTTTATTGCACTTATCATCTCAATGTTCACCATATTACAGTATATGAAGATGATGGTTGTTTGCATTATGGATTACACTGTGATAGTAGTTTAGAAGAGACTTATTGATGCTAACTTGGAACTTACAGTAGCAGACCATCAGAATCGGAATACCTGGTTAAAATACGCTGTTTTCCATCTCTTATATGGAGGGTTTGGTGTCATCTTCAAGTTTAGTGAAGCAGACATCTTCCCGGAAATTGTTATCAAATAGTTCCCCTAAAGACCTTTGGCTTATCACCAAACAAGGTTCCATAGCAGAATTGGACTCGGCATTATTATTATTGAAGAAGACTGGCGGAAACATCAATGCTAGGAATGCATTTGGCCTTACTCCACTTCATATTGCAACATGGAGGAATCATGTGCCTATTGTAAGGAGACTTCTTGCTGCTGGTGCTGATCCTGATGCACGGGTATGTTCAGTTTGTTTTTTTTTGTTTGTTATCAATTCTTGGATGCACAATTTTTCATTTGCCAGTGCCATTATGCTTTAAAATAACTTTTTGTTTCAGTGTCCTTGCATTTAATCACTATAGTAAATTGTTTATTTTTTTTAGAGGAGTAAATTGTTGTATATGTTGATCAAAATGCTGGAAATTAGGTAGAAAACATAGACAAGAGTAAAACTAATGCGTAAAAGAAAGACAACATGCTTACATGTGTGTATAGATGAACCGAAGCATACACTTCACTGCTATATAACTTTTGGTATAAGGACATACGCAGATGAGGTATGCGTAATTTCTGAAGTTCTATTTCAGGATGGGGAGTCAGGATGGAGCAGCTTGCACAGGGCTCTTCATTTTGGTCATCTTGCTGTGGCAAGTGTTCTTCTACAGGCTGGTGCATCACTTACTCTGGAGGACACTAAATGTCGGACACCTGTTGATCTTCTCTCTGGGCCTGTCCTGCAAGCTGTTGGGAAAACAATCGATTCTGGTAGTTGTTAGTAAACAACAATAACTATGGAGTTCAATTTTCTGTCAGCTGTGTTAATTATCAAAACTTGTTACACAAGATGCTGCAGTGGCATGCTAGATACTTCGATAGCCTTTGATTGTAGTTGATTACTTTTTAGAATAATTCTTATTAGCATTTTCTTGGTTTTTCTGTTTTCTTATTGTTTAATATTATTGTATGAGAAGTTCTCATTGTGATGCTGCTTTTCATCTTGTTGGAAAAGAAGTTCATCAACTATCACTGGAAAATTTTGTGCTTATTTTCAATACTTTTTCATCTTAGTTACAACAGAGGTCTTCAGTTGGGGAAGTGGGACAAATTATCAACTGGGAACAGGCAATGCACACATCCAGAGGTTGCCATGCAAAGTTGATGCATTTCAAGACTCCTATATCAAGGCAGTATCTGCGGCAAAGTTTCACAGCGTGGCCATTGGTTCTAATGGAGAACTTTATACATGGGGTTTTGGCCGGGGCGGTAGATTGGGTCACCCAGATTTTGATGTCCACAGGTAGCTCGTTGATCATTCTAAATCTTTAATATGTGCCCTTTAGGTAATTATGACTATGCAAGATGCCAATCCAGGCTTGTTATTAGAAATGTTCAAATACAGCTTGCCAATCCAGCTTGTTTTATATGACCAACTTAATTTGTTAGAGGTGATTTGTTTAAATTTGTTGTCATCATATGCATTCTCCTAAGTGAAATTGGGTTAAAGCATGATATCAGCTACAGTGGCTTTTCTCCAGTACTGTCATCTAGACACTGCATGGAGCCAACACAGAATGTTTCAATACATTTTAAGTTTGCTAATTTCTTTAGTTCTTCTTGTTATACTAGAGTGTGTGTGTGTTGAAGGACGTTATAAACGCTCAATTATATTAGTCCTTTTTTTAGAAGTTATATTAGTCCTTTTAGTTCTTTTATGGACGCTCAATTATATTAGTCCTTTTAGTTCTTTTATGGCATCTACACATGCAGCTCTGATTCTATGTGTGGTTTTTTTTGTTCTTTTGTGGTTGTTGAATCCATAGTTAACATCCCCCTTTGCGACACTGTCTTGTCTCTACTTACAGTGGTCAAGCTGCCGTGATCACTCCGAGGCTGGTAGTATCAAATTTGGTTTCTCGTCAAGTTAAGGTTGTTGCTGCAGCCAAGCATCATACAATAATTGCAACGGAAAGCGGTGAAGTTTTTACTTGGGGATCAAATAGAGGTTTGCCATCCCTGATTTTCTGTTATGTTCATCTCAGTGTGATAATTAGATCACGTAGGTTTGTGGGAAAGGTTGATTGGAGACATTAATTGTGCTTGATTCCTTTTCTTTTCCTGGGTTTTCTACATAAGATTTTAAATGGGGAGCATTATTAAATGATCTTGACAATTTTGTTAATGTAAAAAAAGAAACCTTATCAATTTAAGTCTATCCGACCTCATTCTGTCTTGAAGATTAATATTAATTGCCATCATTTATGACAGTTTTAATCTTGCTTCTCATGTTTTCTTTTTTCAACATTAAATGCAGAGGGTCAACTTGGTTATACTTCTGTGGATACACAACCTACACCACGTCGTGTGACTTCCCTTAGAGCAAAAGTTATTGCTGTTGCTGCTGCAAACAAACACTCTGCTGCAGTTGCTGAGTCTGGTGAAGTTTTTACGTGGGGAAGTAACAAAGAAGGACAACTGGGTTATGGTACATCTAATTCGGCTTCAAATTCCATCCCGAGGATGGTTGAGTATTTAAAAGGGAAAGTCTTTAGAGGAGTCTCCGTGGCAAAATTTCATACAATAGCCTTAGGAGCTGATAGCGAGGTAAATATTTGTTAGGATGTTACTGGTTCCAAATATTTTTTTTTGTTTTGACACATAATTATCTGATCCTAATCTGGACTTTGTAGGTATTTACATGGGGCCATCGCCTTGTGACCCCAAAACGCGTTATTATTACTAGGACTCTAAAGAAAAGTGGAAATGCACTCCTCAAGTTTCACCGCATGGAGAGGCTTCATGTTATTTCAATTGCTGCTGGAGTTACTCATAGCACAGCACTCACAGATGATGGCGCTCTGTTTTATTGGATCTCATCAGATCCTGATTTAAGATGCCAACAGGTTATGATTACTTAATATTAAAACTTTTTTCTTTCTTTTTGTGCTTCCACCTTTCAAGTTTGGAACAACCTTATGTGCAAAAGTCTCTAAAAACATTTAGGCAAAGTGTGTGATTTCTTGTTCAGTATTTGTATATGTTTTTCAGGTTTACGGTGTCTACCCTTTTCTTTTCACCCAATTAGGAATCCTAACCCAACTTCTTCTTTGACATATAGCTCTACTCAATGTGTGCGAGGAATATTGTCAGCATTTCAGCAGGCAAATACTGGACTGCTGCTGTTACCAAAACAGGGGATGTATATATGTGGGATGGAAAAAAATATAAAAATGAGACTCCTATCCCAACTCGTCTGCATGGTGTTAAGCGGGCTACTTCCGTGTGTGCTGGTGAAACACATCTGCTGGCCCTTTGTGCTCTTTATCATCCTTTTTATCCTTCCAGAACAAATACCATTGATAAGAAGCCAGTTTTAAACAACAATGTTGAAGCTGAGGAATTAGATGAAGGCTGTCTGTTCGATGACATACAAAGCGATGCTACTGCTGAACCTATTCTAAATGAAGAGCCTAGTAGCGGAGTTGTACCAAGTCTGAAGAGCTTATGTGAGAAAGTTGCAATAGAGTTCTTGGTGGAGCCTAGGAATGCGATACAGCTTCTGGAAATTGCTGATTCTCTAGAAGCAGATTCACTAAAAAAATATTGTGAGGTAATATCTGTTTGAACCACGAATATGCCATCACACATAACTCTATAGCTGTTATAACTTAACTTCCCCACTCTATCCCTTTTGCAGGAAATAGCTCTACGCAACCTTGATTATATTTTCACCGTCTCACCAGCTGCTATTGCGAATGCCACGCCTGAAATTTTGGCGAATCTTGAGAAAGCACTTGATACAAGATCCTCTGAACCCTGGAGCTACCGACACCTCCCCACGCCAACAGCTACTTTCCCTGCTGTTGTCAACAGCGATGAGGAGAATTCTGAGAAAAATTACATTAGGCCTCGAGAGAATGAAAATCCTATTAATAGAAATCATGGAGGCTCTAAACTTGACTGCTTCCTGCAAACAGATAGTGTTGCTGATCAAGCTGTTTTTAAACAAGTCAGAGCACTTAGGAAAAAATTGCAGCAGATTGAGATGCTTGAGGCCAAACAGTTGAGCGGTCATCAACTTGATGACCAACAGATTGCAAAGCTTCAAACTAGATCATCACTTGAGAGTGCGCTTGCTGAACTAGGATTTCCTATGGAGTCTGAGGCAAGGTCGTCATCTTCTGCCTTAACAGATGGAAAGGGGATTAAGAATTCTGAGACTTCTAGAAAGCACAAGAAAAAAAATAAACTGAAGGCTGCACAATCTGAGATTTCGTCCCTACAGAGTGAAAAAAATGAGGAAGTGCTCAAGGGATTTCCAGATATTAAAATTATTCAGGGTCCTAATGATAAGGTAATATTCAAATTTAGGTTTAATATCTTGCTTCTCCTTTCACATATTTGTTCACTTTATACTGCATTTATTAAAAGCAAGAAAGCTAATTTGTCTTTCAACGAAAGGCTAAGGTGATTCTCTTGTCTGTTTAGATATTCTCTGTCCACCTCTGTCATGTGTAATATTAATTGCACAACACTCTGTCACATGTCTAGGCCTCGGTTTAACAATTGGTCTTGGCAAATGGTACTGATCTATACTGCATGCTGGTCTGATGCTGGCACAGTACATAGAACATCACCGTTAGCACATAGATACCTGGATACAAGTACAACATGCTACACAACTTCAAATCTCCTCAAGAATTGAATAGATATTTGATTTTAAACCTGCTGGACAACATTTAATTATTTAATTTAGTGAGCTGTTTGTCCATCCTCTTCTTTAAAAAATGTGTAATAGTGTAATTTCTGCATATTAATCTGTACTTATTTCAAGTTTCAGCCACATGGCAGATCTGCTGGTCAATACCATATTCCAATGGTACAAGAGCGGATCATGATAACGTTCTTTGGTCAGACTTTCCTTGAACTAGATCAAGTGATTGATGACTAAAAGTTAACATGTGAATAGTTTGAACTTCATTAGAAACACATACAAGTTAAATTTCTAATAAAAATTTTGTGGTATTAATTTTGACCAATTGACATTTTCTTACAGGAGCATGATGATGCCAATGAGGGTACTGCTAGTCAAAGCAAACCCATTCTGGAATTTTCTCCCTGCAGTCCAGAACTTAGTTCTATTTCTCATACTAATAAGGTGTCTCAATCGTCTGTGAGAAAGAAAAAGAACAGAAAAGGTGGTCTGTCGATGTTTCTGAGTGGTGCTCTTGATGATACCCCAAGGCATGCCCCTCCACCAGTAACTCCCAAAAATGAGGGACCCGCATGGGGTGGGGCTAAGCTTACACAAGGACAAACTTCTCTTCGTGATATTCAGAATGAGCAGATCAAACTGCATAATGTGATTCCTGTTAAGCCAAAAGAGAGGTGTGAAGAACTAGTGGCTACTGCAAGTGATGGACAAATTCGATTAAGTTCATTCCTGCCAGGTGTTATTTCAAGCCCAATACCTGTGGTCCCTGCACGAACAGTGCTGACATCTGAAGGAGATAAGTGCACACCTACTTGGTCGTCAGGAGGAACTTCCCCTGTCTTATGCCGACCATCCTTGAGGGATATACAAATGCAGCAGGTATGTGGATACTCGAGGGCAATGAACCACTATTTGTCCTATTACCATTTCTGGATAATGTTACCTAACTTGTTTAGTGAACTACTATTTTCTCAATCATATTACAGGTCCAAACAACTATGGGAAATAATGAAAGGTTTACATGATGTAAAAGTTATCTATTTAATTTAGTATGAACAAGAAAATATCTTTTGGATACATTTGAGGCATTGTGAATTACCTCCCTGAGATTTGGCTATGATATTAGACAAAATGAAAAATAATTTTTTAGTGAATCTTATTTCTGAGTTTACAACTACTTTTAATGCTATCATGTGCGTATCTGGACTTGTTACAGTGGAATCATTATATGGTTTCTTGTGCACTATTATATTCGAATTGCATATGCAAACAATAAACATTATCTGATGCTGAAACTTGATTTTTTAGGGAGATACAGTCCATAATTTTCAAGTTTATGTGAGTTTTTGCTGTTTTATAAATCATGATTTAGTTCCCCTTCAAAAAGAAAAGAAAATGCTTTAACTTTCTAACCCTATTCTATTATTATCACAAATTAAAGTTACTGCTATTGATATTCTAGGCTTTATGTACATTTTCTAGTTACTATTGCCTCTGTTTTCTTTTTCCGTTCATGCATTTTTTTTTCTGTAGATCATTTATTGCAGGTGTAGACCATCTTAACCCAATTTTTTTTTAATTTCTCATTGTCAGGAAAAGAAACAAGCAAGCATTTCGCACAGCCCTAAAACCAGGACATCAGGCTTCTCCATCTCTTCAGTAGGCTCACCATCGGAGGCTGGTATTGCCAAAGATTCTGTCCCTAACCGCTGGTTCAAACCCGAAACCGATGCTCCATCTTCCATCCGCTCTATTCAAATCGAAGAGAAGGCAATAAAGGATCTCAAGCGCTTCTACAGCAGCGTCAAGTTGGTGAAGCCTCAGTACTGAGCTTTGCAGCAGGAGTACTGGCGTGCTCCTTTCTAGATCAACTTGTAAATTTATCTGTACAGTCTTCCTGCTAACTTTTGATGCTTAAGAAGTTTTACCAATAATGTTCAATCATGAATTCAACTTATCTATAAGAGAATTAGTGTTAAGAGTTCATAGCAAAATTGTTCATCTCCAAACTGTTCATCTGACGTGTTCTTAGTTCCATTGAACAAAAGCGAAGGAAAATGTTGTAGCATGGAATCAGCAAATTATCTCATTCTCCAAACTTTATCGAATGCTACATGTATGTTTCTTGAAAAGTTATTATTTGAATCTACACTTGAAAAAGCATGTTGTGCCACAGGGGCTGCTAGCTTTGCCTTAAACTACTCATGACGATGGATTCGTAGTTCCGTTGGTGCATGACATTTGATTTGCCTCAGCTGGACGCCAAAGAATTCATTCTGAAAAGTTGACGAGTTCTTCCTGCGATCTTCACGAACATAAAATGAATGATTGTTTTCCTCATTCCAGACTCTTTACATGGTCATTATTTCAGACTCTTTTGGAGAAATATAAAGAAAGAATGGAAATGAGTGGTCAAAAAAGAAGAGAGAAGCTCAATCATATCACATGCCAGGGATTGCACTCGAAGAAGGCCATAGGCAATTAATGTGAAGCCAGCAAAAAGGATCATTCAGAACTGGTAGGAACGTTGCACCTGCTCCAAGGTGGTTGTGAGAAAAAAAAACAATAAAAAAAAAGAAAGAAAAAGGGAAACACAGGTTGGATATCTGTCTCAATCGTTGTGCAAACCCATGAAGAAGGAACTGAAGGTTTAGAAACAATCATTCACTGTCCATGTGCCTCGTTGTCCTAAAACTCCAATCACACAACGTCCCAGGTAAGATCAGCTCTCACTTGGCATTGAGTATAAAATCAGGTGCATAATAATGCCTTTTAACCAATGGATACAGAGAAAAGTAATAATATCCAATGCGTATAATCATTAACTAATATCCAATGCGTATAATCATTAACGTCGGATGTTCAGAGGAGTAGCAATCGAAAAAAGATAAAATAATATCTTTTAATGCGAGATACAAGTAATTTGGAAAGTGTTAGACAAATATTCACTTTTTCACTTAAAATTATACTCGAGTGATCTCCTTTTCCTTTAACTTTTTCTGTTATATTGACAAGTTTGGCTGAAATTTAACACCAGATTGGTATATCTTAGGAGCTACTTGATTAAAGCATCCATGAAAAAGAAAAGTTATCTCTGGTCCCGGGTATCTATACATGTTATATCTGATGGATTGAGAGATAGATCTTGACATAGATATCTTGCGACCAATCATGCTATCTCGTTTCTAAAGGATAAGATCAATTCCACGTGTCACATTTAGGTGGAACTATTTAGCTTCCTAGTTAGTGGTCTCGCATGCACATGCATAAATGTTGGGTTTCCGAATTGCTGATATCATGCATGCTTTTTTATTATATTGGTCGGTGCATCTTTTTTCCTTTTGCTCCTTGATGCATGATGCACTACACCTCCTCGTTCATGACTTTTCCTCCTAAGACTTTTCTAAATTGAAGAAAGAAGAAAAAAAACATCAAAGCATATAAGAGAATACTCTCTCTCTCTCTCTCTCTAATTCCTAGGTGAGGCGTAGGTGTTCTTTCCTCAAGCGATAGCCTGTAAAAGCTTTGCTTCCTCACTGCCATAAAGAGCAAGAATCATAGAAGAAGACAAGAATTTTCTCCATTACTCTTTCTCTTTTTCTGTTATAATATATCATTAAATGACCTGCCCATCATGTGCTTTACCACTATAATAAGCTTCTCTCCATTCTCATCCCCATCTAACCCACCTTAGCATGTCTAGGAACAGCTTAGAAGGAGCTCTTCACCTGCCCTTGCTTTTGATTGAAAAATCGTGTGTGAGTGAGTGAGTGAGTGAGAGAGAGAGAGAGAGAGAGAGAGTTGATGATAGATGAAGAGGAAACTGGTGTTTGGAATGAAGTTTGTTCCAAGATCCTTCCACAGCAGCTGTATGATTTGTAGTTCAGTTACTAACATATCATGCTGCATCAAGAGATCTCGGACCAGGCTTCATTCCTCACACCCATCTTTCTGGGGTATATAAGCAAATTAATTAATTTGATGAAACTTGCAAGGAAGGTGACGATGCGTTCCTCCCGGTATTAGCTGACTAGTAGCAGAAATCTGAAAAAAAATGTCTTTCAGCTCTAAGGTATGAACCCCCTTTTTTGTTTCTTTGTTTTCACATAATATATTTTTTGCTTCTTGATATCTGCGTGCACTGATCTCAGGTTTATAATAATCATATGGTTATCGTACTACAAAAAGGAGGGTAAAAAAAAAAAAACTAACAAGCCAACTTCCGCCTTCCTTCTTTGTCTTGTCATGATAATGTTTATATATCAAAGTCGTTTCTAACATTTTTCACTGAAGAAGCAAATTTGTTCCTAACATAAGACAACAGCATAAGATGACGACGACGACTCTGATTTATACAAAAAACATGTACAATTTATCAGGATTAGTTACATATAATCCAACATGCATGCCTCTTGATATTAAGCACAGATGTTGCAGGTAGCCACATATACTTCTGATATCCTCGTTATCTCCCGAGTGTCCATGAAATGAAGTGTGTATATAATATTTTCGTAGAACTGATCAGCTCTAGATGATTTTTTTTTTCCATATGAACATGTATGCACTTATGAACATGACATATATATCGTTATATAAGATCTGTTCAGGAAATTATAATAATCCCGTATAATCACGAAGATATATATATATATATATATATATATATATATATATGTATGCATAAATTAATTAGTTTAATATGTTTCAAGTTCTCTTGGTCACATTAACAAAGAATAGTAGCTCCTTTAAACAAAGTTTCTGGAGGTGCAATTTATAATGCTAACCCTAGATGCTTTGGAAGGCATAAATAATGCATTATTCATGTTTTTCCCTTAAATATGTTCTTTTTTTTAATTACTTCTGCTCACCTTGATCGGTCAATTGAATCGTGCTGCAAATGCATATATGTATCTGTCCTTAATCTTTTTGAACAATTAATATTGTTTTGAAGAAGTTGCTAACTTTGCTTGATAATTATATATGTTTTAGGTTCCGATACTTTTGTTTTGGTTAAATATGATTTTGCAAAGTGTTTGACTTGCAAATATCGGTAAACACATACAGTTCATTATATTCTTTTTCTTCAAGGTGTTATCATGCACTGCTATTCTTTGGTTAAGTGAAAAATAGACCCTCTAAAAGTTAAGGTTTCCAAGCATTCTACCTTAATTTAATTTTCAAAAAATATAAAGCCTTTTTTCCTGACATATAATGTTGAGAGTTGATTATGCCATGAGAGTAGAGCTTGAGTTCCTACTGCCAAGCACACAAAAAACGCGTTGCCATTCATATCTGATCAAAGGTATGTACTGGAGCATCTCTCTCTCTCTCTCTCTCTCTCTCTCTCTCTCTATATATATATATATATATATATATATATATATATTGATCTCGGCTTCTGCATTCCTTGGTACTTCATGCTGTGCTCATGCATCTTTAGCTGGTTAATATGCATGATTTTGATGTGATTAATTGTTTCCGGTTTGAGTGAACAAAGTAGAATGATCCAACTTTTATATGCTGCTTCTCACCTGCCTGCTATATTTGACTAATGTCCAAGCAGGGAAGATCCAAAGGTTCAAGAGGATGGATGCTTGCGCGAAATACTAACTAGACAATAGAGTTCATCTCCTAAACCTACTCATTTGCAGAAGTGTGTGTGTGTAAATACTTATATCAAAATCATGATGACTATGGAATACATAACATATATTTATATACACAATTTTTTTTTGTACAAGAAAGTTAATATACGTAGGAATCCTCTTTATTTCAAGTACCGAAACCACTAGGAAGCCCTTACAGATTTGGAGGCTCATAAGGCTTCCTGTTACAACCAGTGCAACAGCGAGGTGCAAGACAGCAAAATGAACACACCAAATTCAATGAAACAAAGATGCATGGAGCAGCAGGAAGAACGAAGATAATAGGAGCCATGGACGGCGGCAAAGATTCGCTCACCACCTAAAGAATTGTTCTTATTTGTTAGGAGCCTGAAGAGGTGCAGTCTCATGCTTCGTCGCACGACATTTTTTGGGAGCGCCACCCCCATTCGAAGGTCCTCCAACTATTGTACTTTGATAACTCACGTTGTTATATCAATGCTTAAATGACTTTCCTTTTTTTAAAAAGATGCAATCTTATTAGCTCCGGAATCAAAACAAGATAAATAGCTAGATAGAGAACTAGTTAGAGGCTAAAAATTCCGCATAAAGCAACAAAGGACGAAGGCAATTAGATCAGCACCAAGAACCTACATGGCCAATGGCTGTTTTATACATGTTTCAGGGGTCACTTGGTTCTGCACACATTCTTCTGGGAGTTTGGTAGATCATATAGTGCCTTGTATAGAAAAATCCTTTTTAAGGATAAAATGAGAAGATGGAATGTGCTAACGAATTATGAATAGATACGAAGGTAATTATGAACTTATATAAAACTAATTATCCTTTTTACATGTGAATCAAACTTGCACAGGGAATAAGTAACATCAATGCGGCAGGACTGCTAAAAATCGGGTTCTTGGCACTTCTATTGTTGCAAGTGATGTTTGGCAGAACCAAAGGAAACCATATGTGATTGAGAACCCTAGCTACCCCCAGGTTCCGGGATTGAACGCCATCGGTGAGTCTAGGACTCCGGTTGCTGGCTGATCAGATCATGAGGGCTAACGCAAATTGATGCCCAACGTTAACTTGAAGGCCTTAATGTAACACCTCATTTGGGTACCAAGTTAACACTTTTCCAAGACGATAAAAATGACCCAAACATGAGAACGGCACAGCACGTCCAATTTGATAAATTATGGAATGATCCTATGCCTTCAACACATGGACAACTGTAGACTCATTTGACAAAAGTAAAAAAAAAAATCACAGGATTACACTAATAATAGATTGTTAACAAGTGGTGTACAAAAAATTAATAATTTACTCCAAAAAAAAGCTAGTATGATCTTGCAAAAATTGCAACTTCGTCTGCTGGATTACCAGTCATGAAGCAGGTCTTCTGCCCCTGTGGCTGCTCAAACGGGAAGCATCGAATTGTTGCACTTGTCTCTTCTTTCACCTTCAACTCATCAGCTTCGCTGTGAATCACCAGGTAGTCTGCTTGTTAGCACTGTGGTATGATACAGTATCTAAATTTCATCAAGTATCTCAAAGTGAAAGGAATCTTCACCTGGCTGACCATGGACCCCTTGCCCATTTCCCCTGAGCAATGACTTCCTTTAGCTGCTCATATGAGCTGACATCCACAATGTTACTGTATATGGGATTGTTCCAATATCAGTAAACAGAATTTGCACAATGAAAGCTCCACAATGAACATCAGTGAGATTCAATATATATGATCGCACAACAAAAGAAAGTTGAAGATATTTATTGGTGACAATGCAGCTTACTTGTTCCTGCAGTGGAATAGTAATGGCAAGAGTGCATCTGTTGGAACAGATGCATTGTATTACCTGTCCCGAAATGATATTGCCTTCTCAAGAAGTGATGCCTGGATGTCGTCCAATCTTCCTTTCACATGGGTTATCAATTCTGTTGGTTCCATAGATACGCCAAAGTCCTTACCTGACTTTCCAGGTATATCTCTTCTAGATACAACAACGCTCTTGTTAGCAACATCACGAGGGCCAACTTCTATTCTCAGAGGGACACCCTATAAAAATGACAGCAATTGATCATTGAGACGGGGACTAATAATAACAAGAAATGCAAGTAGAGACTTCTGTGTCACATTACAACAGATGGCTCCAAGGTTTTTCCAAAAGTAAGATGAAAAGGAAACTTCAAGGAGCATAAGATGGCCACATTTGGATAACCAAGAAGAAGGCCATGACGATTCAACTTTGTTCAGTAATAAGTAGAGATATTACCTTCTTTTTTTTTTTTTTTTGAGAGGGAGAGATGTTACCTTTCGGTACCCACACCCAAAGGAAAACAAAAGTAGATGCTGCTGCGAAATCACACAAGTATCAAAGAGAAGGCAAGTTTCATCTATTCTTCAAATCCACTCAACAGATGTCTTGAAAGCATGGAGGCATTCAATATAAGTTGTCTCATTATCCCTTTCCCCCTCAAAAATATAAGTTGTGCCATTCAGACCAAAAAATTGCATTTCTAAGAGTGTACAATGAGGGACGTTGAGACCACAGTAAGTCTAGTCAAATGATATTCAGAATTCATTTTCCATTACCTTCATCTCCCAGAAGTTGAATTTCCATCCTGGGGTCCTCTGTTCAGAATCATCAACTTTGACTTTGATTCCTTCTTTCTTTAATAATTCCTGAAGAGAAATTACAGCATTCATAACTGCACTTTTGTCACCATCTGACTTCCAGATTGGTACTATTACCACCTAAGGATAAGTTGTCAAAAGAAAATAATAAGAATGTCAAAATAAATAATGAATTTACCCTAAAAAAAATAAATAATAAACTAAGAGATAAACATGACTCTATGATGCAAATAATTAAGCTTCAAAAGGTTAGAACTCAAAGATTCAAGAAAAGATTGCCTATTCACTTACATTCTATCCTCCTAGAAAATAGGACAGCAAAGCAAGACATTGCTTAAAATGCTCCAATTATACCCGTGTATAAAATAGATGTCAGCTGGTTTTATTGAATGGTTCAAAGAGTTGTATGGGAAATATATGTATATGGTTGTCATCTGGTACAACACATTCTCATTTTATTCATTTCTATGCTGTGGCTGAGCTCAAAAGGAATACAAGTTTTTCATAATTGTTGCACATGTTGAGGGAGTGTGAAATCCAAAGTTGACAGAGGATGCATTAAGACAGAAAAGGGCACAAAAAGTTTAATGCAGAAGTGTCTCTCAAGAAAAAAAATCAAAGCGGAAGGGACAATAGTGTTTTCAACCATCAAAGAAACCAGTCAAGTGAAACTGAGAACAAGAAAGGAAACAAAACCTACTTGTATTGGTGCAATTTTGGGCGGAAGCATTAGACCAGCATCATCTCCATGTGTCATGATGATGCCACCAACAAATCGTGTGCTCACAGCCCAGGAGGTTTGCCATACATGCTGCCTTTGTCCATTTTCATCGGTAAACTTCCAGTAGTACAAGTTCAATGGATGTTAGAAACATAGATTCCAAAGTGACTGAATTATGTGAACTGGAAAAGAATGCGAAGAGAAACCAATGGAAAACTAAGCTGAACTTTGATTGAAAGCATAAGAACAGCTAGACCAAAGTGCAGGTTATAAGATTTATTTATAAAATACAAACACAGGAGTCAGCAGTAAGGTCCCCCAGCAAGGTGGCAAGTTGCTAGGGTTAAGGTTTCCAAGGAATAACCTGCGTTCCAAAGGCACGAGAAAAATTTTGACCAAGGTTATGGCTAGTTCCAGCTTGCAAAGCCTTTTTATCACCCATCATAGCTTCAATTGTATAAGTTCGATCGGCACCAGCAAAAGTCTCAGCCCTTGATTTCCTACCTGCAATAACAGGTATTGCAGCTTGCTCATAAGCAAATTTCTTATAAACATGAATCATCTGCAATGCCTGCAGCAAAGAGAAATGTAAGATAAATATAAAGAATTTTGTTTATGAAAAAAAGAAAAGTTAATGTTCTATTTGGCAATTCAAATGTAAAAAAGCAAACCTCATTCTCCGCCTCTTCTAGCGTTGCATGAGCTGTATGACCCTCCTGCCAAAGAAATTCAAGAGTCCTCACAAATGGCTTGGTCCTCATCTCCCATCTTGTAACATTGGCCCACTGAAAAGAACATATATAGCTTTAAGATGAATATATTGAAAAGTATGCTGGTGAAGCACAGGCAAATAAAATGTGGAGATGTGCATCAGACCTGATTAATCATAAGAGGAAGATCACGGTGACTGTGAATCCATTGCGTAAACATGTGATTTACTATGGTCTCACTTGTTGGTCTTACCTGACAAACCCCCAAGGTTTGAATTGGAAATTGTCAAACTTAATCATAAAACACATTTAATGACCCCTAGACGCAGGACATGTTACGAGGTTGAATGTTCAAAATGAAATGAATAACAAAGCATAAAAAGATTGCAGTTTGTGCAATAAGTACCACTAGTTTTTCCTCAAGTTGCTTTCCTCCTCCAATTGTCACAAGTGCTAGTTCAGGACTAAAACCTTCCACATGGGAAGCTTCCTTCTCTATGAAGGAGTAGGGAATAAACTGCATCGACAAAATATCTTAAGGAAAAGAAAAAAAACCACAAAAGTAGAAAGTAAAGGAGTTCTAAACTTAAATTATGTTGTGCTTTGTGATACATGAGTCATTAAGTAGAGAATGACTGAAGTTATCAATGAGTTTATAACAAATACAACAAACATGTGGTGACAACTAGGAAGCCCAAAACAATAACTTGCCATTCACTTTTCTCACAAAGTGGTGCAAAACAATGAAACTATTGTGCGTCAATCTATTCCACAATATTTTACAAGCAGGGTGGTTCATTCAGGAAAGAAAGAAAATAAAGGATGGGAGAGAGAGTAATATCTATGAACTGATCCTAAAAAAATCTCTAGGCGGACCTGCGCAAACGGCGAAGAGGGGAAGGTCGAGGACGGGAACGATGCCGCTGGAGGTGGGGATGAGGGTGATGTGCCGGTGGCGCGACCACAAGCTCCACCCTGTTAAGGTTATTGAGCGACGTAGGGTCCCGTTCGGCGGCCTCAACGACTACGAGTACTACGTCCACTACACTGAGTGTAAGTTCACCGACAAACGTCCCTTCTTTACGCGTCTATGCGCGAATTTGTATGCTAGGGTTATTAGGTTTTCATTTCTTTTGCTTAACAATAGTCTTGTCGATTTAAATGTTTAGGATTATTATCTACTTTGTTTCTTTTGGCTTAGATTGATTTGTTTGCTATTATTAGTTTTATTTTCAGTAATTATAGTTGCAGAAATTCTATAAAAGGGGTTCTTTGGAAACTTTAACAGCATGCATAGTAACATTAGTGAATTTTAGGATATGTATCATTATTTTCTCTTATCAACAGAATGGATCGCGGCACTGCGAATTGACATATTTTATATAATTCCAAAATTTCTGCTGGTTTGGAATTTTCTTTGTCCACTTTTCCCCCACATTGTCATCATCATTCCATCTCCATCTCATCTTTTGCTATAACCATCGTCAAAATACCAGTGTTTGGATATTTCTCAGTGTAAGTTAAGTTTGTTACGGAAAAAAGGGAGAGAAAAGAATTTGCACACACAAAAGAACACGAGATTTACGAGATTCACCCTAAATTTGACTATGTCCTCTGGAATATTGTGACTACAAGGATACAAAATGACCCAACTCATGTAGTTTATATGGGGAACTCTAATACAAAATAAGAAATAGAAACCCTAAAAACATTTACAACTGTATAACATAGGGGTCAGTTAGGGTTTATAATTGGTTAACTGGGTTAAGATTCAAGGGATTATCAACAAAGTTGTTTAGTTACCTTTCAAATAATTTATGTCCTGAAAAAAAATATAATATAGTATTACTAATTACCTAGTTATTGTAACTTTGTAGTTTAATCATCCTCTTTCCCCTTAAAAAAGAGTTCTTGTAACTTTGTATTGCATGGTATGAAAGTAACAGGGGGGAGAGGGATAGGGAGAGAAAGAGAAGAGAGAGTAATGGCTTTTCCTGTGAGAGAGAAGATGTGGGCGGGGGCGAGTAGGACAAGAAGTAACAGAGAAGAGGGATAGAGAGAGGATGTGGTCAGGCATGACAAGAAGTAATAGGGGAGACAGGGGAGCTTGCAGTTACAATGAGAAAACACAGCTTGGATCAAAATAAATTTTTACAATGTTTTCTAGTCAAAATGTTATCTTTTGACCCAGTAGAAATTATTTCCAAACAGATATTCGTAAAACAATTTGTCGACCAAAAATATTATGACGTATCAACAAAACACTTCAAAATTATGCAGACAGGGCCCAAATCTGCAGGGTTGTGGGATGTGGGTGAAATCAAGAAGTTGAGAGGCAAAAGGCAAACAATTCATCTTGAAGTCCACCATAAACTTTACAAAAGATATCTATTTGCAAATTGGACATGTTTTTGTTAGCACATAGAATTATTATTTTTTTTTTTTGAGAAAAGTACATAGAATTGTTGAATTGGTTGGAACAATGCTTCTACTTATTCCACCTAGTGGTTTTTTTTATCTTTCTTTTTCTTGCTATCCAATCCCTTTGTTTTCACTTTTTTTTTTTTGAGAACATGCTGAACAAAATCTTCATCATGTAAAATCTGCTCGATTTAGATAGGGAAAATTGTACCGATTTTAGGAAACTGATAGGACACCAACTTTCAGAACAGCAATGAAAGCAACACAAGATGGAATTAAAAGATAACTGTCCGTATGGAGTGGACAAACCTCCGGGAATTCAAGGTTTAACAACAAAAAGCATACCCTTAAACAGATACTAAACACATATTTATAGAAATAAAGAAATAAACTAACTAGTAAGTGCTGCAACTAAAGAGGACACGTGCTGGCAGTTAGTTGACAGTTACTGGGCCTAAGGTGGGTCAGTGGGCATGAGCATTCACTATGTGGGAAGGTGGTTTGATGCTAGTGGTGGGAGAAGTGGGATACTTCTGAAGATAGAGGGGACTCTATCAGAAACCACGTGCTATGGCTCGAATCTGCAGTCTCCTATTTCCGATAGGGGCAGTTGACAATTGAATCCAATTTTTCCCATTTGGTCTATGCAAGACCAAACTCCGCCTATGTTTTATAGCCGGTCCCAAGCCCGGATAAAGGAAGAGGGTTGTGTTAGGCCCCGACAGCCAGCGTAAAATCCTGTCGAATCTTATGAACATGAATCAACGAATATGAGCGGAATGCCGTCGTATGATCCATGTAGCCGACCCCACCTAGTGGGATAAGGCTTTGTTGTTGTTGTTGTTGAAATGATACGAAATAGAGATATCCATCTAAGATCTAGAATGTTCTGCGAGCACAAATGCTCTTATTTAGGATATGTGAACATGAGAAGTGGCTATGTTAAACAGTAGACCTATTAATAGGGTATAAATCATTTAATGAATAATATAAAGAGTTTAAGTGTCATGCAACTTGTTTTCCTGCAACAAATGTAGACCATGGGATGGCTGTTATGTGGCTAAGATCTAATCTCTATTGAATTTACGGATAATTTGTTGGAATAAATATCAACCACGTAACCACTATCAGACTTTCCAAACCTATTGAATGCGCATTGGTGGCAGGAAAGTCATTGCAAGGTTGCACGGTACTTGAATTCATAATGTATGAAGGTAAATAGAGAAGTCTCCTTTCGACCGTGAAGCTTTCTCAAATTAGTAAATAGCTTCATTCTACATCAAGCCGAATTCAAATACAAAATGAGAACATCCTAATCAGCAACAAAAATATCATGTTTTTTTTCTTAAGCAATAAAAGAAGAAGGCCTGTAATTAGATTATGTATCTCTTTATCAGTATCCAATTAAGGCATCTGGCATTGAGTTTTGTTAGCTCCTAAACTATGAAATCACTACACTTTGCGTTTCTTCACATTATCATGAGTTTGCTAAAGTATGGATACTGTTTCTTTGGTGGTCAACTTGAGTTATTGCATGCCCAAAATATGCCAAGCTGAAGTTTACTTTTTCCAAATTTCTAACTCTAATAAACACCATGTCTATTGAAACATTATTTTCCCAGAAACATCGACTGGAATGTACCTCTTAACAGAAATTTTTATCTTTGAATGTTGCAACTGGCAAAAAAAGAGTACCTGGGGGAAGTACATATTACTGTGCCCGGTCTCCTTGAACTTGACATTGAGATACTCCTAAAACCCATGAGGATCGAGAGGCAAGGAACACAGTTATGAAGAAGGCAACAAACCGCTTCGTTCGAATGAAGTAAACATCGTACCTGGATAGCCTCCCAGATGGCATAGCCGTAAGGGCGTATGACCATGGTGCCGCGGACGGGGCCGTAGTCCGCGAGCTCCGCGCTGGCAATGACATCGAGGTACCAGGCATTGAAGTCCACCGACCTGGGAGTGACGGAGCCCTCGTATCCCGACGACGACGGTTTCCTGTCCGCCAGCGTAGGCGGCGAAGTCGGAACGTCCTCCTTGGCGAGGCCCTCTGTGGAGAGGCCTCGGCCAGCGCCGGAGAGAGAGGCGGAGGCCTTGCCGGCGGCTCCACGGAGGCGGAAGAGGGGGCAGCAGCGGGGGTGTGCTCTCAGGGT
The DNA here is from genome assembly GCA_030549335.1 of Pontederia crassipes. Lineage (NCBI taxonomy): Eukaryota > Viridiplantae > Streptophyta > Magnoliopsida > Commelinales > Pontederiaceae > Pontederia > Pontederia crassipes. Next base: position 55,864,327 of record CM060198.1, read on the forward strand.
TCTGGAAGGGGAAAGGAGGAGGGCGAGGGACGGGAGACGGATGGAGCCCATGGGAGGAGGAGGAGGAGGACCACGACGACGACGAGAGGTGTCGCTTTGGTGGCGATCGGGGAAGCGGATAGAAATCGAGTGCCTTTTGGTTGCAGCGCTATGTTATGTTGGTATTTTTGCGGATAACACCCTCGGGAATGTTTCAGCGGGTGCAATTATTATTTTTACATAATCCCTCCACTAAGTTAGTAATTTGGTCGAAGTCCTTAGCAAATGCATGCAACTCAAATAAAAATTTTGGCGAAATTGTGTAATCTATATATTTATTATCTAACACACACATATATATTATATTCAATTATTATTATATTAAAGTGTCTGTGGTAGATTACTGAGAATAAATAATATCAATATATCTTTCAAAGAAAAGAATAAAAGTTATGGATGACTTTTAAGTATAAAGTGTAATATATATATATATATATATATATATATATATCATAATAAGATTGAGAATGTGTATCAAATTTTAATTTATATTACTGTATTTTCTAATTTGTTACACTATCTTCGTAAAGAAAAATAGCATGTGTACAATTTCATACAATACTATACAAAGGTATTTATGTTATTTTTAATTATTTCCGGGTATTATCTTATTTAATCAAATTTCTGCTTTTTAGTTCATTTATATCATTTTATAATTTTAGACAATACATAAAATTAGTTGTGTTTAATTAGTCCCAAATTATTAAACGTTCGTTCTTTTTAATAAAAAATTTCCATCATGCATGGTCATTTTTTTTCTTTAAAAATATGGTGATACAACTTTTTCATCTCTCAGCATGAACCTTCTCCAAATTTTATTATATGACCATCTCAATTCTTTTTAAAAGAGAAAAAAAAACTAAAAGAAGGATGGCAATAAGATAAACCTTCTTCAAAACATTATTATATGGCCATGAGGCACACAAGAGGAGTTAAGCAAGGAATCCAGTGTTGCCCATGCAAGGAGGTGATCAACAGAACAAGAATACTTCCCCCACAAATCTAAACCAAATCAAGGATCCCCCTCCCTCCATGGGTTTCTTTAAACCAAATCCAACATCAGAATCTTAGAAGTCCCTTGGTTACTGTGTATATAAGTACCACAAATCCATGCCTGTCATGTCCCATATCCACCCTCCTGCTCCAAGCTCGCAGAAGCAGAACAGTCGCAGACCGAGCGCCATGGCCGCCCAACCAAGAACAGCACCTGCTTCCGGCGTTTACGTAGATCACGATCCATCGTTCGAGTGGGTTCACGAGGAGGCATCGGACACTCTCCTCGTCCATCTCCCAGGCATGCTCTCCCTTCCATTTCTGCAGTTAATTTAATGTTGTTATCGTATGCAATGTAACTGATGCGCGCGCCATGGACGGTGGATGGTGTTTCAGAATACAAGAGAGAAAACTTGAAGGTGCAAGTCGACGGCAAGGGCATGAGGCTCCGCGGCGAGCGGCCTCTGGACAGCAACCGGTGAAGCCGATTCCAGAAGGACTTCAATCTGCCTCAGAACTGCAACGCGAACGGCATCCGTGTCAAGTTCGAGAACGAGACTCTTTACGTTAACCTGCCAAAGCTGATCACTCCGGCGACCGACGGCCGCCGGGCACCTGCGGCCGAGCCGAAACGGGGGTCTGGCGACCATGACGAGAGCCAGAAGGATGGAAAGAAGGACCACTCGAACGCGGAGGCGGAGGCCAAAGGCATGGGAGAGGGCAGCGGCACAGGCGCAGCGAAGGCACCTGGGGAGGAGCAAGGAAAGGCTCGGCGCACAGGGGCGACTGATGACAAAAGGGACGCGGATCATGATCACAAGGCTGGTGACGGGAACAAAATTGCGGAGCCGCCGGTGAAGCAGAAGGTTTCAGGAGGCAGCGACGGCGGCGATGAGTTCTCCCAGCAGGAGACTGCAAAGTACGACGCGAGCGCCATGGCCATGGAACTGAGGCAGAGGCAGACGTCGATGCTGAACGTGGCTGCGGCGGTCATGGTGCTGGTTGGCCTTGGGGTATATATATACTACAGAAAGTGAGGAAATATTTCCATTATACTACAGAAATGCACACATGACAGTTTCCATTTACAAGATCTGAATTCCGTATAAGGAAAAAAAAATGTTTAAAACCGAGTTCGAGATCAGAATTTGTACTTGTGTTTTGTGATACCTGATTGCAGAGAAATCCATAAATAAATGGCCATCCTCTGAATAGTAAGAGGGTAATAGTGAAACAGCATGCATGAACATTAGATGTTGGATTCAAACTTGTAACAGCCCTCAAAATGATTCGTCATTCTTCTTGCATGTCTCTGTGGAGAAGAGTCATAATGACGGATATGAACTGTTTCAGACCCTCACATTTCACAAGCATAATAACTAGGAAAAGATTGCCAAAAAAGAACCACAATCTTTCGTTTTGGATGCAAACAGATGAACATGACAGTGGATGCATAATCACAATTTATTAGCGGGGAAAAGGAAAATACAGAAGAAAACAGGGTAAATTAAACTTATATCCTATGTTGCAAGGGTACGGATACGGTACCGGTACCGGGTACGGGATACGTCAAATTCTAAAAAATTAGGGTACGGGTACGGCAATATATTAAATATATAATATATATATATATAAAATAAATTTTCATAAGATTTCTAGTATCTTCATATTGATTAAGTTTTTAAAACAAGTAATTAGTTATTCTCTTTACTATTATGTCTAAACGAGGAATTATTAATAATTTTCTTTCTCCTTATGACTTCTCATCTTTAACATCTATAAGTTTTATTGTTCACATTTGATAAAAACGTAGCAAAATATATGTGTATCATGTTCTTTAGTATTAGTACTTTCATGATCATTAATCATTAATTATCTTTTTTATAATTTTATCTGACAAATTTTTGATATGGAGTACCCAGAAGCATAAGTACGAGTACCCACTGAAGTACATATTTTTTTAAAAATATTTTATTATTGGGTACGTATGAGTACGAGTACCCACAAGTACTCATGAAGTACCGATACCGGGTACGTACCTGGTACCCGGTACGGGTACGTTGAGAAAATTGGAGTACCCATGCATCATAGCTTATATCTGACTGTGCTCCATCATATTAATATATATTTTTAACTGGATGAGTTGATCATTTTCTTTCCTAAAATATTAAGCTTATTGGATCAAATTTCTGGGAGACTAAGGAATCCGTGCAGTCATGTAGATTACGCTTCAGCATGAGACCAGACCACTGTAGGGAAACGAGCATGAGAAATTTTATCTGTTTGGACGGGGAATAGAAAGTTGACATTTTATAAGGGGGGAGTAATAGCGACTCGAGTTCCATTTTTGTTAATACAAAAAATTCTTATTAGGTTCATCCATCACTGTCAAGTATGAAACATAGGCCCGATGATGAGTCGATATTTTAACTTGTGATTAGTACGCTCAATACCATCGTGTGAATTGGACAATGGGCACCACTTTTCATACTTCGGCGATGGACTACCGAAAAAGAAAATTAACATTTTCTTGTCAATTTCTGATTTCATGATCTGCCCTGTTGTTATCACCGCCGACAAATTATATCATCCGCTTGCACAAAATGCCAATTGATAGCCAAATAATGCACCAAAAGAAAAAGGAAAATTTAACATGTGATACATGGGCAAGAGCATTATTAATGGGCCTATAACCCATAAAACATGGGGTTTATTATTTGGATGTAAAGAAATGTAATTAGGGAATTAAGTTTCCTAATTTTTCCTTACCATGGGACATTTATTGGGTTATATGCATCCTCAGGACTCTATACAATGATCTAATTTGATAAATTTTTTTCATGCATAAGAAAAGTTATAATCTAAGTGAACTATACATTTTAATCAAATTATTGGATCATTCGGTACAGTTATGGTTCAATATGTTAATTAGAGTTTTTTATTTTAAATTGTTCTCATTGCTATGGATGTTCACCGAGTCGACCGAGTATTCGACCCATTAGGTTGAGTCGGATTAGAAGTCAGGTCGGGTTTGGATTATATTTTTTATTTATTTTTTAAAATTTTAAATGATTTTTTTATTTAATTTAAGTATTTTATACCATCTAAAATTTAAAAATATAAAAAATAATATATTTTAAATAGAATAATATGTAGATATTTAAAACAATATTTTTTATGCCTAAAATACTATATTTTGTATTTAAAATAAATATTAAATGCCTTTTGTATTAAAATTAAAAAGAAAATTTTAAAAAACCGACCCAACCCGGATTGAGTCCTGCTAAAAAAAATTGAAATCCGACCCAATCCGACTCCACCAAACGCGGTCAGGTTTGTTCGCGGGTCAAGTCAAATTCGACCCTTGAACACCCCTACCCATTGCCACATGGTATGGCTTTTGCATAATGATGACTTATTGACTTGACTTTACGGTTTAGAGTGCTCGTTGTGCCTCAGCGTCATCAGAAACCCTTCTCGCACCGCTCCCAAGCACCATAGGTTGTATAGCTCGATAGCTATAATGAATAAAATGCAGACAAGATTCTCTAGGATCGAAAGCATCAAGAGGGAAGGGGTGAATTTGTGTATGAAAATCTTTTCATGAAATCAATTTTGAAAAATCAATAAAAGCAATCACAAGCAAATAACAACAAAGAGTAAATGAGAGAGATAAGGAGCAAATACAAAGAAGCACGATATGTTAACGATGTTCGACTCTAACTCTTTAGCTTACATATTCGCTCCGTCTTCTCGAGGTCGAGACAGTCGGAGATTCACTATTTTTCTCTTTTTTGTATGGAGAGAACAACCCTCTTTTCACCACTCGTCTTCTTCTCCGCTCAAGAGACAAGACACACCTCTTATTTCAAAGAGCTCTTAATTTTACTAGATCAAAATACATTGATTCCCACAAACTTTCTTTTTTTACAAAATATTCTCACACTCAAAACTTATAAGAGAAATTGATCGATTTGCAACTTTGCGCTTAAGACCTTGAAAGGAGCTTGCTTTGATGATCTTTCTTCAGGCTTTGGCACTCCTTTTATAGATTTTTTAAAGATGTTAATCACATCTAAAAAGTTTTTCATAATTTTCTTCTTAAAAAATAATCGTTATTGTTCATTTGTCTCTATGACCGATCGATCGCATTAATGGGCTAGTCGACCGATCAATATAACTGTTGCGCATTTCTATCTGTTATAGCGACTGATTGGCCGATCGGTCTATCGACTAGTTCCTCGATCATCATGGTCTTGACATTTCTAGAATTCATCTTTGCATTGATCAATCTTTCGACCGATCGCTCGACTATCGTAGTCTCATCATTCCTTTGAGTTGATCGACCTGTGCAACGACAGGACCAACGATTGATGTAGTCTCGTTATTTTACCGCTTGATATCTATCGACCGATCGGCATGGTCGGTCGACCGACTAGTCGACCAATCGCGTACATAATTATTTTGTTTGATCGTTTAACTTGGCGATTTCTTCTACAAATGTAATCATATCATTCTTACACTTGCATTATCATTACTTGAGCATAGATTAGTAACTTTTATGTTCAATTTAATTTGTTATCATTAAATCATATGATTCAATAGATTCCTACGATGATTGTTTTTATACTTAAACTATTTTGTTGAATTTGAATTTCTATAACACTCATTTGTTGCCCAAGAAATAGAGTCGGTTGAATATTTGACATGCTAGCTTGTGACACAATTAGTTGTTCCTATGATGCCTATGAAAAGAAATAAAAGTAAAGTTAGAGCAAAGATAAGATAAGAAAAGATAAGATAAAAAAATCTCAATGAGAATAAAAGTATTATTAGATAGGAAAAGATAATTTCTAATTAGATTAGGAGTTGAAATTATAATAAGATTAGGGATTCAAATTTGAATATGAATCTAACTAGAAGTTTAGAATATAAATGAGAGTTAAGATAAAAGTTTTATGTCCAAAATATTTAAATGATAATAATAATAATAATAATATTAAATGATATATTATTATTTTATTCCAATAATTAAAAGAAAAATAATTTATTTAATTCTAAAATTCAGGGATAATTATGTTTAGGAGAGATAGAATAAAGAAAAAATAGTTAGAAGAATATTAGAGATAAAATTTGTTGAAGGATTGAATTAGAACTCCTAAGGACATTGAAATTAGGAACTTTAAAGATAAAAATATTCAGAAAATAAAATAATATTTAACTTATTATTTTAAATTAAAAAATTTAGGAAATAATGATATTATTTTTATTTAAATTGGAAAATTCATGGAAAATAAAAGGTAAATTATGGATAAAAATATGATTAAGAGTTCTAACTATATTCGAACTTGGGGGAATTTTCCCTATAAATAGGAACCCAAGGGTATCTTCCATGCCATCTTTCTCCTCTCTACATTTAGATTTTTCCTTCAATTTTGCCATATGTTTCTCCCTCCTCGGTGCACGTGCGTGATTAAAACTTTCGATCATCTCTTCATGGCACATCCATTTGTGAAAGGATGTTAGAGTTATCGCTGGAAAGCAAGTATGTTTATTGACAAACCTGCATAAAGTTTTGGATTCCATGTAGTTCTGCATAGATAGGTACCCACATGTTGGATTCACTTTTGAATAAAATTTCTTAATAGATGCAATCAAGTTTAATAATAGGAATGGGTACCCACACATTTTCTGATGATCCAAGAATAACTTTCTTTTAATTTTATGTCGAAAGCATGCATGGATTGATAGAAAGGTTAGGGCAAAGTTTTAGTAATTCGACATCGGGATTTTTCTATACATGAACCCGGTCTGAGCTTGACATACCCCGCCCGATTTAGTCAACAAATAATCAAAACCCAATGCAACTTCTCCTAATCCGACCCAAATTCAGTTGAACCCGGTTCGGGCTCTTTCCCGACGAATCGTTTATGTTCGACTGCCAACCGAACAAATTCGGCCCGAGCCCATGTCATATCTAATTTGGGTTACCAATCTCTAGATCATATGAAAGTTGAATCGATTGAACTCGGTCCGAGCTACCTCAGACCCGACCCGGGTTCCCTTTGAAAATATGTTAAAGTTTATGTTTCGATAGAACTCGACCCGAGTTGTAGTGTACTGACCCGAATTAGGTTAAACCCGGTCCGAATTCAGTATTGCCAAGGCTCAGACTATGTTTACTTTTCATATGTCATTTATTATCGATTTGTTATGATGTTAAATGCTATTTTACCCTTGTATTGATGCATGATTAATTGAACAAAAAAAATAGTTAATCAAGTAATAAGATAAAGGTTGAAAAAAGCGAGAAATCATAATTGCACACGGACACTTTCCAGATTATGATATAAAATCCTGAAATGAGGGTTAAATAAAATACCCTTAAGATAGGGGATTGGAACTAAGTGCTACAGGAGAAAATGTAAGAGCCATCTCTAGAGCCCACAGGGACCACCTCTAAAATCCAATCCTAACTAAAGAACTACATGAAAGTATCATGATATGGATAAGAATATGAACATGAACATGAACATGAACATGAATATGAATATAAATATGAATATGAACATGAACATGAACATGAATATGATTATGAATATGATTACTTTTCATGGATATGATTATGGATAAGAATATGAACATGAACATGAACATGAATATGAATATGAATATGAATATGAATATGAATATAAATATGAATATGAACATGAACAAATAGGAACAAGAATAAGAAAGGTAAAGAAAATGTTTGTGATCGTTTCATAATTAATTTTGATTCATTTCTAGCATGATTTTTATATTCTTTTGTATTATCTCACATACTAAGTATTTATTATTTATGAAAATTCTATTTCCTTTGAATGTTGTAAAAGAATCAATAACTAAGGATGGAGGCATGGGCAACAGTAATGTTCATGGTGATGTAAAATGCACATGAGTATTGAGTCATTAGAACTTTTTATTATTAATTGATGTTGAAAGTTAGTTAGCCTTTGGATGATTAATAGGAAATGATATTAAGAAAATAAATATCATTTTCACACTCTATCAAAGAAAGATAATAGTTAATTTCCTTTTGCATTATATGTAAGAAAATCTCAATAAGAAGAGAATGTAGGTAACCAACACAATATAAGTTCAAATGCCACATGGTAGGAGGGTGAAATTTTGGAGCGTTAGATTTTGACCTGGGATGAAGCACAATAGAAACAACATACTCTTGACGTAATTTATACATAACAAAAAAGCATCATTCATAGCAAAATGCCCCTATGAGATTCTTGAGGATTCTAAGCTGAAGCACAAAGGTTTATATCAGTTGAATCCATCAAGCACAAAGTTCATAATATAAATATAAAAATTCAAGAGACATCCGTCAAGTATCCAAAAACCCATAAAATATACATATTAGCTTAATGCTACGGAGTAAAGAAGCCACGTAGTAAGTAAATCTTGTATATTTGTACGTACATAGCTGAGTTTCACACAACTATAGATTTGTACACCGTCTATCCTCTTGCTCATTAGACTGTTGAATCCTACAAATCACACAAGTATGTACATTAGGATTCTAAAACAACAAGTAAAGTGTATTACAAGGTTTTTCACATTGAAAATTACCTCTGACTTAATGAGAAGCCAATTGCATCATCATAAGGTTGTATATTATTTGCATCCATGGTAGTGGAAGACATTAAAATAAGCTACATAATTTTAACAATAGTTAACATGAGAAGGGGCACCATGACATGTTCAAACACATAAGCAATACGAAAAAGACTATAAAGTTTTTTAATATTGACAAACCTATTCTTATAATTGCTGGTTTGTAATCGTCACATAGGCATTCTAACGAATTGACTAACAAATTGACAAGCCAATCATGTAGATCTAGAAAATTCAACAAATAGAGAGCCTTTAATCAATCAAAGATTAGAAAGGTAAATGTGACAAAAGTAATTTGTTGTTCTCTAAATAACAAAAAATAATATAAAATTCTATAATAACGAGAAATGCTTTTGTTGCAATTAGAAGCTAAGTATGAGATAATAAAAACAATTATGTTTTGTTTCAAATGTACCTTCTCTTTTGAGTGCTTTGGGAGGATATGAAATAATAAGTCACATCATGAATCCATACACTAAAAAGTTAGTAATAAGTCATGATTAAAATTGGTGACAAGGAAATTTAGTAATAAGCATTATGTAATACTTGCATCGTTGGCGGTAGTCGTGCATGTTAAGGGCAGAGACAATCAGGCGACAAGGAGGTAGCAGCGACAAATGGATGAGAAGGCTGTGACAGTCGACAACCTAGCAGATCGGACGACCCAACAACGTGGCAACGGAGGTAGTCAGGCGACGAGGAGGCAACAATGACATGCGGACGCTGAGGAGGTGGTAGCGACCAATGACCTATAAAATCACATGACTCAACAGCACAACGATGAAGGTAATCAGGCGACAAGGAGGCAACGATGGAAGGAGGATGACGAGGAGCCTATGATGGTCGATGACCTGGCAGATCGGATGACCCATTAGCATGGTGGTGGATGTAATCAGGCGACCATGCGATGAGGAGATAGCAACAGCAGTCGGTGATGAAGAGGAGATGCCAGTCGATGACTCGACAGATCGGTCAAGCTAGAGGATTCATCAAACTTTTTTTGCTGAACTCACAAAAAGACACAAGCAAGAAAAGAGGGATTTTTGGCTGGCTCAGACAGTTCTTGTCGTAAGCAATCAAGATCATTGCAATATGGAGCCAGTTGTATTGCAATTGAGCCAAACCCTTTTTAAATTCGTCCGATGGAAATTGAACGGTGCCCCACATGTGGGGTAGAATTTGGCCCACTAGGACTGAGCATGATCTGGGTCAATTGGATGCAGCGTCCTAGGCAGTCGGGAAAAATACCCAGCTCGGGTTGGATCGGGTCCAAGATAGGGTCCTCTATTAATAACACCCCGACAAGTTCCAAATCAGGACGAGTTCACTACCCAAAAACTTGACCCGCTTCCCGACCCAAATAAATAAATATTTTGTATATTAAAACATGTGAGTCATTAACCCTTGAAAATAAAATCCCTTATCCCTAAACTTGTGCCCGTGATGCGCCATTGGCCTGTGGCCGTTGTTGTTGTTGTCTGCAACCCCACTGTTGTCACGCCGTCGTCGCTGCTATCTTTCCATCATTGTTGCCTTTGTTGTCTTGTCATCGTCGTTGTTGTCTCGCCGTCGTCATCACCGCTATTGTCTTATCGTCATTGTCGTCACAGCTGCTCATCTACTGTTGTCCTACTGCCATCAGCCTGTCGCCACCAACTAGATAGGTTCTCTCTCCCTCTCTTTATTTTTCTTTCGGACCATCAATATCTCCTTTTCTCTCTTTGTACAAGCAAGGTTCTTTTTGAATTTTTTTTCTCACGACTCTTTGTCTCTTTCGTTATCCCCAGCAGATGATTATTTGGTTGATTTCGCTAGTGTCCGACTTCCTCAATGGTCGGCGAATTGACCAAAACCCAATTTTGAGGTACGTCACCCAATTTTATTCTCGGTCAAACCTGGTCTCATTCTCGATTTGTCGGGTCTGATCTGGTCCCGATACTGATTGACATACATGTTTTATCACACAAGATATGTACTATTTTCTAATTAGCCTTTTATTATATTTTTCTGGGGGACTCTTTTAGTTATTCTTAGATTTAGTTAGGAGTCGCTCAAAATATCTTTTGGTTAATAAATCAAAGAGCATTACACCCTATAAGATCCATGTTGTCCTATAAGAACCCCAACCAAGAATGAAATTGTAGACTATAAAAAAAAATATTTCATAACCTTTCAAATCCCATGACCAAACAATTTCACCATGGTGAAAAATGTGTTCATGAAAATGAATTGTCATGCTCACGGGCACGAACTGTGGTTCCCATTCATTAACGAATGCTTAAGGGACGCTTGAGAGTTCACAACTTTGAAATGTCGTTCAAGGCAGTGAAGGGTAACTTCATGAGTCTAAATCAACTTTCATGATAGTGATCGATTGTTGGAGAAATTATAAATGAAATTCACCATTTTGAACATGTTTCACTTATGTGAATTTGCATTTTTGTTGAAACTAGATAATGTTCATGTTGTGAATCTCCATGATCTATTGATAATTTGAAATTTTTCAGAGATAGTCGTTAGGTCAATAAGATAAAAGCTAAAAATGATAGGCACCAATATTAAATTAATGCATCCATCTAAAATGAATGATGCATCCTTTTTTAGAAAGAAAACATTGCCTGGCTTGATCCATTGATGTTAAGTAGTATAAAATTATATTACTTTTACTATAGAGAGATCTTCCAATAGTTATAGTAATATCACAAGTTGAAAAATAACTTTCATTGATGAAAGTAATGAATTAAAGCAATGAATATCAAATAATATGAAATGTTGATTGATTGTATTGCATCATTATCAAACATTGCATTGATATCATATTATTGAATCATTCATAAACTCATATACAATTTATTGAACTATTGGTCCTATGTGAAACTCTTTAAAAAATGTTTATAGAATATCGTTTTTGTTTTTATACTAGCAACATGTTGCATTAAATTATTATTCATATTTGCAAATACTTATGCTTGTTTTAATACAAAGTTATTCATTTTTATTGTTATTATTTTCTCACATTTGAATTATAAAGCTCATGAGAGAATCATCTCTATTGTATTTAATCCATACATGTATAGGAAAATTATTGGCAAATTGATGGTGTGCAGTGATGGATGCTTTGGTAGTTTGCTTGCACATGAATAAGGGACATATTAGTTGTCTTGTATTATTTATAGAGTTATTTCCTTAGACCTCTCCTAAACTATCATGATTTTTTGCATCTAACTCTAATAAACGAATTCACCGTAGCTATTCTTAAATTATTTCATGATTTCCACTTTAGTCAAATCCGTCAAGTTCTTTTAATTTTCCCATCAATTTTAGTTTTTTTATTTATTAAATGATAAAACTACCCTTCTCTCATCTCTTCTAATATCTATACATTTAAATAATACATAATAATAAATATATAAAAAAAGAAAAAACACCGACGAGGTGATTCGATTGATGACGAAGAAAGAGAATTCTTAGTTTAGTTCTCCGACGCCTCTTTTTTTTGTGTACGAGGGGGCCGACCACTCCCCCCTCCTTTCGCTCATCGCTGGCGCGCGCAGGGGAGGGGGGGCTCCCCCTCGAGCGCCCCCTTTCACTCATCATCGACGCACACGGTCTCCCCCCCCTCTGCGAAACATCGCCGACACGTGGAGGGGAGGGCCCTCTTGTGTACGCCGTCGACTAGTGAAGGTTGAGGAGGGGGAGGGATGCCTCCTCGTTGGGATTTTTCTTTTGTATTATTATTATTATGTATTATTTTAAACTTTTAAATATTATAAGAGATGAAAGAATGATAGTTTAGTCATTTAATAATCAAAACTGAAGGGAAAGTTAATAGAACTTGACGGATGGACTAAAATGAAAATCATTTAGGGAGGCGCTGCAGTGGATTCATATATTAAGGTTAGATGCAGAAAATCACGATAGTTTAGGGAAAGACTAAAAAAGTAATCCTTATTTATACTATGAACATAAAGTTGAAATAAGAATGAAACTATATAATTCATTGGATTTTGAGATTTATTGGTTGTCCTTGACCTCTTAATATTCAAGGTAATGCTCTCTTTTTTCTCATCTTTTGTTAATATTTTTCGTTGATGTGACATATTCGATTGCTTATATGGGCAGTCTAGAGATTAATGTTGTCAATTTTCTATGATTAGTCTTACTAAGTACTAATAATTAAGTAATATTTTATGAATATTTTGACTTCTTTCAAATATTAGAGATTATTTTCCCCTTCTCTTATATTCCTAATATTCTTAGTTTCCCTCTTATTTGTAAATGATCTTGGACACTTTTTACTTGCCAAATTTTATACCATTCCAATTCGACATTTCCTTATATACATCAAGAAAACAATGATGAGACAAAAGAAGAAATTCAAAGATATACATACATATATATATATATATATAATATTTACATAACCTTTATATAATTATCAACATGTTTTTCTAATACTAGCTTCTCTCATTAATTAACAAATGAACATATGTGCATAAAATCTATGATACGAAAGATAAAAATAATTTGATGCATGGTACATATTTTTATTATTTTATTTATTATTATAAATATAAATTTGCACCCATCACATCTAGGGCCTAGGTCTGCCCAAGTTGGTCATGATGGTAGGATAGTCAAAGTTAAAACATTGTGTAACAATTTTAAAGAGACATTGATTTTTTTTCTTCTAGGTGTTACACAAAGGTTGTGTTTGGCAATAGGAATCACGTGTGTGATTTTACTTATTTTTCAAAAGATGTGATGTGGTCTAATTTTCAAGACAGAGCCAAGCCGCAATAAATGCGGTAGAACTAGGGTCACGTGACCCTACTTCCGCTGAGCTGGTTCTTTTTTTTTACAAACGACACAAACTTTTTTTTATTTTGCAAACTCTACTTTTTCTTTTAATTTTTTCCTTCTTTTTAGCTATTTTATATATGATAATTTATTTATTATGTTTAAAATATGAATAGTAAAGAATTACTTATTATTTCATTAAAAAGTTTAGTATTTCATTAAATATAAATTATTAAAAATAATTTTTTATATTTTAAAATTATATTTTAACCAATTTTTTAGTTAAAAAAATTATATTTTTATTTTTATTTATTAATAATATTATATTTTCTATTTATAATATCAATTTTTAATTTAAAATTCACCAAAAATTAATCCGTCACATTTATTTATTTTTTCTATCACATCACCTCCTTGATTCCTTCATCGTTAAGTTTCACTCTACCCAAACACACTTCAAATTAACCTATCAAATCAAACTATTCAGATGAGTATGAGCTAAATTAGGACATCTCACCTGCTATGGAATATATATATTTAAACCATTTAAACTTCCAAATGCAAGAAACAAAAAATATCAGAGGAAGAACAATCTTGGTGCTTCTTCAAAGCCCTTGGAGCTTAGCCATTTTGTGCATTGCACTTGCATCACGTAACCTTTTTCTTCTGAAAAGAAAATTTCATTGATGTTAAGTTACTCCATTCAAATTTGAGTACAAATATTGAGCAAGATTCAGGATGATCTGCTTGGCCAAAAATTATCGCCATCACGTAACTTTAATGCGGGGATGACTCACTGCACTGGTGCAATAATCAGATAACTCCATGCGGAGATCGGCAAAAGAGTTCCCCCTTACCTTCTCAACCACTGTGACTTACACATCAGCAGCATTGTCACTTGTTTTTTTTTTCCTCTCCTGAGTCCACTTTTTCTTCCTGATTTGTTCAACCATCCGGTTTTTGTTTGGCAATGGGAAAGTGATAGCAAGTTTAATACGCCAACAGTGACGTTGATGTGATCTATCTACCACATCGGTATCATGTCTACGCCGTGAACCGGATGAGCACATGACAGAACTAAAGAGAGAGCGACAAGAGTAATATTATTAGAATCATTTCAACTCGAACCAATCACTGATAATAATAAAATATTATATTTAATATGATATATTAAATTAAGTTATTATATTTTTTAATATACACCTAAGTCAAAATATAATTATAGAATAAACAACAATTATAAATAATAAATTTTAAATTTAAGATTTGATGTTAAAATCATTACACACTTAATAAATGAAAATCTTATTGAATTTCATTATTATATATAATTTTTTTATTATTTAATTTTTTTATAAATATTTTTCCAAAATATTATGAAAAAATTATATATTCTATAAATAAATATATAGTATAATTAGTGTTTTATTAAATTTAAACTTATTAAATATTAAGAAATTTTAAATAAGTATATATATAATACTATGCTATATTAAGTATGTTATAGTTTTATTGTATATTATGCACATATCAAAGAAGTTTGCACCATTCATATCTAACTAATTTATTTAATATAACAAATAATATATATAATATAATAATTATATAATTAACTTATATTATAATATACATTTATGATACTAAAATTTTGAATAAAATAATAATTCATAAGTTAAAGTTTTAAACTTAGTAAACTCTAGACTAAATGAAGGAAAAAAAAAGAATAAGGTGTACAAACATAGTCCCACCTTGATAATATTAGCAACACAAGAGTAAGTTGACAACAATAAATAAAGAAGGACACTAGTGGGTCATTGTGATTCTTTATGAGTAAGTGAACGATTATAAATAAAGGAGGACACTAGTAAGTCATTGTGATTCTTTATAGAGAAAGTTCATTTTTAAATATTTTTTAAATTTATAATAATAAATTTTATAAAATTAGTTCTTAACAAAAGAAATAATAAAAAATTGGTTGGTCCAAAACCGTGGGTTCAACTCAATTTTTTCGATTTTGACCAGTTCTTGAATGATTTTGATTGGTTCAACTAGGGGTCCAATTTTAGGACTTAATAATAAGATTGGTCCGAGTGACCGATCGGTCCAATCCTAATAACACTAGATAACTGCTTCGGAAATAGTGGAGTGTATAAAGAAAAAAAATTATAACCTCAAATCGCTTCTTATTTAACTAAGATTTTCAGTTTGAATCTAAATGTAGAAAATTTTTGTTAAGAACCTCATCTGTATATACATGATGCGGAACGATATAATTGAATTAGTTGTACTCGATGTGATACTTTTTGGCGTTGCACGAATTGTGACTATAAAAAAAAATTATAACATTCCAAAAATAAACTTTGCAAAAATGTTGACATTGTTACTTCAACTTCTCGACCTTGATGCAAATTCAGTTGCTGATCCCAAGGAGGAATTGCACACTTCAATTTCTTGATTAAGATTGAGCTTAAAGAATGAATAAATAAATAAATAAGTAATGTTGTATGAAATTCATGGAACCCTCTTATTTCCTAACCGTAGGAAAAAAAATGGCTTTCCTTTTGGATCCACATTCCACAGTAGTGGCTCAAATTACCATTTTTTTGTAAGTTGAAATTGCTTATAACTTGATTAAATGGGGAGTTCAGAATTAAATTTAGAGTTATTAGCTTCCCCCAACCGGAGACTTCGACTTGCCTGGATCAACCAACTTGTTCTATAATTGTGAGAATAATAATAAAAAAATATTAAAATTAAGAGTTTGACTTAACAAATTTATAAGAATGGTGTATGTATTTCTTTTTTTTAAATTACAGGATCTGGATCATGACAATTTTTTGGGGACTCAGAATCCTGTTCTCCACCGAGCACAACCTTTATCAAATAAATAAATTAGGGGTGGAGTGGATGTGATCATCTCGTCCAAAGTTAGGAGTTTCATTTATGATTGTTAGACATATCATGCAGGACGATGAGATGATTTTCAGTATGAGTTGAATTCTAAAAAAAAACATGCATGAGGGTCCGTTCGTCTGAGTTCAATAATAATAAAACATATTTTTAATGCATTTTTTCTGAAAAAGGAATATATTCGGTGCATGTGCGCCCACAATGTGGAAGAGAGGTACCAGTTTTAAGTTGAAAAGTACAAATTCATTTATAGTTTAATATTTCAATTACATTTTTTTTCCGATTAAAAAAAGGCTCACGAACATGGTAAAAAAAAGGTTATATTAAAGATAAAAAATATTATAAGTTCACATAATACTAGGCACGTAAATTAACAATTTTGTTTAGATCTATTAAATTAATTGATTATTTTTTTCGATTATTGTATTTATTATGGTCATCAAAAGGATACGTGTCGCAAGATCCAACTTCCAAGTTCGATAAGATTTTGTCGACCTCAACCGCCACCCATCAAATAATATATCCCAGAAAAGGAAAGGAAACAAGACAAAAAAAAGGAGAGATTTAGATCTACAAAAACGTTTCTTTTTGTCCAAAAGTGACGCCTTTTTACGGAGATCTCAGACTATTCTCAGTCAACTTTTTTTTTTTTAATCACCAATGGAGGAAATCTACAGTGATGGTGGAAAGGGCAGCTCGCTCGCACAGCGTTCACCACGCAGTCGCGTAGCGCGCTGTCAAAATCTTCGACCCATACAAAGAATCACACTCTTCCCACGTCAATCTCTTTTTTTTTTTTGGATTCCATCTTCGTTTTTATTTCTTTTCTTTTTCCACTGCAAACAGCCAAGACCATGACTTTGGCATCACATTCTTGTCCCGCCGCCCATCGGCCTTCACCTTTTACTTACACGCGGCCGCATTTGCCCCAAGCCCTGCGTCGGGAGGCCGCTACGAGATGGACGCCAGAGCGAAGCTGGTTTTTGCTGTCAACGGCGAGCGATTCGAGCTCTCGGAGGTCGACCCTTCGATCACTTTGCTGGAGTTCTTGCGCACCCAGACGCGGTTCAAGGGGCCGAAGCTCGGGTGCGGCGAAGGTTAGTGTCGAATTGTCTCTGTGAGCTTTGTCATTCGAGCTTTGCGGTTATGCCTGCAAGGTCTGTTACTTTGTCCGTACTCACTCTTGTTTTTATCGTGAAGCATGCGTCTATTTCGATGAATCACTGTTCCTCCGCAGTAAACTTTTCATCTTTGAAAGGAGATCTTTTTTCTTCTTTTTCAGTGGTTAATCATATTGGATTGACTGCATGGATTCTTCCGGCCGCACTAGTTCTTAGTTTTTCCTGTTTCAGTTCATTCATGCTTTTTCTTTTTCCTGATAAGGTTTGATTCTCTTTTCCTGTAAGTGATAAGTTGGTCACGGGTCATGATGTCTTCACCCTTTTCGTGTTAATTATAGAGAGACGAAAGTTGCTTGCCTGTAATTTAGATAGATTTGGGTGTGAGCCAACTGCCAAATAGTTATCTTTTTTTTCTTTTTACATATATGCTTGTGAAGTTCCTTTTTCCCCATGAATCATGTCTTCGGTTCTTTAGGATTTGCCTACGTGGGCATGTTCATTATTCTTTTACAGACTCCAGATTACAATTACATTGATATCGAGCCAGAAAACAAAAGGCATCACGCAAAAGAGGCCCGCTTCTTAATGATATCATTAGCATTAGTCGTGATGTTTCCAATATAACGACCACCCTGAAAAACCACTTGTTTCTGCTGCAGCCAAATTGCCTGTGGAAGAACAAATACTGAAGCCCGCTCCCTCCTAGATCTAATAGGAATTATTACAGTGTGGGTGGGTTGCCCAAACTCTACCATGCGTCCATTTCTTTTATTATTGATCTTGAGCTGTTTTCTTGCTTCTTCAATGGAAAGGGAACTGTGATATCACTTATTCAAATTCAAAATCAAATCCAACGAAAATTATTTTTTCCAAAAAATAAATTAACTTTGGAATTTTTCAACAAAATTGGCACGTCATATGCGTAAATATGTCCATGTGTCATGTACAACAATTTAATATTTTTGCATAATTCATCACAAGCAATTTATTTAAGAAAGTAACTATCACTAACAATTTATCAATGAAATAGAAAATGAAACTCAAGCCCCAAACAAGGAGTCCTAAGCTCAAAATCGAACCAAACTCCACGAGCCAGATGCTTGATAATTTAACATCTAATGAGAGTCACCCGCTCACTTTGTTTCATCAAAATTAAAAAAAAACCATTAAGTTTATAATTTGAGTTATCAACTCATGCAAAAATTCAAATGAAATAGTAATCTCTAAGACAACCAACATGCCCTTCACACATGCACATTCCTTAGCCCATTTACTTCTCTTATTTCACAGCGAGCATACTTTCAATTATTACTTGCAAAATTAAAACAAGAAGGGTGCAGTTGAGCAGCTTGGGCAATCCGTCAGTGGAAACATTTTGGCAGTCACTCACTCTATGCGTGTGGTGGGCAGAGGCAGAGTTGGAGAGCACCATCGACGACCTTTTTGGCGGTCAGGCCATTTTTGTAGGGAGAGATGTCAATATTGTACACCACGTTTCTTTTCTTCTTGAGGAGTGGGATTTTGGTTAAGGGTTGTGCATCTCTCTATTTTTTGCTGCTCTCTTATTGAGAGGATACACTTGTACATGTTCATTGTTTCATAGTGATATATATACATGGATGATACCCACAAATCCTGGTGATCATCCTTCTTTCCCTAAAAGAAAATAATAAAACAAGAGGGGTGCACATACTTACCTCAGGGAATAAATGAATATCCATAAAACATAAGATTTCGAAAATCAACATCTTTTCATAAAATAATGTGCATGAATGATATGAATGCAAGAAATTTATTTGCGTGCTCAACTGCATTTCACGGTTCCAATTCATGGCATCATACAAGTGTGTTTGCTATTGTCAAGGACTTGTCTCAGACCAAGAGCAATAACATCATTGTATTCACATCCCTTAATAGGTCCTATTTCAGACTAAGGGACATACTCTTATTAGGCTGCAAATTGACCAAAAAATTAGCTCCTTACAGGCCCAATTTCAGACCCTGCACAACACTCGTAACATGCCATGTTCCATACCAAGGGTTCACTGCTCTCAAAGGATCATCTCACTGTTGATAAAATAATAGGAGCAACCTAGACAAGTATTCATTTAAAAATCCTCATATACTTCACTCACGTTCCTGTTGCGACAATATTTAAATTACTATTTTCATAATTTATACGTCTTCTTATGTTTGTATATTATATACTTTATCTAATATAGTCATATATCTTAAAATATTAAATATGAGCATATCAGATTATCTAAAACTCAGCTCAATGATTAGTTAATCATAACCCTTATAATTACCTGAAAGTCACATCATGTAATCATCATTTAATTATTTGTTATATATTTCTACTTTAATTATTATACATAGCTATTGTAATTGTTTGTTAATAATTATTATCCATCTGAGTATTCATATTCTTATATTCAGTAATTATCAATTTAGTGAGCTTTGATAACACACACACAATTATACATACATATAAATTAGTGTAATCCTAGTTCAAGTGTTTAATTAATCTAATTTGTTACAGGTTATTATCCTTTCCTTATGACATAGGTTAAATCTAATTTGTTATGCTACTAGTAAGCTAATCTCATATTTGGAAATTACTCACATGGATTAATCATCCAATGTTTATAAATTTAATCAGACTAAACAATTCATATGGCCAAGACTTATTCCACAGATTTCAGATCAGCCCATATACTAATCATATTATCAGAGATTGAACTGACCAATCAGATTAACCATATTAACCTAAGTACCTAACCAATTACTACAATGGAATCTGAATCATTAATTTAAGAATCTTAGCATTAGTAAGTGGCTTAGTGACGCAGGAGCTTTTATTTTAATTAAATTTGGTGTTTTAGTTTATTAGTCATCATGTGATAGGCATGTGACCTTTTAATTAGTTATAAGGGTCATGATTAGTTATAACGGTCTTGATTAAAAGGGTGGAAATTGATTAGTAGTTTATAACCTCTTGTAACCCTAGTATTTAAGGTTGTCAATAGGCTTTTCAGCCATCATTATCTCTCTTTTATCAAAATTACAAATTTTTGTGATTTTCTCATAAACCCTAATTGTTCCTCTATCAATCCTTCTCATCTTCTAGCCTGATTTCTCATTATTCTTGCTGATTTTCTCTCCTTACTGCATCAATTGGTATCAGAGCAAAAGATCCTACAAAATATTAGGGTTTTCTTTGTTTTTGAACCATGGTTGGACGTGGTAGAGGCCGAGGACGTGGCAACCCTGGACAACAAGCAGAGATGGCAGAGATTTGACGAATGATTGAAGATTTGTCGCGAAGTGTTCAAGCTTTACAGCGACAGGAACATGTGGCAGTCCATATGGAGATTCCGGAAGGTGGCCACGATCCAACAGACATACTGGAAGGTAGTGATCAAGGGTACTTTGATAATCCCTTTCATGAAGCTGGAGCCGATACAAATCTGGTGCGAGGTCGATTGGAGGATAGGTTGATTCATGCCCTAGATCTGAACAGTGGTGGAATTAGGATTGAAGTTGTTGATTTTCATGGAAAGATGCATGCTTAAGATTATTTAGATTGGGAAACAAGTCTGGAAAATTATTTTGAGTGGAAACCTATGGTAGAAAATAGAAAAGTGTTATTTGTGAAGCTGAAGTTAAAGGGGACAACACTTCAATGGTGGAAGAGAATTGAAGAGCAACGTGAACGACAAGGTAAATAGAAAATTGACACCTGGGAGCATATGAAGACGAAGCTACGAAAACAATTCTTACCCGCTGATTATACAATGGATTTATATGAGAAGTTTCACTCTTTGAAATAGCGAGGTATGAATGTTGAAGAGTATACTTCAGAGTTTTACAACTTATCAATTCGTGTCGGATTGAATGAAACAAACGAGCAAGTAGCTACTCGTTATCTTGTTGGGCTTAACCAATCTATTAGAGATGAGATGCCTATTGTTCATGTGTGTACTCTTGAAGATACCCGACAGCAAGCTTTATTGGCTGAAAAACGGGTGTGGCGATACGGAGCACATAGACCTTTAATGGGGCGCTCAGGAGGCATTATGCAAAAAAGTTCTGGTGCTACTGGAAATACAAAAAATAACACATTTGCACAAGGAACCAGTCAAGGAACTCATGCAAATAAAAATGATGATAAAGGAAAAGCTGTAATGCGTTATGGTGGACAAAATAGTTCCCCACCTACGACTTTTGAAGGAAACAACACACAAATTCGTTGTTTCACTTGTGGTGAAAAAGGTCATGGTTCTTATGCTTGTCCACAACGAAGAGTGAATCTAGTGGAGCTACAAGATGAAGAATATGAAGAATCAGAGCCTATTCATAATTGGATGAAATTGAAGAAATAGATGTTCTCTCTGTTCAAGGAGAATCATTGGTGGTTCGAAGTGTCTTAACTGCCACAACTAAAAAAGAAGAAGATTAGAGAAGGCATAGTATCTTCAGAACACGTATTCTTTGTGGCGGGAAGGTGTGTGATATAGTTGTAGATGGTGGTAGCACGGAAAATGTCATTTCTAAAAATGCAGTAGAGAAGTTGGGATTGGTTATCGAAAAACATCCACATCCTTACAAAATTCGTTGGCTTAAGAAGGGCAATGAAATTCCTGTCACTACTCGATGTTTGGTGCAATTTATTATGGGAGGTAATCTACAAGATGAAGCTTTATGTGATGTTGTGCTTATGGATGTTGGGCATATTCTTGTGGGAAGACCGTGGTTGTATGACCATGACATGGAACATCGCACTAAACTAAACACGTATTCTTTTTATAGGGGTAACAAGAAGTACACCTTGCATCCAATGGAGGATGATGCAAAATATGTCGCTGGCTTATCAAATAACTGCAAGGTTAATGGCTTTTTATGTGCTGAGAAATTTAATATAGAGTGTCAAGAAGTTGAAATTGTTGGAGAATATCATATTAGAAAAATGTCTCACCAATCGCCTGAAGCTCAAAATTATTTTGCAAGAATTTTCATATTCAGCTAGTGATGTTTTCTCCATTCATGAGGAGGTGGAGGTAAAAGCTGCCCTGAAATCAAGCTGCTCTGAGGAGATTGACGCAGGAGCTTTTATTTTAAATTAGTTATTTTAATTAACTAATAGAGCAAGATCTATTGGTGAATAATATACTGAAAGGTTTGGTTACTAATAGAGCGGAATGGCGTCGTATGATCCATGTAGCCGACCCCACCTAGTGGGATAAGGCTTTGTTGTTGTTGTTGTTTGTTGTTGGTGTTTTAGTTTATTAGTCATCATGTGATAGGCATGTGACCTTTTAATTAGTTATAAGGGTCATAATTAGTTATAACGGTCTTGATTAAAAGTGAGTTAATCGAGAGTGAAGATTGATTAGTAATTTATAACCTCTTGTAACCCTAGTATTTAAGGCTGTCAATAGGATTTTCAGTCGTCATTATCTCTCTTTTATTAAAATTACAAACTTTTGTGGTTTTCTCATAAACCCTAATTGTTCCTCTATCAATCCTTCTCATCTTCTAACCTGATTTCTCATTATTCTTGCTGATTTTCTCTCCTTACTGCATCACTTAGCAATTCCAATCAAGTCTCCATAGATAAATCTCAAACCTCCAGGTTAACACTTATTATCACAACATCAAACCAGTAATTAATAGCTCAGTAATAAACTCCGAAATCAACTAGCATTGATGGCAGGTACCAATTCCCTCATGCATCAAACAGGAATCATACAATCCAGCTAGTAACATTACCACAAGGAAGAAAAGGCACACTCATTCAGCTTGCTAAGCTCCTTGTGTCCTCCGGCAAGTCATCCTTGGCAATAAGCGGTGGTGCACAGGCGTCACCAACGACAAAGCATCATCTATTAAAATCCCGACGAAAACTCGATTAAACTTCAGAACATGTTTTGGTATACAAGGAATCTATGAAGAACAATGGTGAATCGGCAATGATGGTGTAATCCCTCTTCAAAAAGGCAACTTCCATTTTTCCTCCATGGACTAACGATCTTCCTCCAACCGATGTTGATTTGTTCTCCTCTCCAAGGCCTACGAGGTGGTATGCTCCAACTGACTGGCGGAGCTCCAATGGCGATGAATCAGTCAGGGCAGCAGTGATGATGAGACGTACATTCTATTTCCACAACATCATCTCCTTGTCAAGCCCATCATGACACTAATCTCCAATTTTCAAGGCTTGGTTGGACGATGAATAATCAACTGCAAAGTTGTTGGCGACTCCAACGTCCTGGTCGCGGCCAAAAGGGATCGGGAGGAAGGGAATTTGGGGAGAGAGAAATTATGTAAATATTACAGGGTTTTTTTCTTGCTCAAATGACCGTAATGACATTTGCTAATAAATAATTTTCAATTTTTATTTAAAATTTTTTTTCGGTGTGTTACTTGTATGATCTTTGATTATTTTTACGGTACGACTTATAACCTTTATAAATCGTACATCTTCGTCTTCTCATTTTGCTTGTTTAAGTTTCCTTCTTGTGCATTAAAGTAAGATTTATAATTCTGGTAGAAGTTCTTAAGTTGTAGATGTGGAGTTGTTTTAATGTGGCTTAAAACTTACCAACTGTATTTACTTTCCTCATATTTTATTCCTTCACCTTGTGATGCAGGTGGCTGTGGAGCTTGTGTTGTTCTTCTGTCCACATATGACCCTGTCAATGACCAAGTGAATGAATGCAGTGTTAGCTCATGTCTGACACTTCTTTGCAGTATTGATTTCTGCTCAGTTACCACTTCTGAAGGTCTTGGGAACATCAAAGATGGCTTCCATTCAATTCACAAGCGATTTGCTGGATTTCATGCTTCTCAGTGTGGCTTTTGCACCCCTGGCATGTGCATGTCTCTATTTTCTGCACTCGTCAATGCAGGAAAGAGTAATCGACCTGAAGCACCAGCTGGATTTTCAAGCCTCACTAGAGCTGATATTGAGAAGTCTATTGCAGGAAATCTTTGCCGATGCACAGGATATAGACCTATAGTTGATGCCTGCAAGAGCTTTGCAGCTGATATTGACTTGGAAGATTTGGGTCTTAATGTTTTCTGGAAGAAAGGGGAAAAGGATGCAACGATGAACAAGTTGCCTTATTATGATCCTGAAGCAGTATGCACTTTTCCTGAGTTCCTGAAAACTGAAATAAAATCCTCCCTTGTTAAATCAAATAACTCTATTATCTCAGATTTGCCACATAGTTATTGGCTTAGGCCAAACAGTGTGGATGAGCTCCATCATCTGTTGAGTTTTGACAAGTTTAGTGATGCCAAAATGGTTGTGGGCAACACAGGGGCTGGCGTTTGTAAAGAGAATGATCTATATCATAAGTATATTGATCTAAAACGGTTACCGGAACTTTCAACTATCAGAAGGGAGGCTGAAGGTATTACTTTTGGTGCTGCTGTGACAATTTCTAGGGCAATTGAAGTTTTGAAAGCACATCAAGGCAATATGCCCCCTTCCGGAACACTAGTATTTATTAAGATTGCTGACCACATGAATAGAATAGCTTCCCCATTTGTCAGAAATATGGCAAGCTTGGGCGGAAATATAATCATGGCACAAAGAAACCAGTTTGCCTCGGATCTTGCCACCATACTTCTTGCTGCTGGAACAACAGTTTGTCTTCGAACACCTTCAGAAAGTTTAGTTCTTTCGCTGGAGGAATTCTTAGACAGCCCACCATGTGATAATCAAACATTACTTATAAGCATACGTATTCCATGTTGGAGTCCAGTGAGCAAAACATCATATACTACTAATGAATTTGATGATTTTGCATCTAAAGGGGACCCTAGCATTAGATTTGAAACATATCGTGCAGCACCAAGACCTCTTGGAAATGCTGTTGCTTATCTCAATGCAGCTTTCTTGGGTCAAGTTTCTGTTGATGAATACTCGGGCGATCCTGTTTTTGACAATCTTCAATTGGCTTTTGGTGCTTATGGTGGTGAACATGCCATTAGAGCCAGAAAAGTTGAGAAGTTTTTAGAGGGAAGAGTTCTCACGCCATCTATTATAGTTGAAGCAATGATATTACTCAAAGATGTCATTATACCAAAAGAAGGCACCCTGCATTCTGAATTTAGGAGGAGCTTAGCAGTTTCTTTTCTGTTTCAATTTCTTCAGCCACTAGTTAAAGAGTTGATCGAACATGGAAAGACTGTTGATATTGGTATACCTAAGACTGCTGAAATCTCTGAATATCATGCTGTCAATGTTAATGGATGTGTTGGCATCCCATATAATAAGGCAGCAGGTTATCATCAGCTTCAAGAAATGGATTCAATTGGGTGCATTCTATCTTCAAAGCAGGAATTCCAAATTAGCACAGATTATCTACCAGTTGGAGATCCAATAAAAAAAGCAGGCGCTGAATTGCAAGCCTCTGGTACATTTGTTTCCACAGGCTTTTAGTTAATGAGCCTCCACGAAGGATACTCCAATTTATAACTTGGTTCAACTTGATATGTTGATATTATGCTTATTGAAAGATATCTTATTGAAAGGTTCATGACTAGTTTCTAACTTGGAAAGTAATATCTTCAGTCTTCACAATTACCACAGTTTTTTTAAGAATTGAATAACTACCTTATTTATTGAAAGATAAGTGATAATATGAGAAACAACATGGATGCACAACAACAACAACAAAGCCTTATCCCACTAGGTGGGGTAAGGCTACATGGATCAAACGACGCCATTCCGCTCTATTAGTAACCAAACCTTTCGGTATATTATTCACCAATAGATTTTGCTCTATTAGTTCGCCAAGTGTCCGCCTTGGCCTCTCTCTCCCTCTTTTAATCGGACTCCAGATTATTTGATCTACTCTTTTTACTGGCGCATCTAATGGTCTTCTCTGAACATGACCAAACCATCTCAAACGATTCTCTACCATTTTCTCACTAATAGGAGCCACTCCGACTCGTTCACGTATATGGTCATTCATAATCTTATCTAATCTTGCATGACCACACATCCATCTCAACATCCTTATTTCGGCTACCCCCACTTTACGTTCATGTTGTCCCTTCATAGCCCAACATTCACTACCATATAACACTGCTGGTCTTGTAGCAGTACGATATACTTTTCCTTTAACTTTATTAGGTACTTTTATATCACAAAGAACTCCAGTGGCTTTCCTCCACTTACACCAACCAGCTTGAATTCTATGATTAACATCTTCATCAATCTTACCATCTTGTCTTACAATTGATCCTAAATATTCACTTGAGGAATTATATCCTCCCCTAACCTAACTTTCAAATCGTCTCTAAGTTGTTTATTTGTGAAATTGCTATGCATATATTCTGTTTTATTCCTACTTAAACGAAAACCCTTTGACTCCAACGTATTTCTCCATATTTCCAATTTTGTATTAATCTCTTCTCTTGAATCCGCTAAAAGTACTATATCATCCGCAAATAGCATGCACTTAGGTACCTCCTCTGTGATACTCTCGGTTATAGCATCGATAACTAAGTTAAATAGATACGGGCTTAAAGTTGATCCTTGATGTAGGCCAATTCCTATAGGAAATTCATTTGTCTCACCTCCGGGTGTCCTAACCCTAGTCAATGCCCCATCGTACATATCTTGTATTACCTTAATGTAGGCAACATTCACCCTCTTCTTTTGCAAGGCTTTCCAAAGTACATCCCTTGGTACCCGATCATACGCCTTCTCTAAGTCAATGAAAGCCATATGTAAGTCTCTTCTCCTACTTCGATACTTCTCCATCATCCCCCTTAGTAAATAAATCGTCTCTGTAGTGGATATTCCTGACATGAACCCAAATTGTCTCTCAAACAGCATGGATGTACAATTAGTAAAAAAAAGATTCAGATGGATCAATGGATGCGTGAGTGAGCAGAGCACAAAGAAAACTAATATTTTTTTCCATGATTATGTAAATTTCGTTCCTATTTGTTTACGTCTTATATTGATGTGACTAGGTGAAGCTGTATATGTGGATGACATTCCGTCCCCAAAAGACTGTCTTTATGGAGCATTTGTTTATAGCACCAGTCCATTGGCTCGTGTAAAAAGTATTAAATTTAGCTCTTCATCTGCATCACAAAAAATCGTTGCTCAGATTACTGTGAACGATATTCCAAAAGGAGGACAAAACATTGGATCAAGCACTATATTAGGGAGTGAGACTTTATTTGCTGGCTCCCTGACGGAGTATGCTGGTCAGCCACTCGCTGTTGTGGTATATCCCTTAGTTTTCTATGACTTTTGCTTCTGTACCAATCTAAGACTTATTGCGGACATCTTTATTTGCATGAATGAGGTTATCAGCTGATATTTAAACCTTATGCGAGTTGCTATTTTTCCTAGGTTGCAGGATCCCAGAGATGGGCTAACATGGCTGCTAAGCAGGCAATTGTCACTTATACAACAGAAGGTCTAGAACCTCCAATTTTATCAGTAGAAGATGCTGTCAAAAGATCAAGTTATTTTCCAATTCCTCCTATGTTCTCCCCTGAAGATGTTGGAGATTTTTCAAAAGGAATGGCAGAGGCTGATCACAAAATCCTCTCAGCTGAGGTGTTTTTCCTTACATTTTCCATGGACTTATTAGTTTTAAAGCCCAAAAGTATTTTAAAAAAAAGATAAACATATGCCAAACTGTTTAAATTTCATACTGCCATCTGCTTCTATGACTTTAATTTGTCTTCTGTTTGAGGATAGTTTTATTGTAATTAAAAAAAGAGTTCATGCTGACAAGATGTATTGCCACCTAAGGTTTCACATTGTCATATTAAGTGGGAACATATATATAAGTGTTGACCTTATTGGATCATTGATAAATTTGTGTCCCAACTTCATATATCCATTTATATAGTTTATGATAGTTCACATTTTAACTTGATGTTAGTTCATGCTAATATTCTTTGATGATTATCAAATGTACAAATCTAGTTGAATTCTTGCAGTTGGCCCATGTGTCATTCATGTTTATGTATTCTCTTCTCAGGTAGAAGAAATTCTTCAGGCACACATTTTGATGAATTAAAATGGGAATGGACCATATTTTGTTATCTTTATCCACTTTGTTCTCCTCTGTTTTCATTGATATCTTTTATGCATCTGCAATTCGTGATGATGACTGTCAATATCTTGGGTGCCAAAGCTTGTAGCTTTTTCACAAGTCTGTAATATAGATTTTTTTGAGGAGAAAAAGGATGACCATCAAAGTTTGTGATTGTCATCCATATATATATAAACTATGAAGTGGAACTCATGTACAAGTGTGAGCTCTCAAAAGAGAGCAAACAAAGGATGGAAAAGTGTAACAGCTAACCCAAAAACCACTCCCGAAGAAGAAATGAGATGTGGTGTACAATGCGCTCAGCATGACATCTCTCCCCACAAAAAATAATCCGGTTCCGCTGAAGCCAAATGGCCCAGGAACCAGCCAAAAAGGATGCAAAAGGTGCTCTCCATCTCTGCCTCTATCGAACCAAAACTCGGAAGGACTGCCATAAACCCTCGGGGTCGGAGGGGATGAGGCTCCCGACTGTCGTGCGCTGCCAAATGTCCCGTGATGTCGGACATGCAAAAAATAGGTGGGTGATGTCCTCCTCCGCCTCACCACAAAGTACACATGAGGTGTCTGCCTGCGGCGCCCATCTAGCTCTATACCTCCTCGTAAGTAGCCGGTCCCACCGCATAAGCCAAGCAAAAATCTTGACTTTCAGCGGCACCCGACATCGCCAGATGAGCCTGCAGTCTGTCCTGAAATCCTTCGTCAGCACCGTGTCAGGAAGGAACCGAGTGTAGAGGTGGTGCGCCGACCAAGAGTCCGACAGCCACACCCATCCATCAGCCCTGGATGGATCAGGACGGAAGGGGACTATCCTCTGATGTAACGCCAAGAGTTCGGAGAATCGCTGATTAGAAAGTGCTGATCTGAAGAGAGGGGTCCAGGAACCGGAGCCCGGAGTCCCCGACCACGTCTCCTCCACCGTTGCCCCAGGGTGTGTTGCCAGGGCAAAAAGGCGAGGATAGGCCTCCGCCAGTGGGGCCCCGAAGGACCAGTCATGCCGCCAAAAGGAGAAGTCCGTCCCAGACCCGAGGGTAGGGGTCATGAATGGGCGCACGCGAGGGATCAGTGCCGCCACCCCACGCCAGAAAGAAGATGCCCCACGGGGCAGAATAGTCCTCGACTCCCAGGATAGATCTCGCCCATAGCAGGTGAAGAAAACCGACTGCCACAGACTGTCCTCAGGCCCCATGATCCGCCGAATCCACCGAGCTAAGAGAGCCCAGTTAGTATAGCGGAGATCCCGAACCCCCAGCCCACCCTGGCCGGTGGGACGACAGACACTGCTCCATGCAACGAGATGAACACCTCTACGGTCTGGGCCACAACCCTGCCAAAAGAATCTGCTCCGTAAGGAGTCTAACCGCCCAAGGACCTGAGCTGACATCCGGAAGACCGTCATAAAGTATGTCGGAAGCGCCGATAGGACTGACCGGAGGAGGATGAGGCGCCCCCCCGGGATAAAAGGCGTGAACTCCAACCCTGAAGTCTCTGTTCCATGCGCTCAATAACTGGGGTCCATCCATGGGAGCCAATATGGTGATTGGAGAGAGGGAGGCCCAAATATGTGATCGGCAATGAGCTAATGGGTGTGCGTAGCTTGACAGCACACTGGGCAGCCTCGTCAGGAACCATGCCAAAGTGGATGAATGAGGACTTGGCATGGTTGATCTGAAGGCCGGACATCACGCCGAAGAGCTCAATAAGAATGGCCACCCGACGAGCCTCCTGTTCGGAACCCTCTATAAAGAAAACCGTGTCATCCGCGTACTGCAGGAGGGGGACCAGGCCCCCCGCAAAGCCGCTGAAAAGGCCCATCTCGCAGGACTCCTGAGTACACCTGGCGAGAGCATCAACCGCCAGGACAAAGAGCATAGGAGCCAATGGACAGCCCTGGCGAACTCCTCGCTGTGGCTGCACCTAGTTTCCGGACCTCGCTCCATTAACTAGGACCGAGAAAGAAGCGGTAGTGATGCACCGCTTCATCCAGAATATCTAATCCTCTGGGAACCCTCTGACCTGCAGACAATGCCAAAGGAAGGACCATGAGAGCGTATCATAAGCCTTGGAGAAGTCAACCTTCCAAAGGAAGGCGTGGCTGATCTCCGAGGCAATGGTATAGCTGTCGGTGATATCTCGGCCCTGGATGAAAGCTGACTGCGCCAGGTGGATGAGGTGTGGGAGGACCTCCCGAAGCCGGTTCGCCAGTACCCGAGCCACCAAAAGATAGATGGCATTGGATATGACGATCGGCCGAAAGTCCTCCACTCTCTCTGTCGGGGTGCGCTTCGGGAGTAAGAACAGTAGGGACCGATTGAGGCGATCAAAGCCTCGATTCCCACTGATGAACTCCCGAATAACCGCCATGACGTCCTCGCGCACCACCAGCCAGAACTCCCGATAGAAGAAGATCGAAAATCCGTCCGGGCCCGGGGCGGCGTCACCATTGAGGTCCCGAAGTGCCTCGGTAACCTCATCCTCAGAAATGGCCTGCAATAACATGGAAGAGTGAGCGTCAGTAAGCCGGGGAATATCCCCCGGGGCCCATCGCCAGGGGCTCGGGGTCTGCCTGCGTGTCGATGCATGGTAGAAGGCTGTGATGGCCGCCCCGATACTATGGTGTCCAGTAAATTGCTGGCCCTGCACCTCAATGTGATCAATCCGGTTTGCCCTCCTACGAGAGCTCGCATATAAGTGAAAGAATCTAGTGTTGGCATCGCCCTCCCGAAGCCAGGTCTGCCGAGATCGCTGCCTCCACTGAATCTCCACTATCCGATCTTGCAGCTGAATGGTCTCCTGTGCCCGTCTGCGATCATCAATCTCTGCCTCCGTGAGGTGACGGGAATCCTCCAAGTGGTCCATCCGAGAAATCATCTCCAAGGCATCCGTCCTGCGCCTGGCCCAGTCCTCCCGGATCTGTCGCCGGTGCTGACAGAGGAAAGATTGCAGACTATCTAGTCGAGACGCAAGAGTCCTGGCTGCAGAATCTGAAGCCGCCACCCCCTGCCAATGCTCTGTAACCAACTGTCGAAAACCATCCTCCAGCAGCTAGGATCGCTCAAAACGAAAAAGCGAACGCTGCGTCTGACCGTCGTTGGACCTCCACATGAGGGGAGTGTGGTCCGAAAACGGTCGGGCCAGAGCCTGAACATCTGCCAACTGGTGAGCCTCTGCTAACTCCAAAGATCCCAGAAAGCGGTCAATCCTTGATCTGGAAGTCGGTGCGGCTGTGCTCCTCCATGTGAATCTGTAGTTGGTAGCCGGGAAGTCGACTAACGACTGCGAATCTATGAAATCTCTAAATCCCTCGGCTCCGGTACCTCTCCCACTTCGCCTGACAGGACGATCCTCCATGTCCAAGGTGACATTAAAGTCACCCCCAATCAGCCATCTGCCATCCGGGAGATGGGAACGCGCACTGCGTAGCTCCTCCCATAGTGTATCACGCAAAACTGCCGAGCAAGGACCGTATACACATGAAATGAAATAGTCGTCACCATCCACCTGGCCCCGCAAGTGAGCAGTCAACGTAAACCTATCCGTTCAAGAGCCCACCAGAGAGGAGGTCTGCTCGTCAGCCGATAATACAACCCCCTGACTGGCCAACTGCATGGAGAGAGAGATGCTCTGTCATGCGTGAACCACCAATCTGTGTCCAGACCCCCATGCCGCAATCAGTCAATTTGGTCTCCTGCAGAAGGACCACGTCTGCGTCCCATTTCCTGAGGTAACAGCCTAAGATCCGACGCCTCCCCGGATCCCCCAAACCTCGCACATTCCAAGTGAGGACCTTCATAAGGAAACTATATCACTCCCCTGGCGACCTCTGACTACTCTCGAGGTCCTCCTAAATCTTGAAAGCGGGTGTGCAAGCCGCTGGAGTGGCCTGTGGAGAAGCAGCCGAGCCCTTGGACGTCGACGTGTGTGGCGAAGCCCTGCATTCGCCGCCACGAAGGCGACCTCGTCATCGTCGCGCCCCTCCAGGAGCGGGTTGGCCCGATCCCCTGCTCCCCTACAGAGGCATCCTCCGGCGCGGCAGTCAACTGTGTCTGCTGCCGATCTCCGGTGGCCAGCTGAGACGCGTCACCCGGTGTGGCCTGAAACTCCTCCATATCCCGGCAGTTTGTCTCCAGAGGTGGCGGCGCAGACTGCTGTGTGGGGGGGGGGGGGTCGCGTGAAGGATTGGGCGGCTCTACGTCTCTGGTACTGGCGGATATGGGCTCCTTGTCCACCTCCGACGGGTGACCCCACCAGGTGGTCGCCCGACGCCTGTGCGGCCTTTCCAGGGTTGGGATGTGGGATGTTGGGGTTTGGGCGGTCAGGGGATGCTGTGGAGGAGGCGGCGTCGATGTGGCAGTGGAGCTGGTGGTGAGCCGCCGGAGGAGGTGGTGGCCGGGGATGGCAGAGGTGGGGTCTGGCTCGGCAGTGAAGAAGGAGGTGGTTGGGTTTGGGGTTGAGTGTGCCCGGGCCCGTCTTGGTGGTCGATGGCGCTGGGTGAGCCCTGACCGGGCAAGGGGTTTGGCTATGTTGGGTTCAATATTAGTTTGATTTGAGACCACCTGTGAGAGGCAGTCCGGGTCAGGCGTTAGCTTTGTGGTTTGGTTCACGGGTTCGGAGGGAGGTTGGGCTTGGGTAGCGGTTTGGTTCAGGTCCGCAGGTGGAGTGGGGGTTTGAAATCTGGTACGGTCATCACGTGCATCCGTTCTCAGCATCTGACGCCCAGCCTGGCTGGCAGCTGGCGGTCAGACGCCAGACGAGAAAGACGGCCGTGGCTGATGGCCGGCGACCACATCCGCCCATGAGGCGGTGCCATCCGCGAACTGCAGTCTGAGGGTAAAGCAGTCGGCACCAGCACGGAGGGTCATCGTCGGTGGGAGAAGATCGTCCCGGCGTAGCTCGACCTCAACAGTCGTGACAGAGAGATCCGGCGACCCGATAGCAGGGAGTGCAGCAGAGATGGGGTTCCCAACCTGACTGGCCACCGCCATCGCCACCTCCGGCCGCTGGAGGTGGA
This sequence comes from Pontederia crassipes, assembly GCA_030549335.1. Taxonomy (NCBI): domain Eukaryota; kingdom Viridiplantae; phylum Streptophyta; class Magnoliopsida; order Commelinales; family Pontederiaceae; genus Pontederia; species Pontederia crassipes. The sequence goes on from CM060198.1 coordinate 55,897,965, forward strand.
GCGGAAGGTCGAGGATGTTGATAAGTCTGCGATCTCCAGGCGGTGACTGCGCAGCGCCGTCCCCTGTTTTCCACGGCCGCCAAGAAATCCGGAGTTGCGGTGACACGCAGGTCGGCGCGGCCAGGAGGGAGGCACGCTGCTGCGCCGAGCCCGGAACGAGTAACCACAGAGACGGGGAGATGCGACTGAGGTGAAACGGCGGCGAAGGTCCTATTCCGGCGATGATTGCAGAGCGGATGGTCGCCGCCTCCATAGGGGGATCACTGAGTTCCCCAACGACACAGTCACGCAAGATGTCGACACCACGCTGAATCTCCTGCGTACAGGGGATGGTGAGAGAAGGGACCATCGAGGTTATCCCTGTGACGGGCGGCGGCGTCTTCTCTCCCATAGTCGGCGGGGGGCGCATCATCTGAGCGTGGGGGCATGAGGATCGTCGATGTCCCACACCCCTACAGCGGATGCAGTGCAGGGGGCCAGTGCAATGTTGTGCGAAATGGCCATCCTGGAGGCATCGAAAGCAGTGCGTTGCCGGACGAGGAGATGCGCGGGGTTCAGGAATGCGAGCCAAGGTGGTCCAACCATCGTTGAGGCGGATCTCCCGGCGGCGCATGAGGTCGAGAAAGTAGGTCGAGATGTTCGCAGGAAGGATGGCACCTCCGGTGGGGGGACGCCGGAGGCGGGGGTGGCGCCGCCGGCGGGGAACGCTCGGGACGGGGTGGCGCCCACGGCAGGGACTACCAGGGACGGGAGAAGGAAGTCATGTGGTGTCGCGTATTTCCCAATTTCACAAGCTGAAAATCCAGTGCAGCTCAAGTGCTACATCTGCCAGTTCTGAAAAGCCTGTAATATAGATAATATGAGAAGAACATGTAAAAGGAAAATTTGACTTAAATGATCCAAAGAATGAGCTGCAGTTGAAAAATTTTACAAGGAAGGAGAGAAAAAAATCATAGATAATCTGTTGTTACACTGAAGCTAGCTAAATGACTGCTAGTTATTTGATTTTTCAATTAAATACAATTTTTTTATTGTTGAATTCTATGCGCGGATGGGTCCTGAATGAGCTGTAATATTGCAGATACGGAATGATGGGTTTCCAGAAAGAAACTTTACAGTGGCTGTTGTGCTTTTATTTCATAGAGTTAACCGACTTTACACAATGATCATATGCAGGTTAGACTTGGTTCACAATATTACTTTTATATGGAAACACAAACAGCGCTTGCAATACCAGATGAAGATAACTGCATTATGGTCTACACATCAAGCCAGAATCCTGAGACTACACAATATGTAATTGCAAAATGCCTTGGTCTACCAGCTCACAATGTCCGTGTAATAACAAGAAGAGTCGGAGGAGGTTTCGGTGGAAAAGCATTTAAATCTGTCCCTGTGAGTGTCAGGTCTTATGAGTTATGACCATCAATATCATTTGAATTGCAAACAGCAAAACTATGCTGAAAAAGATCTTTGGTTTTGTTTTATTTACAAAATTCTTAAAGTATATGTGAATATAAAAGCACATTAAAATCTGAATGATCTGACTCGTTTGTGGGTAACATTATTGTAATATATGAAACTTTCCACCTCGTCGCTTAACTGGCTTAAAATTGTTCTGTCCATGCCATTGCTGGCCAGCATTGTGTGAGACTACATTCTTTTATATAATTCTATGCTTTCTTAAAACTTTTACCATAATGGTGCATGTTCAGCATGGCATGCTGCTGATGCTCAACCTCTGAGGTTTCATTATTCTTCTTTTTCATTGAGTGAAAAACCTGAGGTGTGCTAACCCTCCATTTTTCCCACCTTTCTAGCCAATCAACCTTTATTTTGAGCCAAGATATCATATTGTTGATATTATTATGGGATGTCTTAATTAGTTGGATGTAAAGTTTGATATTTTTGTGAGAACTTGTTATAACAAATATCTATATCACAAAGCTTGTTTACTTGAGGAGGAGTTTTTGAGGAGAAGTGTGGGCACTTGGTTTTAAACAATAAATAGTGATCTTCCATAGTTTCCTTTCAGCAAAATTAGTCCCAATGAAGAAATTTTCATCCTAATGAAAATCTAGTTATTGGCCTTATTATGATGGGTTTTAATGTTTATGCCCCATACGTTGCTTCTCGTAGCTTGTGTCTCTTCTCTTTATACATGATCATATTGATAAGTCATGTCATTGCTGTATTATTTCTTTGTGAATAGGTCAAGGAACATACTAATTGTGTGCTTGTGTGTTCAGATTGCAACTGCTTGTGCTGTTGCAGCATTTAAATTGCGCCGCCCTGTTAGGATGTACCTTGACCGGAAAACTGATATGATAATGGTTGGTGGTCGACATCCAATGAAAATAAACTACTCTGTTGGTTTCAAAACTGATGGGAAGATCACAGCCTTGCATCTTAATATATTAATCAATGCAGGCATATCAGAAGATATCAGCCCAATACTTCCATTTAACATTACTGGAACAGTAAGGAAATACAACTGGGGTGCAATCTCCTTTGATATTAAGATATGTAAAACAAATGTTTCATCAAAATCATCCATGAGAGCTCCTGGGGAACTACAAGGTGCTTATATTGCTGAAGTTGTCATTGAACATGTTGCATCATTTCTCTCCATGGATCCCCATGCTGTTAGGAAGAAGAATCTCCATACCTATGACAGCCTTGTTTTATTTTATGGAAGAGCCGCTGGTGAATCTCCTGTATATACATTGCCTTCGATAGTTGATAAATTGGTTTATTCTTCAAATTATCTGAGCCGTCTTGAATTGATCCGACATTTCAATAGCCACAACAAATGGAAAAAACGGGGCATTTCATGTGTACCTGTTATATACAAAGTTACGGTTAGGCCAACACCGGGAAAAGTGTCTATTCTTGGTGATGGATCCATTGTTGTTGAAGTCGGAGGGATTGAAATAGGGCAAGGTCTTTGGACAAAAGTCAAGCAAGTCACAGCATTTGCCCTTGGGAAACTATTTCACGATCAAAGTCAAAATCTTTTGGAGAGAATTCGAGTGATTCAGGCAGATTCACTTAGTTTGATCCAAGGGGGTTGGACAGCTGGTAGTACAACATCAGAGTCAAGCTGTGAGGCAGTTCGTCTTTCCTGCAATGTTTTGGTTGACAGATTGAAGTCTCTCAAGGAAAGTTTAGAGAATGAAATGGGTTCAGTAACATGGGATATTTTAGTACTACAGGTACACATTTCAATATAAGTGAATTCATTTGGCATTTAAATTATCACCAGCTTCTTCTCATTGTCTTTAGTTGGTTCTTGATTTCTGCTGTCATATAGTGAATATCATTCTTCAATCTACAGTATATCTGATAAGCATTATCCAGCTTCTTCTCATTGTCTGGCTTGTCATGTTTTTCATCTCTCCAGGCTTATACCTTTCTACAGAATAATCAGTCGATTTTCATACTGGTAACCTGTACTAACTGCAACCTACTGGGGGAAAATAAACAGGCGTCAGAAGTAAATACATAATTTGTTGATAACAAATTTTTGGGTCTTTTATAGCTATCAAGACATATTGTCATCACTTAAATGTTTTGATGATTGCTGATGAGGTATTTGCAAAATGTGATTCCTAGGATGTTTTCTTCTTCAGTTTTTATCCCGTTCGAGTATTTGATTCCTTATACTTATTGTTTTATTCACCCTTGTACATGATTTTTTATTACTTTGGCAGAGAATAGAATCATTCTTTTGGTCCTAAAATGTGCATGTGATTTTAGCACTAATCATAGAACAGTGGTAGTAGTAACTAAGTCATGAAAATCACATTAATAGTCATTGCTAATAATTAATATGATTGTTGAAAATCAAGTCTGTATCGACGGAAAAATTGTCGTAAGTGATCTGTATATTTTGTGAGCTTCATCTAAGTCAATACAAAATCAGTGAGATTAACTTGGGGTGTGGGGACAAAATTTCTTGAGTCACCAGTAGCATTTGTAACAGTCTGAATATGTAGGCATTTCTGACAGCGGACTATGCATACACATCCCTATAAATGAAAATGGCACGAAGAGCACTTGTAAACTTGGTTATTGTGAACTTTCTTCCCTTTTATCTGCAGGCAAATATGCGAGCTGTGAACTTGTCAGCCAGTGTTTACTGGGTTCCTGACAGGACATCTGTTAACTATCTAAATTATGGAGCTGCTATAAGTGAGGTAATTTTTTGTAAACTGGGGATTCATAGTTGACTTTAAATTATAATGTATAATATTATTTTATTTGCTTGATGTACTTGTCATATGACTTTAAAGGCTGGCAATTTCAGGTTGAGATAGATGTTCTCACGGGAGCTACTTCAATTTTGCGGACGGACATTACCTATGACTGTGGGCAAAGCTTGAATCCTGCTGTTGATTTGGGACAGGTTTGGTAGATCTGTGGAGTTGATTTAGTATTTTTTCCTCTTGTGCAATTTGAAAGTGATGCCTTATTCGTAGGAGAATCTTGTCTTGCTCTTATCAGATATGTCAAAATGCTTTATTTCGCTTTCTTGTGTGACATCAGATATACCAATTTCTTCACTTTTCATCAGTCTGATCTCACCTATTACTACTTATCTCTTTTTCCATTATGTAATCAGAGTGTTTTTCTTTTCTTTTAAGATTTGAGCACAGTGGATATTATGACAATCATAACTTGAAACACCGGTGAAAAGTAGTTGCAAAATTTAACTTTTAGTCTTTTGGAGTCTTCTAAAAGAGGAAAGAAAAAAAAAACTTACAATATCTTCTTTGGTCGTGTTTCTACCACCTTATATAACTAGAGAAGTTTACATAATTCTGAATGGAACACTCTGTCATGGTCGAAAATTAGATTCTTCTCATTATGTCTATCATTGGGAAGACCTTCGCTTCTATTTCCTTGCAAAGAATGATGATTATGGGTTCTGGTTAACCCTATATGAATATAAGTGCAAGAACATATGTATTTTTGTTGTTTCTTTCCTTTAGGTGGCACACAATCACACATGATATTTCTTCTGGTTTGTTGACATATTTTTCCAATGTCTTTGATGTTGCATCAAATCATGAAGGAAAAGGGCAAATTACTTTTCGGGTTTTTTTGTCTATCCATACTAACGACAAAAGTATGTGATTTTATTATTTCGGACATAAGAAAAGAGATCTGGTTGAGATTTAACATTATGACATCGGTCATATTCTTTCCTCTTTGCAGATTGAAGGTGCTTTTGCTCAAGGAATTGGTTTTTTCATGTACGAGGAATATTTGACAAACTCAGATGGTTTGGTTGTTACGGAGGGTACTTGGACATACAAGATTCCAACAATTGACACCATTCCAAAAGAGTTCAATGTGGAATTATTGAACAGTGGACATCATGAAAAGCGTGTTCTCTCCTCAAAAGGTATCATACAATTTTTTATCTTGTATGTCTCCATCTGTCTACATACTGATTCCTAGAAATGCCTGTTCTGATAAGGGAACTTTACTTTTTCCTTCGAGTACTTGATTGCATGAAAATTGTAGGACTTACAGTTGAGTATATATTTTCATTGCTCTTACTACCTTATGCTTGATGCTGACATTATTATGTTTTCTTAAGTGTGCCAACAATGTTTATGTAGGAGCTAAAAGTCTCATAAATAATGCTAATGTTATTGTGGCTTCAAGACTTTAGGCCCTCTTCAAATTTCAAATAAATATTGACATGATTATTTTATCTGATTTTCTTAGGAGTTCATTTGTGTTTGTTCTATTTTCTTTAGCATTCTTGAGAGCCCTTGTAGTAATGTTAGGATTACCATGTTCAATTTGGTCAAACTTGATAATTTTCATACTATGTTTTATAGAACTTGATAACTCCGCCTATGTTTTATAGAACTCCGCCTATGTTTTATAGCCGGTCCCAAGCCCGGATAAAGGAGGAGGGTTGTGTTAGGCCCCGACAGCCAGCGTAAAACCATGTCGAATCTCATGAACATGGATCAACGAATATGGCGTCGTATGATCCATGTAGCCGACCCCACCTAGTGGGATAAGGCTTTGTTGTTGTTGTTGTTGTTGTTGTTGTTGATAATTTTCATACTAATATAATGTTACCGTGAGAATTAGATTTTACTAATTCTCACGGTACAGTGAAATGTATAGTAGTAATCTTACATGACAAAGAGGTGACTATTTTTTTTCTTAAAACATATCTAACGCACTATAATGATATTCCAATAAAGATGCTACAAAGAAATCAAAATATATAAATGTATGTCTTTTAGAACACACACACATTTATTTATATAAAAAATAATGTTCTTGCTTTATTATGTAATAGATGTGTGTGTTAATAAACAGTAAAGAAAGGAAAGATGGTTTATGGTAATTTGATGCAATATCAACAACAACAACAAAGCCTTATCCCACTAGGTGGGGTCGGCTACATGGATCATACGACGCCATTCCGCTCTATTAGTAACCAAACCTTTCGGTATATTATTCACCAATAGATCTTGCTCTATTAGTTCGTCAAGTGTCCGCCTTGGCCTCCCTCTCCCTCTTTTAATCGGACTCCAGATTATTTGATCTACTCTTCTTACTGGCGCATCTAATGGTCTTCTCTGAACATGACCAAACCATCTCAAACGATTCTCTACCATTTTCTCACTAATTTGATGCAATATCAAGGATAAGAAATTTGTATTGCACTCGGTGAACATCTCGTATAAACTCGTGTAAAATCAATAAACTCTATGAGAGTTTATAAGATTCTATAAAAAGATTTTAATTAATATTAATGTAAAATCTTTCTATCGTACTGCTATAAGGCCAGCAGTGTTATATGGTAGTGAATGTTGGGCTATGAAGGGACAACATGAACGTAAAGTGGGGGTAGCCGAAATGAGGATGTTGAGATGGATGTGTGGTCATACAAGATTAGACAAGATTAGGAATGACCATATACGTGAACGAGTCGGAGTGGCTCCTATTAGTGAGAAAATGGTAGAGAATCGTTTGAGATGGTTTGGTCATGTTCAGAGAAGACCATTAGATGCGCCAGTAAGAAGATTAGATCAAATAATCTGGAGTCCGATTAAAAGAGGGAGAGGGAGGCCAAGACGGACACTTGGCGAACTAATAGAGCAAGATCTATTGGTGAATAATATACCGAAAGGTTTGGTTACTAATAGAGCGGAATGGCGTCGTATGATCCATGTAGCCGACCCCACCTAGTGGGATAAGGCTTTGTTGTTGTTGTTGTTGTATTAATGTAAAATCTAAAAGTTTATGTTTTAAAAGTTTATGTCGATTTGATTCATTTTGCTCACGTAAACTTTTGAACTTGGAAGAGTTTAAGAGTTTGACTCGGCAGTTTAACAACATTGATCATGATCTTTGGCAATTTCAATTTCATGCGTAGAGCCAGCTGAGATGAATTTTATGGAACCCTTAATGACAAAAGTTCGAAACAACATGGCCTCTGTTATAAATGTGTTAATGATCCTCTAGGAATATGCAATGATAATTCTGGCATTTGTGGAGATTCTCTCTTTCCGTTGATGGTGTGAGACTAAGAATGTTTATTCATCAGGAATATGAACACTATTCTATTCAAGAGAAAATGCATACAATTGTCAGGCTAGCTAGGGCAAAATTTTCATCTGACTGCTAAAATGTATCCACTGTTTGTAATATTCAGCTATCAACTTACTAAATGACTCCTTCTGCAGCCTCAGGAGAGCCCCCTTTAGTTCTAGCAGCTTCAGTTCATTGCGCAATGCGTGATGCTATTCGGGCCGCCAGGCAGGAATTCTCTCCTAGCACTGGACCTGATGGCCTACCTTCTACGTTCCAGTTGGATGTGCCTGCGACAATGCCAGTGGTGAAGGAGCTCTGCGGTCTGAACAATGTAGAGAAGTACCTGGAAATGTTAGCATGTGCCAGTCCTCCAAAGTTAAGTTAGGGTATTTTACAGTGGATACTCAACAGATGAAAGAGGACAAGGATACTGTTGGTGGTTCAAACGAAAAAATGAAGCTGAATGACTTCTTTTGATTTTGTACAAGTACATGAGTGAAGTTTTGATGGTCTTCCAATATTGCTCAAGATCATTTTGACGTGATGCATATGGATACAGTTCCCTATTTCTCGTTGATGATTGAAGAACCAAATTCATACAGGCTTCACTGCACTTTTTTGTCATCATGATCATTTGAAATATTGTGAAATTTTGTTCCTCAGACAATTATCATATATTTTTCATGCAAAATATTGTGATGTTTTCAACTTCAACTTCCAACTTTTTTTTTTCTAGATAGTTTTCCAATACGATTCATATTTTTACCTCTGACAATAATTTTTTTCCTTTAAAATAATCGATTCAAATTATTTCTCCTTCATTTTTTAAGAATAAATGATAATAAAATATTAATAAATGAAAATCTTTATTTTGTATAAAAAAATTTATACACATAAGATGTAATATATGTATTAATGCCTGTTTATGTCTGTTGTAGTTATCAATTAATCCGATTGCTATATTAGCAAATTATTTTATTAAATTTAACGATAAAATTATTATAATCCAATAATATCTAAAAGCTCTTCTCTATCTATTAAATAAACCATTGTCCGCATAAATAAGTTATTTAATTTCACCAAATCTATTATCCTTTTATTCTCCTTGATTAGTTGATTTCAAATATTATCATCATATATAAATTAGACTTTCTATGATAAAAGAATATATTATTTCTTACTATTATAATTTAATATATAATATATTAATACTATATAGTCAAGACATCTTAATTTAATTTTAAAGTCGATTCTTTTTTATTTCACTTAATATGAAAAAGGCGGTCTCTCTCTCTCTGGTCCCGCATTAATTTCCCTTCTCTCTCTCCGATTATGGTCCAGCATGAATTCTCCAGCTACTTTGACATTATTGGGATCTGGTATTATCAACGACGGATAACCATTTAATAATGGATAACACTGTACAATTTTTATTATAATTTATGAAATTAATAAATATTATAATTTATAATGTATAATAAATTATTCAATTCAATCGTTATACAAATTATAATCATTGTTTGATTTGTTTCCTTTTTTTTCCCTGCATGATAATATTTTTTATCCACCATGAAGTTGATTATTAAAATATTTATTTATTTATTTTTGAAAAATAAATTACTGCTCGATTAATTCTGTATTGGGATGAAAATGAGACCGACAAAAATCTCATACTTTCAACGAGTGTTGTAATCTAAACCTAATACCCATGAGCCAACCAACCTGTAAAATATTCATCTTTTTGTAATGGACCAATTACACAACAACACCGAGATTAAGGAGCCACAACGAGCACGCGCCGTGCCAATTTACTATTGCAATTAGTCATAATCACAGTTCTAAGCATCCGCCATGAGTTTGGTGTGAATTGTTTTTTCTTTTCTTTTTTTTGCTGCAGTCGGAGAGTGGTTTACAAGACAGTAAACTTGAGGAGCTTTACAGTCTTCGTCTGCGTATATATAAAAAAAACCCTGCACTGGATCACACAACAGCACTCTCTCACTCCACTCCACTGGTCTGGTGGTTCCGTTGAGCTCTCGGAGCTGCCCCTCTCATCTCCAACAGCTTTTAAGGTCAGATTGCTGCCTCCTTTTCTTCGCCGGTCAATTTTGATCTTTGAAGTAGCTTAAAGATTGGATTTTTGGAGCTTTGGAGCGTTAGATCCACGCAATGCTGATGCTTCCAGTGCCAATGCCGGGATACGATTGGGACTTTCAGTTTCTGCGGAGTTTATGTTTGCTCCGCTCTCTGTGGAATTCGAGTTTGCTGTGCATTGTCTCGTCTCTGTTGCGGTCGGTAGGGTTTGGGTTTCCTGCGGGATGTGTGGGAAAGATCGTTCCTTTTTTACTATTGATTATTGCAAAGATGCGAGAATTCGATTTTTTCTCTTCTTGTTTAGTTTTCAAGAAACCTTTTTGTTATCTTTTTGGCCATCCTTTACCGGTTTTGCACTCAATTTCTTTGTTGCTTGTTGCTTCGTTCGCCACCAGTCCCTACTTCTCTTTCAATTTTGCGAAGCTTCGAGTGCTAAAATCTCCTCGAGTGGTTGTTATATACTACACGGTATGTGTGGACCTCTTCATCATGATGATGTAGTCCTTCGTCTCACTCTCACCTAAATCCATCAGCCAGTCTCGACTCAGAGTACCACGTCTTATTTTGCATGTCGTTTTCTACTTAATTAGATGATCCACTCAACAAAACAATTGGCTTATTTGACAATTTGAGGAATGGATCAGGCGCATGGTGCATGATAGAGACATTTTTGTAAACAAGTAGTATATTAATTGGCTCTTTAAGTTGGCAATGGAGAAAAGATCTTCAATTCTTTGTGTTATCAACTTGTCTTTTGTGTAAAAATTCTCATCACCAAAGCCTGTACTTATTAAACACCCCTCTTTTATGCACAGGTTGAAGAAATTGTGTTGTTTTGTGGGAGATGGCAAACCGTCAATCTGCTCTTTGTGTTCTCTTCTTTCTTTTTTGGGTCTCATTTGGTGAAGCTGAGTATATGAAGTATAAGGATCCTAAACAGACAATTAACACACGGATAGAGGACTTAATGGGTCGGATGACTCTAGCAGAAAAGATTGGTCAGATGACACAGATTGAGCGTGAGGTTGCATCAGCACAGGTTATGAAAGATTATTTCATTGGTAAATACATACACAATTTTCATTCAGATATCATGAGGTTTATTTATGCTTTGATATGCAAATATGAGAGTTGAGGCTACAAGGCTAGTAACCTTCTCCCGCAGGTAGTGTATTGAGTGGTGGGGGGAGTGTGCCTGCTCCCCAGGCCAGTGCTGCAGATTGGGTGAAAATGGTAAATGAATTCCAAAAGGGTTCTCTCTCAACACGTCTGGGTATTCCAATGATCTATGGCATTGATGCTGTTCATGGACACAATAATGTCTATAGTGCAACAATATTTCCTCATAACATTGGTCTTGGTGCTACAAGGTTAGTAACTGTTCTTTCTCGTTACTGATTTACTTCGGTCCAAGCTCATTTATTCTGATTCTGAAAGATAAAGACATTCCAGTAAGATAATGGCTTAGGCTGACATGGTTTATGTGTAACTTCTTTGTTGTTCTGCAAATAACATATTTCAAAAGAGCAATGACAGCAAACCTCTACTAAAATTGAAGAAAGTTTTAGTTCAGAGAATGGGTAATCCCCAGAAAACTGAGCAGTATACCTCAAATTCTTAATGCCTTAAGTAGATCTTAAACTAGACATCAGTGAGACTTCGGTGTGATGGCATGTTACTTATTCTAGACGGCTGTTGATGTGCCTTGAACTAAATTGCATCCTTAAACTCAAAATTGCGTAAATGGAAAATAAGAAGAATAGACAATTAGAAATTGTGGTATTAAGCAAGGGCCTCAACTCTTATATATAAGGGTTAAGTTTTATATTGATGTACTATTTTTTGTTCATTGTGAAATCTCTTTGGCAACAAGCTCCTTTGTCTGTGGTTGTCTCCTTGTTCATATTGATTCAGAGGATTTTAGTTTTATCACGTTAGAAGTTTGTGTCAGTCTCCTTTGTTGTTATGTTCATTTACTTATTCATCTGCGTCCTATCGCAAAGGAAATATGTTCTAATTGTTGTAGTAGTTTTTCTTCTTTCTTAGCTTTTGTCCTCTGCCTCCTAGGGATCCCCAGCTCGTGAAGAGAATTGGTGAGGCGACTGCACTTGAAGTAAGAGCAACAGGAATCCCTTATGTCTTTGCTCCATGTATCGCAGTAAGTTAATATAACAATTTTTGGGAGCGAGTTAATATAACAACTAATCATGTTCTTCAGATCAGTTACTGTTACAGTAACAGTCCAGATCTCCTAGTTTAGAAAAGTAGCTCTTTTGACATATGAGTTTGTAAATTGAAGGTTTGCAGAGACCCAAGATGGGGACGATGTTATGAGAGCTACAGTGAAGATCACAGTGTTGTCCAACAAATGACAGAAATAATACCTGGATTGCAGGGAGATATCCCCACTAATCATAGCCATGGCGTCCCTTATGTTGCAGGAAAGTGAGTCATTTAGATCCAAATAACTTCTTTTTTTGTACAAGATAACTCTTTTTTGTATACTTGTCTTTCAGTTGCTCCCTATGTGTATGTAGTACTCACCTTTTCACAATTAAAAAAGTTACCCTTGTTCCATTATTACTATGAAACTGTAGTAATACTTGATTATTCACAAAATCACACATTTACAGCAAGTACTATCATACAAAAAAACAAAGGTATAAGGCATCATCATTTTCAACTTGATCACTACAATCACTGCCTTATTTTTCTTCTGGGGGAAAGATTATCACTGTCATATACATGAGGCTATGCCTATTTCATGTCATGATTACTGTAATCTTTCAAGCCACTTTATTCCAGAAATTCATTTGTTGACTTGCGATTGGCCAGGGACAAAGTGGCAGCTTGTGCAAAGCATTATGTTGGTGATGGTGGAACACACAATGGAATTAATGAGAATAACACTATTATAAACCGAGATGGACTTCTCAGCATCCATATGCCTGCTTACTTGAACTCGATCATAAAAGGTGTCTCGACTATCATGGTGTCATACTCAAGTTGGAACGGAGTGAAAATGCATGCCAATAGTGATATGGTCACTGGCTACCTCAAGAACACTCTTCATTTCCGAGTAAGCATTACTGTGCATGTGATTTGTTTGTTTGTCTTTTCTTGCATTTATTTTGCTCTGTTTATATTGTGAGATGTATACTGAAAATGTTTTTTCAGGGTTTTGTAATTTCGGATTGGCAAGGAATTGACAGGATCACTACCCCATCCGGTTCTAATTACACTTACTCTGTTCAGGCTGGAATTAATGCTGGTATTGACATGGTTAGTATCTCTCCCTCATGGAACAGTCATAAAGTTGTTACTTGACATTGTTGAAATCGAAAAAAATTTTCCACAATTTTTTTTCTGAAAGAGAAAAGAATGACTACTGGAGTTGGGCGGTCCATTTTCGTTCATAAGTGTACAAGTGGTTCCAAATACTCCTAAAAAAAAGGGATTCCAAATAAAAACCCAAGGATTACCTTGTGTAACTTTTTAATGTTATCTTGTATACTGTTTTGATCTTCCTTCTTTTGGGCAGGTGATGGTGCCGTACAACTACACTGAGTATATTAATGATCTAACTTCCCTTGTTAACAAGAATGTTATCCCCATGAGCAGAATTGATGATGCTGTGCGAAGAATTCTGCGGGTCAAATTCACCATGGGTCTTTTTGAGAATCCTCTTGCTGACCTTAGCCTGGCTGATCAACTAGGAAAGAAGGTTTTTTTCTTTCTGAATAGTGATGTGATTGTTCGTTGTGTTTCTTTTTAAAATAAACTTCAATCTGCACTGAATAGGAGCATAGAGATTTGGCAAGGGAAGCTGTTCGGAAATCACTTGTGCTACTCAAAAATGGAAATTCCACCAATGATACATTGTTGCCCCTTCCGAAAAAAGCTGACAAGATTCTTGTTGCTGGAAGTCACGCTGACAATTTGGGTTATCAATGTGGTGGCTGGACCATTGAGTGGCAGGGGGCTAGTGGAAATATCACAGTCGGTACATTTTCTCGACTTACTAATCAATTGTATGGTACAGATATGCCAAAATCATTTAGGAGTTCCTCATTGAGCATCTTCCATTCTTTTGCATATCCAATTAGGTACAAAAAAGTGTATATCAGCCCACTATTTTAATGCAAACCCTCAATCATTATGAGTTTTAACGATGATAGTGCCAATACATTTCAGAATGGAATAATTTAAAGAGAATGAGGCTTAGCTTAGTAGAATGGAGGCTACAGGACATACGAGAACTGGAAAAGGGGGTTGCAATAAATATAAGCTAGTGTTTTGTTTTGTGAATTTTTATTTTCTGAATAGATAACAGATAAGGGATTTTTCTGCAGGAACCACGGTTCTTGAAGCAATTAAATCCACAGTTGATCCATCCACTAATATTGTATACAAAGAGAACCCTGATGAAGATTTTGTGAAAAGCAATGGCTTCGCCTATGCCATTGTTGTTGTAGGAGAGCTCCCTTATACTGAAACCGTCGGAGACAACCTCAACCTTACGCTTCCTGACCCTGGCCCAAGTACGATTCAGACTGTCTGCGGTGCCGTGAAATGCGTTGTGGTCATCATCTCTGGCAGGCCTGTAGTCATTGAGCCCTATGTTCATTTGATGGACGCACTGGTAGCTGCTTGGCTTCCTGGATCTGAAGGTCTTGGTGTCACTGATGTTCTGTTTGGAGATTATCCATTCACTGGCAAGCTCTCTCGCACCTGGTTCAAGTCTGTAGACCAGCTTCCTATGAATGTTGGAGATCAACACTATGACCCATTATTTCCCTTTGGCTTCGGTATAACAACAGAAACACAGGGGGTCAGGTAAAATTTGATTCTTTTACATCAGGAAAACTATGTTCATAAAACCACATATATCTCCCTCTATTCAAATTATTTGACTGTTTGCTTGACCTGCTTCAGTTTGTCTCATGGAAGCCATGCACATAATCAGGTAGCATCGTCCGGGGTGGACAGAAGAAAGAGTTCTGTGGTAGCGGTGGCCGCAATTCTTGGTTTTCTAGTGACATGGATATCCATTAGTTTCTTATAATCTTGTGGCATGTTGTTATCAGACGGCCTTTAAGTGATGTCCATACCATTCTCTTCTGGAATGACTGGTGTGGTTGGATTCTGGTGTTATTCCTGGAAATTTAAATTTCAATGAACAGATTATATCCCTTGTCAGAAGTTGGACATCTGGAGGGAGGTGTTTATTTTACTTTAATCATTTTTCCAAATTCACTTGTACAAGAACAAAGGCTGGCAATGAATTTGTCAAAGATGAAAATTTTGTCTGCTCCAATATTTTTTGTCAAGGTTTATATGGATGGAGGTAGTAAGAAGTACTTATTTTTTTTGTTGAAATCTGTAGAGAAACTTCCAAAAGAGATGCCATATCCAAATGCTGAGAAACCTGATATACAGATATTTGTGGATTTCTACGAGAAGCTTACTAGTCAAATATTTGTTTGCCGCAACCAAACAAAAGAAACGAGGTAACTCAATACATAATGACCATCTCATGAGGTTGAATAAAGCTCAACCACATTGTCTGCGAGTTACAGATCGAAAGCCAATACAAACAACAAATCCACAGTTCTAACCTCTCACTACTGTGCTTCTGCCTTCACCTCTTTAGCCTCTTCAGATTCTCTGATCAACTTCAGGATATCTGCCTTCTTGGCCAGCAGGGCTTCCATCTCAGTATCAATCTTTTTCAGCTTTTGCTTGAGCTTATCAACATCCTTGCTATTTTCATTTCCATCCTTTTTCTTCTTCTCAGTCTTGTCCTTCTTGTCCTTGCTTTTCTCTTTCACCTCACTTGTTTCATTTTCCACTGGTTCATCAGCATTTTCTTTTTTCTCTTTGTCTTTGTCTTTCTTGTCCTTCTGTTCCTTCTTATCTGATTCTTCAATCTCTTTCTTACCATCATTTACCTTTGTGTCATCTCCGATATTCAATTCTCTTGTGCTGCTTAAATGTCCTTCTTTTCCTTCCTTCATTTCACCCTTAGGTTTCTTTTTCTCGTCTTTATCCTTGTTCTTCTTTTGTTTCTTATTTTCCTTTGTTTCTTCATCTTTCTCTTTTTGCTTCTCACTTCTGTCAGATTCTTGATCTCCGTGTTTATCACTTTTCTCCTCTTTTTTCTTGTCTTTCTTTAACTCGTCATTCTCCTTAGAATTGCCAATCTCATTTTCTCTATCTTTTTTCTTATATTTTTCTGTTTCTTCATCCTCTTTAGCTTTCTTCTCTGAATCTTTATCATCTGTCTCTTCATCTTCAGATTTCTTGTCCTTGTTCTTCTCCTTTGAATCTTTGTCATCTGCCTCCTCATCTTTCTTAGATTTCTTATCCTTCTTCTCCTTGGATTCTCTGTCATTTGCCTCTCCATCTTTCTTAATTTTCTTATCTTTCTTCTTCTCTTTTGAATCTTTGTTATCTGTTTCTTCATCCAAAGTCTTTTCTTTCTTATCCTTTTTCTTCTTCTTTGAATCACTAGCATCACTAGTTTCTTCAGCTTCTTTTGACTCTCGATTCTTCTCCTTATCCTTTACCGCGTGTTCCTTTTGCTTGCCATCTTCGTCCTTCTTTCTCATAGCTTTCTCTTCATCCTTCCCATCTTTCATCAATTCCTCATCTTTCTTCTTTTTCTTCTTGTCCTCTTTTTTCTTTTCCTTTTTTCCATCTGTTTCATTGTCTTCTTCCTCTTCAATATCCTCTTGTTTCTTTTTCTTCTCTTTGTGTTTCTTATCCTTCTTATGTTCCTCGTTCTTGACCTTCTCTTTCTCGAGAGTCTTTGTCTTCACCTCAACTTGGAGTTCTTCCTTTTCATTTTCTGATGATTGTTCTTTTTCTTTGCTTTTGAGCTTCATATGGAACTCTTCCTTTACTTCTTTCACAACAGAATCAAATGTTTCCGCCATTGTTGACCCACCAACAAAGTTGCCCTGAAGTCAATCCTCTGATCACCTGAAGATGGTTGAAAGTAATTGCGACACCTAAGTTCCAACTGTAAGTTATAATGTAGAAAACGGGATTTGCATATTATAGTAGGTCGATCAACTCAGTTGAAAACACAAAAAAAAAATTGTTTATTCAAAAGGTCAAATCCATCTATTGCTTTATGCAGTATGGATCAGCATGCAGTGTAAGATGGAAAATATTGGAGTATAAATTCCTTCACAAATATATGATTGATGCAGAATAAGATGTGGACCGGCATTTAAATGTTCAAGATATATCTACCTCATTAATAACAAAGAAGTCAAATTCTAATGGTCAACAACATTCAAGCGGTCGAAATGAAATCAATTCAAAACATTTTAGCCAATATGGAAAGGAAAAAAAAAACAGCTTTATCTCTTTCAAAGTTCAGACAGGTTAGATGGTACATTGGGATGAGATGAAGTAAGATGCAAAATCTGGTATGTTTTAACTTGAAGGATTGTAGCCATCACTTTCATGATGAAGAATTGCATTTAACTAAGATGAATCGTCATGTGATCATCAAACACTTCGTGAGGCTTATATTGCTATTGGAAAAGCCATGAAATTAAAGAAACTGCAACGCGGAAGAACCTTCATTCCAAGAAAATGATGATGATTTGTAAAGAAGATCGAGGATACCAATGAAGAAATAACATTTGCTGCTTCACACTTTCCAATAAAGTAAGCATCTACAGAATTAATTACTAAATCTCTGATCTCTTCCATTAGGAGCAACTCAAACTGTTTCTATGTGCACAGGCAAGGAACAGTTCCCTTCACAGGAATCAGAGTGGAGAGAAATCATCATGATCTAACACTTTTATCAGGCCAAAGCCTGAAAACAAATCAGCAGGACATCTGTTGCTGATCGTCTCTACTGAGAGCTAGTGACATGGACAAACACTTTGCATATATCGAATTTTCGGATCATTCCCCTAAAAAAAAACCACCGATTAATAAAGCTCGCCACGACGACTGTAAACATTAAACTTCGCCGTAAGATCTCAGCCGAGCGGGGAAAGAAAAGAACAAGTACCTTCTGATCGTCGAACGGTCTCCGGATCTCTCCCGGAGTGGAAGGCTTTGGAAAAGAGGTTTCCTTCTTTCTCTCTCCACTTCTTTCCTCTTTCTGCCAACTTTTATATGTACGACGAAGAGTGGAGAGAGAGAGAGAGAGAGAGAGAGAGAGCCAACCGCGTGTCGTTCGAGGGCCCTCGCGCGGGCGGGCACGCGGCGAGATCCGTCGTAGATTGAGATGTTACTTAACAAGATTGATCTCAGGTGATGTCTCCGATACGAAACTGTGTGGGATCGAACAGCGTATTGCCTAATTCTTGACACCCCATTGGTGGAAGTAGACCAGGACTGCGTGGCCCCAACAGTCTCCCCGAATGGTTGGTCCACGTGTCGGTTGCTGGTGGGTTCATAGTGGCAGATAGATCCTCCTCACTGTGCTCGTATCAGAACATATCCAATTCGTTGAATGCGATCGGAGTTGCAACTTTGGACGTGGAAGCTTTACCTGCGGTTCTTATACAAATCACATGAAATAATAATAATAAATTATTAATAATAATAATAATAATAGTAATAATAATATCTTATTTAATTAATTTAATAGTAAAAGAAATATCATATCTTCGAGATTTGAACTTATATTTTTTTTGGAAACATACTAATCTAGCAGATGAACCGCTAATTTTATCTCTTTTGTTTTATAATGGGTTATTTTCTCTAATCATCCCTAAATTATTACGAGATCTAACCTCAAAATTTTTTATTTTTTGGATTCCTAAACTTTCATGATTTTCCAGTTTAATCCTTCCGTTCAATTTCGTTAATTTCTCGGTTAACTTTAATTTTTTTTATTTGTAAAAAGTTCAGTATACCCTTGTGCCTTCCTTAAGTGTTAGTCTCTTTTGGTTTTAAATAATATATAATAAATATAAAAAAATAATTAAAAAAAGGATAGGGGAGGACGACGGTTCCCCCCGTCGCCTGAGCGCGAGTGAGCGAGCCGGTGCATGCCGGCGAGGTCGCTCGCGCTCAGGCGAGCTCGCTTGCTGCGGGGTTGCGCCGGCTCGCTCGCTCTCAGGCGTCCTTTCGTCGGCACGAACAAGCACGCTCACGCTCAGGCGAGCTCGCTCGTTGCAGGGTTGCGCTGGCGAGCTCGCTTGCACTCAAGTCGCTCAGGCAAGCTCTCTCTGGCGCGAGCGAGCTCACTCGTGCTCAGGCGAGCGAGCTCACTCGCGCTTAGGAGGGCGAGGCGAGCTCTCATCGGTGCAAGCAAGTGAGCTCGCGCTCAGGCGAGATCTCGCCAGTGTGAGCAAGCTCGCTCGCGCGCTCAGGCGAGCTCGTCATGGGGTTGCTCCGGCAACACGGGGGAGGGGCGGCGCCCCCCAAAGCCCCTCCTGCCTTTTTCTTTTCTAAATTTTTTTTATATTTATTATTATATATTATTTTATGTAAAGTTGACTAACCCTTAAGGTAGGGGTACAATGGTTTTTTCATAAATATAAAAAATTAAAGTTAATCGAGAAGTTGACGAAATTGGACGGAAGGACCAAACTGAAAAAAATTGCGAAAGTTTAAGGACTCAAAAAATGAAGTTTGTAATTTGGAGTTAGATCTGAAAAATTGTAATAGTTTTGGGATGGTTAGAGGAAATAATCTTATTTTATATCCAAAAACATATGTTCAAAAGATTGGACAATAAACATCTAAGATCGTTTCAAAAAAGAACATCTAATTAAGATCAAGGATATGAATGCACAATATTACATGAGCAAATCACTTCATGTGCTTATATATAATTGTGCTTATATATCACTTCATGTGGAGCAACTTATTTGGTATCAGAACAAAATAAAATAAGGAGTTTTTTTTACCAAACAATCACATGGATCTATAACATTAATGATGAGAATAATAAAAAAAAATAAGAGCAAATGAGTTCTTGCTCAACTTAAGAACAAAATAGCTTCTATTAATTTGTTCTTATTTATGTTGGAAACATTTCGGGGCAATCCAACTTGTTCTTGGAACAAAATTAAAGATGTCAAACAATCTCAAAGTGAATAATATTTTGATTCAATTAGGGATATTATAGTGGAGTTGATCTCGCATGTAAAACTGAGTCATGTGAAAAACACGAGTCATGAATCAACAAGATCTCTCAACGAGGATATTGAATCTTTACGCGTGGGAGATTATAACAATCTAAGGTTTACGATCAAGTGTATTAATGCATAAACTCACACAAGTGGTCATGAGTTCATTATAGCTACCACATTCATCTATCAATACACATTTTAAACTCGTGCAAGTCAAGAGTTATCTTGATTGGGTCAGAATTAGGGATATTACCAAGTAATATGGATGAGAAGCTAGTACTCCCCTAAAGCCTTTGTAATCAATCATTTTACTTATGTTCTGTTTGACAACATCAAAATTAATATTTCAAGTAGTATTTAGCGGTTCAAACGTTAATTTTTTTGTTTGGTACCGAAAATGAGTAGCGTTTAGTGTTTCATATAAAAATATTAAAAAGCTACTTCTATTAGCTTTTAACATTTAGAGGTTAGCGTTTTATAATTTTTTCCAATTTTGTCCTTATTCAAATATATTATTTCTTTCTAACTTATCTTATTATTTTCTTATTTTTATTTTATAATCATTTAACTATATTTCTTTTTATATTCATACTTAATTAATTACAAACTATTTATATGTTAACAATGAATAAAACATATTTTCACAATTAATATTTTTATATCATGGATGCACTATATATAAAATTTATTGTCAATATAAATTTCTATATATTTTAACAAAAATGTTAGTTGTGAAATTTTATTTGATTTAATTCAGATATAAATATTTAATTTATTTTATTATAATACAATTTGTATAGTGCTTAAATTAAGATTAAATAAATAATATTTCCTTTCTAAAAGGCAATGTACAAGTATAATAACAAATAATCTTTCATTTTTAACAAATGTATTAATTTTAAATTAAAAAATTAAAGTAATGAATTCTATTGAATCCAAATAATTTTAAAATAAAGAATTCAATTTGAGACCAATTAAGATAAATATTTCCTATATTTTCTATTTTAAAGATAATGGATAAGTATAATAATTTTAGAAAACAAAAATTATTCTATAATGATTTGTTGTATAAGATAACAAAAATAAAAGAAGATTAAGTAGCATAATTTGATTAGAAGCAGATATTTTTTTAGTTTGATTAAAAAAATAGATTTTCCATTCTAAAAGATAATGTACAGGTAATATTATTTACTTTATAATAGATAATTTGTTATTTTTTAAATTTTAAATAATTTGAAATAAAGAATTCAATTTGACTCCAATCAAGATTAAGACATTCATTTCTAAAAGATAGTGAACAAGTATAATCAAATAAATATTTATTTATTTCTGCATTAAAAATAATTTATTAAGAAATTGTGGTCAAATTAAGATTTATTTCTATTTTTAAAAGGTAATGGAAATGTATATAAAAAGTAATATTTGCTTCTTAAAAGATAATGTGTTATTTATGAAATAATAAATATATATATAATATTCAATTTGAGTATGATTAAAATAAATAAATTTTTTTTAAAAAGTAATGTACAAGTATAATAAAAAATTATGCTATTTCATTTTTAGAAGATATTGTTTTATTTTCAAAATTTAAAAAAATAAAATAAAGAATTCAATTTGAGTTCAATAAAAATTAATATTTTCTTATAAAAGATAAAAAAATACATAAAAAATAATTATAGTTTTGAAAAATAATTAATTATTTAAGAAAAAAATAATTGAAGTAGAAATTAGATCTTAGTAGATTTAAATTAAGTTTTAAGATTTTTAAAATAGACTAATCTATTTATCACATTTAAATACTAATAATTATTTGGGGTCGATGGATGTATTGCACGTGAATATTGCTGTAAAATACAGCAAGAGATTGCAGTTGTTAGATTTAAATGAACGGTGCTGATTTAATGACGTGGAAGTTCCTCTTTCGAGAAAAAAAAAAGTGTCTTCCTTTTCACCAAATTCCTTCACCTCTGCAACTCCTTCCCTCTCTCCTTTTTCTTGACGATTTTCTTTCTTCCCTTTCTTCTCTTCCTCTTTCTATCTCTCCTCGTGAAACAAATTTGCAAGCAAAGGAAGAATCTTCGTGCTGATCAACTGTTGGAAATATCACATCGTTATGGATGAGGTGGTTGCTGATTGTGGAAGAAACAGACTGGCAGAATCAGTTCAACAACGTTCATTTTAGTATTAATTACAAACTAATTGTACGATTTATTTTCTTATATGTCAAATGAACATTAGTATAAATAGGATGTTCGAATTGCAGTTTGTAAGTTGGTCAGTTGTAATTTCAACTTTCATATTTAATTTACAATTTTATCACTTTTGTCTCTCCTTTCTCTTCCTTCTTCATCTCCGGTGTCTTTCCCACAACTTGATGATCGGCGCTCCCAAGCTCAGTTTTTGACATCAACACATTAATGTTGGGCATGGGACCAAAGGCTAGTGACATTACTCCATGATGAACAGTCTCTCTTGCCCAAACGATAGTAGACTTCGATCCTAGAATGAGGCCACCCCCTCATCGGAGAAAGTAGTATTCCTCCATCGGCTTGGAGTACATTCATGTCTATATGGAAAAAAAGACCCCTTTTCCAATGTCTTTGATTTTTTTTTTTTGCGCTTTTGTTCTTAAGGATTGTAAACAAATGTTATGCCTTCAAATTTTTTTTTTTGTTTTCCTTTTCTTCGAACAAAGCAACAGACTTTGAGGTCTGCCAAAGGCCCCTCTTGCTTCTCGACGTTGGAAAGCTTGTGCTCGACGAGCTCGACACTGGTGTGGATTGTTGACCTCACGCCCCAAAAATCTCATGTTCCTGTGAGCTCGTCTGACCGACAAGCAATCCACTCAAAAAAGCAGAAATTCAATTGAAACCTTCATAACTATTAATCTTCAAATTGGGGGCTTCTTCTTCCACATGCATTTGCTAATTTTGATCTCAAAATTGTAAGCAACCTTCTAAAGTAAGAACACAAAAAAGAATTTTGTAAATTAAAATTTTGTTTCTCCAAAATTTTCGCCTCCACCCTTGGAAGCCAAACTGAGAATTTCTTCCATGTTCCAATCGCGAAACTGTAGAGGAGAGATGGGCAGGAAGATACAGAGATAAAAGAAACAATAACATCACCAGATAGACCAAGGATGATAGAGGAGAGAATAATGACGTCTAGCAGTGTTTCAACTAGGTAGACATTGTCCCATCTCAAAAAAAACTACGTGAATTGAGGATTAATATTTTGGATGACTACGATGAAGTGCTGTAGATTACAGCTTACAATAACGAAATGTAGCACTAGTTTCAATTAAATAACAAAAAACTAGTCTTATATTTTTTTCCTGTTAAAAAAGCTCATGAACATGGTAAAAAATGTTAAATTAAAAATAAAAAGGTATCATGAGTTCACACAACACTAGGCACATAAATTGACAATTTGTTTAGATCTATTACATTTATTTATTTGTTTATTTTTCGATTATTATATTTATTATGGTCATAAAAAAAATTCGTGTCGCAAGATCCAACTTCCAAGTTCGATAAGATTTTGTCCCTATAAAAGTGACGCCCTTTTACGAAAATCGCAGTCCACTTTTTTTAATCGCTGAAAACCATCTACATTGATACGAAGAATCGGACTCTTCCCACGTCAAACGAAGAATTTGGATTCCATCTTTGTTTTTTCTATTCGTTTTCTTTTTCCACAGCAAACAGTCGAGACTGACTCTGGCATCACTTTCTTGTCCCGCCGCCCGTCGGAGGTCCTCACCTTTTACTTATACGCGGCCGCATTTGCCCCAAGCCCTGCGTCGGGAGGCCGCTACGAGATGGATGCCAGAGCGAAGCTGGTTTTTGCTGTCAACGGCGAGCGCTTCGAGCTCTCGGAGGTCGACCCTTCGATCACTTTGCTGGAGTTCTTGCGCACCCAGACGCGGTTCAAGGGGCCGAAGCTCGGGTGCGGCGAAGGTTAGTGTCGAATTGCCTCTGCGAGCTTCGTCATTCGAGCTTTGCGGTTATGCTTGCAAGGTCTGCTATTTTGTCCGTGCTCAATCCTTTTTTTTTTATCGCGAAGCATGCGTCTATTTTGATGAATCACTGTTCCTCCGCATTAAAGTTTTCATCATTGTCAAGGTTTCAAGTATTTTGCTACAGAAAGGAGATCTTTTTTTTCTTCTCTTTCAGTAGTTTATCATATTGGATTGACTGAATGGACTCTTCCGGCCGCACTGATTCTTAGTGTTGCCTGTTTCAGTTCCTTCATGATTTACCTATTTCCTGAGAAGGTTTGATTCTCTTTTCCTGTAAGTGATGGTCACGGGTCATGGTGTGTTCACGTTTTGCATGCTAATTCTAGAGAGACGACAGCTGTTTTCCTGTTAATTTAAATTGATTTGGGTGTGAGCCGACTGCTAAATAGTTATCCCTTTTCTTTTTTACATATATGCTTGTGAAGTTCATTTTTCCCTATGAATCATGTCTTCGGTTCTTTAGGATTTGCCTACGTGGGCACGTTTATTATTCTTTTGACGGACTCCAGATTACAATGTATAGAGGCAGAAAACAAAAGACATCAGGCAACAGAGGCCCGCTCCTTAATTTTATCACTAGCATTGGTCGTCATCTTTCCAATATAAGGACCACCCTGAAAAACCACTTGTTTGTGGCTTTGTGCTGCAGCCAAATTGCCTATATTAGAGCAAATACTGAAGTCCGTTCCTTCCTAGATCTAATAGGATTTCATAAATCCATTCAACCGAAAGTTTGATATCATGTCATTTTTTAATCCAAATATATATATAAAGGAAATATTTCAATAATACTATCCCTTTCAATATATGCAGTGCACATGCACACATCAAGGCAGATGAAGATACATTCCACGTTGGTGTGGAACCATGTGATTAATATCTTTATGGAAAAAAAAACACTCACCTCAGATTCATTAGGTCCAATTACCACCTCGGAGGGATCCAATCACAATAGGAACAACCTAGACAAGTATTCATTTAAAAATCCTCATATACTTCACTCACACGTTCGTGTTGCTATAATATTTAAATTACTATTTTCATCATTTATTTGGCTTCTTATCTTTGTGTATTATTATACTTCACTTTATCTAATATAGTCCTATCTTAAAATATTAAATAAGAGCACATCAGATTATTTAAAACTCAGTCCAATGATTAGTTATTCATAACCCTTATAATTATCTGAAGTCACATCATGTAATCATCATTTAATCTTTTGTTATATATTTATTCTTCACTTACTACTTTAATTATTATACATAGCTATTATAATTGTTAGTTAATAACTAATATCCATCTGAGTATATCATATTCTTATATTCAGTAACTATCAATTTAATCAGCTTTGATAACACACACATATATAATATGCATACGTATAAATATGTAATCCTGCTTCAAGTGTTTAATCGAATTATTATTATCCCTTATTACATAAGTTTAATCTAAATTTGTTATGCCACTAATAAGCTAATCTCATATTTGGAAACCACTCACATGGATTAATCACCAAATGTTAATAAATTTAATCAGACTAAACAATTCATATGGCCAAGACTTATTCCACATATTTCAGAGATTGAGCTGACCACTGAAATAAATTGTCAAATGCTAATAAATTAACCTTACCAATTACTACAATGGAATCTGATTCATTAATTTAAGAATCTTAGCATTAGTAACTGGTTTAGCAATTCCAATTAAGTCTTTATAGATAAATCTCAAACCTCCAGTTTGTACTCTTCCAACACTTATTAACTCAACATCAACTCTTCTAACACTTGTTAACTCAACTCAAACCAGTAATTAATAACCCAATAATCAACTCCAAAATCAATTAGCATTGACAGCAGGTACCAATTCCCTCAAGCATCAAACAGGAATCAAACAATCCAGCTAGTAACATCACCACAAGGAAGAAAGGCATCGTTCAGCTTCCTAAGCTCCTTGTTTCCTCCGGCAAGTCATCCTTTGCAATCAGCTGTGGTGCACAGGCATCACCAACAACAAAACCATCATCCATTAAAATTCCAACCAAAACTCTATTAAACTTCAGAACATGTTTTGGTATAAAGGAATCTATGAAAAACAACAGTGAATCAGCAATGATGGTGTAATCCCTCTTCACACATGTGGCCTCCATTTTTCCTCCATGGACTATTGATCTTCCTCCAACCT
Source organism: Pontederia crassipes (assembly GCA_030549335.1). NCBI lineage: Eukaryota > Viridiplantae > Streptophyta > Magnoliopsida > Commelinales > Pontederiaceae > Pontederia > Pontederia crassipes. Next base: position 55,923,948 of record CM060198.1, read on the forward strand.
ATGCCGATTTGATCTTCCCTCCAAGGTCTATGAGGTGGTGTGCTCCAACTGGCTGGCGGAGCTCCAACGACAATGAATCAAACAGGGCAGAAGCAGTGATGAGGCGTACGTTCTATTTCGACAAGTCGCACCTGGTTCCCAAATTGTTGTCCATGTTATCTCCTCATCAAGACCATCATGGCACTAATCTCAGATTATCAAGGCTTGGTCGGACGATGATGAATCGACGGCAATGTTGCTGGCGACTCCAACGTCCTTGTCACGGCCAAAAGGGATCAGAGGAAGGGAATTTGGAGAGAGAGAAGTTAATGTACTTTTCTCTCCAGATTCCTGCTAAATGGACTTTGTTAATAAATAAGTTCCAATTTTTTAAAAAATTGTCGTGGTGTTACATGTATCCCGTAAGAATATTTTTCATGGCACGTCTTTATTAGTCTTCCATCTTTGTCTTCTCATTTTGTTTGTTTAAATTTCCTTCCTACTTGTGCATTCGAGTAAGCTTTATATTCTGGCAGAAGTTCTTAAGTTGAAGATGTGGAGTTGTTTCAATGTAGCTTAAAACTTACCAACTGTTTTTACTTTCCTCATGTCTTATTCCTTGACCTTGTGATGCAGGTGGCTGTGGAGCTTGTGTTGTTCTTCTGTCCACATATGACATTGTCAATGACCAAGTGAATGAATGCAGTGTTAGCTCATGTCTCACACTTCTTTGCAGTATTGATTTCTGCTCAGTTACCACTTCTGAAGGTCTTGGGAACATCAAAAATGGCTTCCATTCAATTCACAAGCGGTTTGCTGGGTTTCATGCTTCTCAGTGTGGCTTTTGCACCCCTGGCATGTGCATGTCTCTATTTTCTGCACTTGTCAATGCAGAAAAGAGTAACCGACCTGAAGCACCAGCTGGATTTTCAAGCCTCACTGGAGCTGATACTGAGAAGTCTATTGCAGGAAATCTTTGCCGGTGCACAGGATATAGACCTATAGTTGATGCCTGCAAGAGCTTTGCAGCTGATATTGACTTGGAAGATTTGGGTCTTAATGTTTTCTGGAAAAAAGGGGAACAGGATGCAACGGTGGACAAGTTGCCTTATTACAATCCTGAAACAGTATGCACTTTTCCTGAGTTCCTAAAAACTGAAATAAAATCCTCCATTGTTAGATCAAATAACTCTATTATCTCAGATTTGCCACATAGTTATTGGCTTAGGCCAAACAGTGTGGATGAGCTCCATCATCTGTTGAGTTTTGACAAGTTTAGTGATGCCAAAATGGTTGTGGGCAACACAGGGGCTGGCGTTTATAAAGAGAATGATCTATATCATAAGTATATTGATCTAAAACGGTTACCGGAACTTTCAACTATCAGAAGGGAGGCTGAAGGTATTACTTTTGGTGCTGCTGTGACAATTTCTAGGGCAATTGAAGTTTTGAAAGCACATCAAGGCAATACGCCCCCTTCCGGAACACTAGTATTTATTAAGATTGCTGACCACATGAATAGAATAGCTTCCCCATTTGTCAGAAATATGGCAAGCTTGGGCGGAAATATAATCATGGCACAAAGAAACCAGTTTGCCTCGGATCTTGCCACCATACTTCTTGCTGCTGGAACAACAGTTTGTCTTCGAACACTTTCAGAAAGTTTAGTTCTTTCGCTGGAGGAATTCTTAGACAGCCCACCATGTGATAATCAAACATTACTTATAAACATACGTATTCCATGTTGGAGTCCAGTGAGCAAAACATCATATACTACTAATGAATTTGATGATTTTGCATCTAAAGGGGACCCTAGCATTAGATTTGAAACATATCGTGCAGCACCAAGACCTCTTGGAAACGCTGTTGCTTATCTCAATGCAGCTTTCTTGGGTCAAGTTTCTGTTGATGAAAACTCGGGCGATCTTGTTTTTGACAATCTTCAATTGGCTTTTGGCGCCTATGGTGGTGAACATGCCATTAGAGTCAGAAAAGTTGAGAAGTTTTTAGAGGGAAGAGTTCTCACGCCATCTATTATAGTTGAAGCAATGACATTACTCAAAGATGTCATTATACCAAAAGAAGGCACCCTGCATTCTGGATTTAGGAAGAGCTTAGCAGTTTCTTTTCTGTTTCAATTTCTTCAGCCGCTAGTTAAAGAGTTGATCGAACATGGAAAGACTGTTGATATTGGGATACCTAAGACTGCTGAAATCTCTGAATATCATGCTGTCAATGGTGATGGATGTGTTGGCATCCCATATAATAAGGCAGCAGGTTATCATCAGCTTCAAGAAATGGATTCAATTGGGTGCATTCTATCATCTTCAAAGCAGGAATTCCAAATTAGCACAGATTATCTACCAGTTGGAGATCCAATAAAAAAAGCAGGCGCTGAATTGCAAGCCTCTGGTACATTTGTTTCCACAGGCTTTTAGTTAGTGAACCTCCATGAATGATACTCCAATTTATAACGTGGTTCAACTTGATATGTTGCTATTATGCTTATTCTTTGTTCATGACTAGTTTCTAACTTGGAAAGTAACATCTTCAGTCTTGACAATTACCACAGTTTTTTTAAGAATAACTACCTTATTTATTGAAAGATAAGTGATAATATGAGAAAGAGCATGGATACATAATTATTAAAAAAAAAAGATTCAGATGGATCAATGGATGCGTGAGTGAGAAGAGCACAAAGAAAACTAATATTTTTTCCATGATTATGTAAATTTGCTTATTCCTTGTTTCATGACAAGTTTCTAACTTACAAAGCAATATCTTCAGTGTTGACAATTACCAGTTTACCACAATTTTTAAGATAAGAATGGAATTATTAGCTTATTTATTGAAGGATAAATGATAATGTGTGAAAGAGAATGGCTGCACAATTAGTAAAAAGAGATACAGATGGATCAATGGATGCCTGGGTGAGCAGAGCACAAAGAAAACTAATATTTTTTCCATGATTATGTAAATTTCGTTCCCATTTGTTTACGTCTTATATTGATGTGACTAGGTGAAGCTGTATATGTGGATGACATTCCGTCCCCAAAAGACTGTCTTTATGGAGCATTTGTTTATAGCACCAGTCCACTGGCTCATGTAAAGAGTATTAAATTTAACTCTTCATCAGCATCACAAAAAATCATTGCTCAAATTACTGTGAACGATATTCCGAAAGGAGGGCAAAACATTGGATGTAGCACTGATTTAGGAAGTGAGACTTTATTTGCTGGCTCCCTGACAGAGTATGCTGGCCAACCACTCGCTGTTGTGGTATATCCTTGTTTTCTATGACTTTTGCTTCTGTAACGATCAAACTCTTATTGCGGAAATCTTTATTTGGATTAATGAGGTTATCAATTGATATTTAAACCTTAGGCGAGTTGCTATTTTGCTCTAGGTTGCAAGAACTCAGAGATGGGCTAACATGGCTGCTAAGCAGGCAATTGTCACTTATACAACAGAAGATTTAGAACCTCCAATTTTATCAGTAGAAGATGCTGTCAAAAGATCAAGTTATTTTCCAATTCCCCCTATGTTCTCTCCTGAAGATGTTGGTGATCTGTCAAAAGGAATGGCAGAGGCTGATCACAAAATCCTCTCTGCTGAGGTGTTTTTCTTACATTTTCCATGGACTTATTAGTTTTAAAGCCCAAGTTATGTAAAAAAGGTGATAAAATACGCCGTTAAATTTCATACTGCCATCTGCTGCTATGAATTTAATTTGTCTTCTGTTAGAGGAATTTTATTGGAATTAGAAGAGTTCATGATGGCGTTTAATATGCTGACAAGATGTATTGCCACCTAAGGTTTCACATTGAGTCCTTGTCATATTAAGTGGGAACAATGAGTTAGACTAATTGACAGAACATATATATAAGTGTTGACCTTATTGGATCAATGATAAATTTGTGTCCAACCTTCATGTATCCATTTAGGTAGTTTAAGATATTTCATATTTTAACTTGATGTTAGTTCGTGCTAATGTTCTTTCATGATTATTAAATGCACAAATCTAGTTGAACTCTTGCAGTTGGCCCATGCATCATTCATGTTTACATATTCCCTTATCAGGTAGAAGAACCTAAAAAAAAAGTAAAAACAAACTCTTCAGGCACACATTTTGATGAATTATCATGGGAATGGACCATATTTTTGTTATATTTATTCACTTGGTTCTCCTCTGTTGTCATTGTTATCTTTTATGCATCTGCAATTAGTGATGAGTGATGATGACTGTCGATATCTTGGGTGCCAAAACTTGTATCTTTTTTCACAAGTTTGTGATATAGATAATATCAGAAGAACGTGTAAAAAGAAAACTTGACTTAAATGATCCAACAATGATCTGCGGTTGAAAATTTTTACAATGAAGGAGGGAAAGGAAATCATAAATAATTTGATACTATACATGTTACACTGAAGCTAGCTAAATGAATGCTAGTTATTTGATTTTTGAATTAAACATAATTTTTTTTATCGTTGATGGATGGGTCCTGAATGAGCTGTAATATTGCACAGATGGGATGACGGATTTCCAGAAAGAAACTTTATAATGGCTGTTGTGCATTCATTTCATAGAGTTAACCAACTTTTACACGATGATCATATGCAGGTTAGACTTGGCTCACAATATTATTTTTATATGGAAACACAAACAGCTCTTGCAATACCAGATGAAGATAACTGCATTGTGGTCTACACATCAAGCCAGTTACCTGAGACAACACAAAATGTAATTGCAAAATGCCTTGGTCTACCAGTTCACAATGTCCGTGTAATAACAAGAAGAGTTGGAGGAGGTTTCGGTGGAAAAGCATTGAAATCTGTCCCTGTGAGTGTCAGATCTTATGAGTTGTTTTTTTTTTTTTTTGAGAAGAGAAAGGATGACCACCAGTTAGGTGTCATCCATGTATATTAGATCTTATGAGTTGTGACCATCAATATCATACAGCAAAACTATGCTGAAAAAGATCTTTGGTCTTATTTTATTTACAAAATTCTTAAAGCATATGTGAATATAAAAGCACATTATGATCCGAATGATCTGACTCATTTGTGGGTAACATTATTGCAATATATGAACTTTTCCACCCCATAGGTAGATGTATTAGAGGATTGCTCGGCTTACTTGAAATTGTTCCGTCCATGCCATTGCTGGGCAGCGGAGTGTGAAACTACCGTTCTCTTATATAATATTATGCTTTCTTAAAACTTTCGTTAGTACCATAATGGTGCATGTGAAGCATGGCATGCTGTTGATGCTCAACCTCTGATGTTTCATTTTTTTCCTTTCTCATTGAGTGAAAAACTTGAGGTGTTCTAAGCCTACTTGAGGTGTTCTAATAGAACGGAATGGCGTCGTATGATCCATGTAGCCGACCCCACCTAGTGGGATAAGGCTTTGTTGTTGTTGTTGTTGTTGTTCTAAGCCTACATTTTCCCACCTTTCTAACCAATCAACTTTTACTGCGAGCCAAGATATTATCTGCTTGATATTATTATGTGATGACTTTTTGGATGTAAATTTTGATATTTTTTTGAGAACTTGGTATAACAAATATCTATGTCACAAAGCTTGCTTACTTGAGAAAGTTTTTGAGGAGAAGAAATGTGGGCACTTGGTTTCAAATAAGAAATAGTGATCCGCCATAGTTTCCTTTCAGCAAAATTAGACCTAATGAAGAAATTCTCATCTTAGTGGAAATCTAGTTATTGGCCTTATTATGATGGGTTTTAGCGTTTATGCCTCATCCATTGCTTCTCGTAGCATGTGGCTCTTCTCTTTATACATGATCATATTGATAAGTCATGTCTTTTCTGTATTATTTCTTTGCATCTAAAATATTAGCCCCATATGAATGGTCAAAGGAAATACTTATTTTGTGATTGTGTTTTCAGATTGCAACTGCTTGTGCTGTTGCAGCATTTAAATTGCGCCGCCCTGTTAGGATGTACCTTGACCGAAAAACTGATATGATAATGGCTGGAGGTCGACATCCAATGAAAATAAAATACTCTGTTGGTTTCAAAACTGATGGGAAGATCACAGCCTTGCATCTTAATATATTAATCAATGCAGGCATATCAGAAGATATCAGCCCAGCAATTCCATTTACGATTACTGGAACAGTAAGGAAATACAACTGGGGTGCACTCTCCTTTGATATTAAGATATGTAAAACAAATGTTTCATCAAAATCAGCCATGAGAGCTCCTGGGGATCTACAAGGTGCTTATATTGCTGAAGTTGTCATTGAACATGTTGCATCATTTCTCTCCATGGATCCCCATGCTGTAAGGAGGAAGAATCTCCATACCTATGACAGCCTTGTTTTATTTTATGGAAGAGCTGCTGGTGAATCTCCTGTATATACATTGCCTTCGATAGTTGATAAATTGGTTTATTCTTCAAATTATCTGAGCCGTCTTGAATTGATCCAGCATTTTAATAGTCGCAACAAATGGAAAAAGCGGGGCATTTCATGTGTACCTGTTATATACAAAGTTACAATTAGGCCAACACCGGGAAAAGTGTCTATTCTTGGTGATGGATCAATTGTTGTTGAAGTTGGAGGGATTGAAATAGGGCAAGGTCTTTGGACAAAAGTCAAGCAAGTCACAGCATTTGCCCTTGGGAAACTATGTCACGATCAAAGTCAAAATCTTTTGGAGAGAATTCGAGTGATTCAGGCAGATTCACTTAGTTTGATCCAAGGGGGTTGGACAGCTGGTAGTACAACATCAGAGTCAAGCTGTGAGGCAGTTCGTCTTTCCTGCAATGTTTTGGTTGACAGATTGAAGTCTCTCAAGGAAAGTTTAGAGAATGAAATGGGTTCAGTAACATGGGATATTTTAGTAATGCAGGTACACATTTCAATATAAGTGAATTCATTTGGCATTTACATTATCACCAGCTTCTTCTTGTTGTCTTTAGCTGGTTCTTGATTTCTGCTGTCATATAGTGAATATCATTCTTCAATCTTCAGTATATCTGATAAGAATTCTCCAGCTTCTTCTCATTTTATTGACTGGCTTGTCATGCTCTTCATCTCCCCAAGCTTATCCCTTTCTACAGAATAATCAGTTGATCTTCATACTGGTAACCTGTACTACCTGCAACCTACTGGGGCAAAATAAACAGGCGTCAGAAGTAAATACATAATTTGATGATAACAAATTTTTGGGTCTTTTATAGTTATCAAGACATATTGTCATCACTTAAATGTTTTTTATGATTGCTGATGGGGATTTGCAAAATGTGATTCCTATGTTTTCTTCTTCAGTTTGTATCCCGCTCAAGTATTTGATTCCTATGTTTTATTCCTTGTACATGATTTGTTATTATTTTGGCAGAGAATAGAATCACTCTTTTGGTCCTAAAATGTGCATGTGATTGCAGCACTAGTCAGAGAACAGTGGAAGTAGAAAGTAAGTCGTGAAAATGACACTAATAGTCAACAACAACAACAACAAAACCTTATCCCACTAGGTGGGGTCGTCTATATGGATCATATGACTTCGTTGATCCATGTTCATGAGATTCGACAGGATTTTACGCTGACTGTCGGGGCCTAACACAACCCTCCTCCTTTATCCGGGCTTGGGACCGGCTATAAAACATAGGCGGAGTTAATTGAAAATGACACTAATAGTCATTGCTAATAATTAGTATGATTCTGCAGAATAAGGTGTCGAAGAAATGTTGAAAATCAAGTATATTTTGTGAGCTTCATCTAAGTCATCAACACAAAATCAATGAGATTAAGTTGTCGGGGAACAAAATTTCTTGAGCATTTGTAACAGTCTGGATATGTAGGCATTGCAGACAGCAGACTATGCATACACATCCCTATAATTGAAAATGGCATGAAGAACACCTGTAAACTTGGCTTTTATTTTGAACTTTCCTCCCTTTTATCTGTAGGCAAATATGCGAGCTGTGAACTTGTCGGCCAGTGTTTACTGGGTTCCTGACAGCACATCTGTTGACTATCTAAATTATGGAGCTGCTATAAGTGAGGTATTTTTTTTTGCAAACTGGAGATTCATAGATGACTTTAACTTACATTGTATAATGTTATTTTATTTGCTTGATGTACCCCTTGTCATATGACTTAAAAGGCTGGCAATTTCAGGTTGAGATAAATGTTCTCACAGGAGCTACTTCAATTTTGCGGACGGACATTACCTATGACTGTGGGCAAAGCTTGAATCCTGCTGTTGATTTGGGACAGGTTTGGTAGATCTGTGGAGTTGATTTCAATGTTTTCTTCTCTTATGCAATTTGAAAGTGATGCCTTCTTAGTAGGAAAATGTTACCGTACTCTTATCAGATATGTCAACTGCTTTATTTCACTTTCTTGTGTGACATCAGTATATCAATTTCTTCACTTTTCATCAGTCAGAAATAAACCTTTTTCCATTATGTAATCAAAGTGTTTTTCTTTTCATTTAACATTTGAGCACAATGGATATTTTGACAATCATAACTTGAAACACCAGTGAAAGATAGTTGCAAAATTTAGGTTTTAGTTTTTCGGAATATTCTAAGAGAGGAAAGAAAATAAAAACATACAGTATCTTCTTTGGTCATGTTTCTACCGCCTTATATAACTAGAGAAGTTTAGATAATTCTGAATGGAACTCTCTGTCATTGTCAAAAATTAGATTTTTCTCATAATGTTAATCATTGGGAAGACATTTGCTTCTCTTTCCTTTCAATGAAAGATGATTATAGGTTCTGGTTAACTCTACATGAATATAAGTGCAAGAACATATGTATTTTTGGTGTTTCTTTCGTTCAGGGGGCGCACATGATATTACTTCTGGTTTGTTAACATATTTTTGCACTGTCTTTGATGTTGTATCAAATCATGAAGGAAAAGGGCAAATTACTTTTGGTGTTTTTGTGTATATCCATACTAACAACAAAGTATGTGATTTTATTAGTTCGGACATAAGAAAAGAGATCTGGTTGAGATTTAACATTATGACATCTATTATGTTCTTTCCTCTTCGCAGATTGAAGGTGCTTTTGCTCAAGGAATTGGTTTTTTCATGTACGAGGAGTATTTGACAAACTCAGATGGTTTGGTGGTTACCGAGGGTACTTGGACATACAAGATTCCAACAATTGACACCATTCCAAAAGAGTTCAATGTGGAATTATTGAACAGTGGGCATCATGAAAAACGTGTTCTCTCCTCAAAAGGTATTATACAATTTTATGTTCAATGTCTCCATCTGTCTACATACTGATTCCTAGAAAATGCCTGTGCTGATAAGGGAACTTTTGGAGGTCTTTCATTTATAAGTTTATATATTTGGATATATGGTTTCCTAGCACTTACAACTTTACTTTTTTCCTTCGAATGCTTGATTGCATGAAAACTGTAGGACTTACAATTGAGTATATGTTTTCATTGCACTTACTACCTTATGCTTGATGCTGACATTATTTATGATTTATTTAGGGTGGTTGCCAACGATGTTTATATAGGTGCTAAAAGTCTCATAAATAGTGCTAATGTTATTGTGGCTTCAAAACTTTAGGCCCTCCTCTTCTTCAAATTTCAAATCAATATTGACATGATTATGTTATCTGATTTTCTTTGTAGTTCATTTGTGTTTGTTTTATTTTTTAGCATTCTTGAGAGTCCTTATAGTAATGTTAGGATTACCATGTTCAATTTGGTCAAACTTAACTTTCATACTAACATAATGTTAATATGAGAACTAGATTTTCACGGTATGGTGACATGTGTAGTAGTAATCTTACATGACAAAGAGGTTTCTACTTATTTTTTTTCTTAAAGCATCTCTATCTCGCTATAATAATATTCCAATAAAGATGCAAAATAGAAATCAAAATATATAAATGTACATCTTTTAAAACATATATACATTTATATAAAACAATCAATGATTTTCTTTATTATGCAATAGATGTGTGTGTTAATAAACAATAAAGAAAGGAAAGATGGTTTGTGGTAACTTGATGTAAAATCAAGGATAAGATATTTGTATTACACACGGTGAACATCTTTATGATCAGATCTCATAGATCTAGAAGTCTGATTAATTCTAAAGGGTAAAACACTCATATTTTTTGTGGACTTGTAAAATTCGATAACTTAAATTGTATGCTACATTCTACTGCACTACAAATTCCTTTTGTGTTGTAATATAATAATGCATACAAACAATATCTATATATATACTATATATAAATATATTTATATACAACAACAACAACAACAAAGCCTTATCCCACTAGGTGGGGTCGGCTACATGGATCATACGACGCCATTCGTTGATCCATGTTCATAAGATTCGACAGGATTTTACGCTGGCTATCGGGGCCTAACACAACCCTCCTCCTTTATCCGGGCTTGGGACCGGCTATAAAACATAGGCGGAGTTAGATAGCGTTATGCACGAACAAAAAAAAATAAAAATAAAAAATAATGTAAAATTCTCATCAATATGAGTTAAAGGAATAGCTCCTTAATCTCATTTCCATATTTCCATATAAATATACTTATATCTTCTCAAAAAAAATAAATATACGTATATATATGTATATTTGTGTGTACAGTGTATATAGGGGTAAAATGATTTTGTAAGTCTAGAAATCCACACATTTGGATTCACCATTGAATCAATATTCGCATGTGGACTTTTGAAGTATTCATATAATACTTTCCCTATTTTTAATTATATAATTTTCGATAATATTATATTACAAGTATGATGTGTTATTGGTGTGATCATTATTTTTCAGTCTCGCCTACCAATGATGCATGTAATGGATATATATGGCTTTAATCTTCTATGATATATTAAATATGCAAAACGGTATGTAAACTATGATTTACAGGTGTAGACCTACTATTAGATCAAGATTCAATTATGGAGTTTAATTTTAAATAATACAACTTTACTTTGATTATATCCATGATGACATCATCTACCTACTTAAGTCATCATGATATCTGGCAATTTCAATTTCTTGCACGGAGCCAGCTGAGATAAATTTTATGGAACCAACCCTTAATGACAAAAGTTCAAAGCAACATGGTTTCAACTATAAATGTGTTAATGTTCCTCTAGGAGCATGGAATGATAATCCCGGTATTTCTGGAGATTCTCTCTTTCCATTGATGGTGTGAGACTAAGAATGTTTATTCATCAGGAATATATTCAAGAGAAAATGCATACAATTGCCAGGCTAGCTATGGGCAAATTTTCATTTCTGACTGCTAACATGTATCAACTGTTTGTAATATTCAGCTTTCAACTAACTAAATGACTCTCTGCAGCCTCAGGAGAGCCCCCTTTAGTTCTTGCAGCTTCAGTTCATTGTGCAATGCGAGATGCAATACGGGCCGCTAGGCAGGAATTCTCTCCTAGCAGTGGACCTGATGGTCTATCTTCGACGTTCCAGTTGGACGTGCCTGCGACAATGCCAGTGGTGAAGGAGCTCTGCGGTCTGAACAATGTAGAGAAGTACCTGGAAATGTTAGCATCTGTCAATCCTCCGAAGTTAAGTTAGTCAATGCTACATCTTGATCAATACGCAACAGATGAAAGAGGACAAGGATCCAACATTGCTCAAGATTGCATGAACTTCTTTTGAGTTTGTACAAGTACATGAGTGAAGTTTTGAGTTGATCTTGTGCCCTCGAGTTTTGATGGTCTTCCAACATCGCTCAAGATCATTTTGACGTGATGCATATGGATACAGTTCCCTATTTCTCACTGATGATTAAAGAGCCAAATTCATACAGGCTTCATAGCACTTTTTTGTTACCATGATAATGAAAAGTCTCAACACGTTGTTGTTCCTCAGACAATTATCATATATTTTCATGTGAAATATTGTGATGTTTTCAACTCTTGCTCTATAAAGGTTGCCTTTGCTTGCCTTAACTTCGAAGTACCTCTCTTTTGTGACGTCAACGCTAGGTCAACTCTTGAGTTTGATTTTGTATATGATATTTTTTTGTAACTATTATTTATTATAATCGAATGTGCAATATATGATGATTCAAATTAGTCGTAACAAGCCTTTTAAATACTTTAAAGTGTCTATCGGAAAAATATCTTCTTTTTATCCTTATAGATTTTCATATTACTATTATTATAAACATAAATAATTAATTAATGACATACAAGCAAAGGAGTTCTCACTCCTTCCCCCCTCTCTCCCTCTTCCCTCTCTCTAACATAGTGAACCCGACGATCCGACAGGTTAGAAAAATCCAACTCGAGTCGACCCGACCCGATCGGATGACTCGATTTTTTATTTTTTATTTTTTTTGTTTTTTTTTCTATTTTTTATTTAAATTTGGGCCTATGTTTGCTTTAAAAAAATTTTAAAAAGTAAAACAAAATGTTTTAAATACATAAATAATATCTAAATAATTATAAAACTTATTTTGCGCTTTAAAATAAATATTAAATAATTTTTTAATATTTAAAAAATATAAAATCAGTAAGAAAAAATTTAAAAAAAAGGAAAATTGGGTGGTCGAGTAACCTGACCACCCGACCCGACCAAATTAACCCGACCCGTGAACACCCCTACTCTAACAAGCAAAGGAGTCGATAATGATTTTTCTGAAGTGAGCTCCCCGTCTTCGGCAATCCCTGCCGAAGGCGCCATCCTCGTGTCACGCCCCACTTCTGCCATGTTCCAGGACGGGGCTGTGACGTAGTGGCGTGCAGAGCTGGGACGCAGGCGGCGTCCAGTTTGACAGAATGCCCACTTTGGCATTATGCCCGATTTGGCATAACACGCAGTTTGGCATAATGTGCAGTTTGGCAGAACGCCCAATTTGGCAGCGATAGCAATGCAGTGCAACGCGCACCCAGGCAGCAGAGGGGCAATTCCGTCCCAAGACAAAATGGCATGTCCCAAACTAACTATTATGTTGGCAGGTGTCGAGGAGGGCAGCTGGCCGCGAGTAATCAGAGGTGGTTACTCCCTAGAATAAAGATGGCAACTAGAAGGATATGATCGTGGAGGATCCTTGGAGAATCTGGTCAGGCAACTAACTCCAAGAAATCAGGAAGGATCTCGAGAAGATCAACATGGATCATGGAGATCATTCCAGGCGGATCCTGAAGAGAAGATCAAGGAAGATCTTGAGGAGAAGATCTTAACGCCAACAAGGGAATCGAGGAGGATCCCTTGATACAGGGTGATCGTGAGGATTATCCTTGGTGCAGACCTTGTGGAGGAGATCAAGAGATTTGGAGAATCATATCCCAGCACCTAAATGGGGGTTTTGCAATCATAGGAGATCGGGGAGGATCCCTATGATCTTGGCTAGAATCAGGGAGTGACCCTATTCTTGTATAAATAGACCCTAAGGGTCAACCTTGTACATCACCGATCGGAGTAGCGATCGAGTCAATGAAGTCGAAAGCTTTCCCCCATATCTTGAGAGTCTCTCCCTTCTATCTTGCTAGTGTTTCTTGTTGTGCTGGTGTAGGGACGTCCATCATAACGTCCGAGAAGAGGCTGCTTGATCCCTCGTGAAGGAAGGAGTCAAGGCCACACCTTGGTTTCTAGGCGCTGAAACTAAGGGCGTGACAAGTGGTATCAGAGTTCGGTTTCCAGCAACGATGTTGGGAGAAGAAGGACCCTCAGCGAGAGGTCGCACCATGGAGGTCGAGGTTGCCACAGGCGGTGGTGGTCACGGCATGATCACGGGCGGTGGGGAGAAGCGTCGGGCGACTTGAGGCCAATCCAAGGACCCTGCAAGTCCCTTGGAGAAGCAACTCAAGTCGTTGGGGCTGAAGCTCCAGGAGACGAACGAGGTGGTCCGAGACCTGGAGACGGTGGTGGGACAGCATGGTCTGGCCTTGGAGGAAGGCACAATCGCGTTGCATGAGATGGAGGCGAGACTGCGGTCCATGGAAGAAGCCATGGAGACCAAAGTCAAGGTGATGGAGGCCGACCTCCTATTGCTCAAGTGTCACCTCGTCGATGCAGGAGGGTTGCAACCGAGGACGACGATCCCGAAGTTCACTGGTCCCGAACCGAAAAAGTATGATGGCGTGTGAGAGGCAACGACCATCGACGACTTCATCTGATCCTTGGAGAAAGGCTTTAGGACCAGCAAGATCTTGGTCGAGAAGGACCAGATCAATATGGCAGTGCGCTATCTGGTGGATGGCACCCTCCTATGGTGGCAGCGCATGGAGGAGGAGGTTGCCAAGGGAAGGGTCGTCATTGACACTTGGGGGGACTTCAAGAAGGAGCTGAAGAAGAAGTTCTACCCCGACAACGCCCAGGAGGTTGCCATGACGAAGTTGACGGCGCTTCGTCAAATCGGCTCAGTGAAAGAGTTCATCGAGCAATTCCAGTCAATCATGTTGGAAGTACCAGGAACTATGGAGGAATCCACATGGTTGTTCTTCTTCCTGAGAGGCCTCAAGCCTTGGGCAGCTCTAGAGGTGAAGAGGCAGAAGATCTCAACCATGAAAGAAGCTCTGGTCGCGACGAAGGCTTTGCAGGAGCACTCGGCCGACAAATGCCTTGGCGTGCAGGTCAAGGGCAAGGGCGAGTCGTATGAGGACGAGCCCAATTCTGATGGCAAGGGAGGCAACCAGAAGGTGATGAAGACCAGGAGGAATTCCAGAAGGACGGTGAAGTGCTACGTCTGCAAAGGGCCGCACTATGCTAGGGAGTGCGACCATAAGACGAGCCTGGCCACTACGGCGTCCACCTTGGAAGAGGATGAAGGCGCGGCCCACATGGGGTCGATCATGGCCTTGAGCACGACGGCTGCGAAGTTCCCGAAGGGCATGAAGAGGACCACGAAGGGCTTGGTGTTTGCAGAGGTATTGGCGAATGGCCACGCCACGACCGCCCTAGTCGATACTAGGGCCACTCACAACTTCATGACGAGGCAGGAGGCGGCATGTCTCGGCATCGGCTATGTTGAGGCATCGGGGGCTGACGAAGGCGGTGAATACCACAACCCAACCAATCCTTGGAGAGGCCAAGGACGTCCCAGTTCGAGTGGGAGGATGGGAGGGCGCGATCGACATCAACATCATCACCATGGACGACCACAAGTTCGTCCTGGGCATGGAGTTCATGACAGGTTCCAAGAGGTAAGGGTGACTCAGGAGGGGTTACATTTATTATCTCAGGAGGGAGCTGATCATGAAGTGCCCGTGAAGAGGGAGAGCATCTGACCCAGAATGCTCTCGGCCATGGTTGCAGAGGTGGGTCGCGAGGAGGATCCAACGCAAGGCATGGTAGATAGAGAGGACTTCCGGCGGTTCTAGAAGACTCTCGACAAACTGGAGGTTCGTATGCTAAGACAAGAAGGTCTTAGGGGCAAAGTGTTGTCTTTGAAGATGAAGTTCAAGACCGCACTTGCGAAGGAGGTAGTGCAAGTAGAGAAGGGATTCCACGATAAGTTCGAGCTCCTGGAATCCGAGATGGCACTACTCCGCTCTTACATCGAGGAGTGCATCTGCGCGCGGACGGTGCATGGCAGCGAGTTTGGTGAAGAGCAGCGAAGCACAAACGCAAGGTACGCGAGTGCTTCGGATGTGGCGGGCCACATCGTCTGCGGGAATGTCCGCAGAACACCTACGGGTTGATCGAGTCGGAAGGATCATCTAAGAAGGCGTGCAGAAGAAGAAGATGTAGTCTAGATAATCATAGCGGGTTGCTTTATGCTGGAGCTGTAGGATCTTTTATGGGCGAAGAGACATGTAGGACAAGGAGCTATCCTCGGTCTGACCCATTACCGGGTCATTCCTCATGAAGCCGCAGAGAAGGGGCATGCCGGCCATGCCGGCCCCAACCGTCCCAAGGTCGTTGGCTCAGGACGGAGCCACCGACGAGGAGAGGACGTTGGATGTCAGCACGAGACATCCTGGTGGGTAGGAGCAGACTACCAGCCCGGGACTTCAAGCAAGCAGGCAGGTGCGTGGAGGCATCGAGATCGAAGTCCGAGACATGGCGTGCAGGTCATGTCCTGGGGCAGCAACATGGAAGTTGCGTCTCGAAGTCTTCAGTGGAGTGAAGACGGTGCGCCTTCGGACAGCAAGGTCGCACAAGTAGACGTGAGGTCCTACTTGGGGGTGTGGGATGCCGACCATATCCCGAGACAATAGCAAGGAAGCAATGTCTCGAAGATCTTCAACGGACCGAAGATTGGTGCAGAGTGGTGTCTTCGGATAGCAAGGTGGCACTGAGGAGCAGCACACGGCCAATGACTCAAGTGGAGGAGCATGGCCAAGTTCGGAGGGCGCGAGGCATTTTGAACAGTTCAAGATGCGAGTTGAAAGCTTCTTGGACGAAGAAGATGGCAGCGACAAGGCATTGTCGGGACAACAATGGCTTGGGTGGGGGAGGATGTCACGCCCCACTTCTGCCATGTCCCAGGATGGGGCTGGGACGCAGTGGCGTGCAGAGCTGGGACGTAGGCAGCACCCAGTTTGGCAGAATGCCCACTTTGGCATTATGCCCGATTTGGCGTAACACACAGTTTGGCAAAATGTGCAGTTTGGCAGCGGCAGCAGTGCAGTGCAACACGCACTCAGGCAGCGGAGGGGCGATTCCGTCCCAAGCCAAAATGACATGTTCCAAACTAACTATTATGTTGGCAGATATCGAGGAGGACAACTGGCCGCGAGTAATCAGAGGTGGTTACTCCCTAGAATAAAGATGGCAACTAGAAGGATATGATGAGGTGCATCGTATCGGTCGAAGATCGTGGAGGATCCTTGGAGAATCTGGTCAGGCAACTAACTCCAAGAAATCAAGAAGGATCTCGAGAAGATCAACGTGGATCATGGAGATCATTCCAGACAGATCCTGAAGAGAAGATCAGGGAAGATCTTGAGGAGAAGATCTTAACGCCAACAAGGGAATCGAGGAGGATCCCTTGATACAGGGTGATCGTGAGGATTATCCTTGATGCAGATCTTGCGGAGGATATCAAGGGATTTGGAGAATCATATCCCAGCACTTAAATGGAGGTTTTGCAATCATATGAGATCGGGGAGGATCCCTATGATCTTGGCTAGAATCAGGGAGTGACTCCATTCTTGTATAAATAGACCCTAAGGGTCAACCTTGTACATCACTGATCGGAGTAGCGATCGAGTCAATGAAGTCGAAAGCTTTCCCCCATATCTTGAGAGTCTCTCCCTTCTATCTTGCTAGTGTTTCTTGTTGTGCTGGTGCAGGGACGTCCATCATAACGTCCGAGAAGAGGCTGCTTGATCCCTCGTGAAGGAAGGAGTCAAGGCCGCACACCTTGGTTTCTAGGCGCTAAAACTAAGGGCGTGACACCCGTCTCCGACAGCCCCTGCCGGCGGCGCCACCCCCATCTCCGGTAGCCCCTGCCGGCGGCGCCACCACCTCCATTAACCTCCTCCACCAGGGTCGCCTCACCTCGTCGTGTTTGGGCTCGGCATGCCTCGCTATCTTCTTGACAGCGGTGGTTTGTTCAGGAGACACGCCGTGAGGGCGGCCTCTTCGACACGTCTGTTGGATGTCATCTGTTTCAGGTGTCGCGGTCGTGGGCATTTTCGGCGCAAATATTGGGAGCCTTTGCGATGCCTTCGCTGTCACGGGCTGGGCCATCAGCGTGCTGCTTGCCCCTCCCGTCATCGCCAAGAGCAGGAACAGGCGCCTTCTGTTGTGCGGCCCCCTCGCTCGGGTGATCATTTGCCCACGCCGACGATCTCTGCTGTCGACGCACCATGGGGGCCCGATGCTTCCGCCAAACGAGTTTTCTTGTCTCAATGTCTCATTGGTAGGATGGCTTCCCCGATTGCGACATTGGATGCGGTTCAGGTGGGGGTCGAACATCAACTCCAATCCCCTGTCCGTCTCTCCCCATCTCTTCTTTCCAACCAGTGTGTCCTTCTTTGGCTGGGAACGCAGGAGCAGCGCCACCAACTAATCGCTGAATCAACTACGGTTGGGGAAACCCATGTGTGCTGGTTTGCTTGGTCGCCAGCTTTTGGGGACTCCATGTCCGGCGAAACAAGCAGGATCTCTATCACTATCTCTGGGGTTCCCCTGCATCTGGGCTACGGTGAGGTGCTATCTGCCATCATCCGGCCTTTCGCAATCCTCTGTGATGTTGTTGTGCCTGCCATCGGAATCGCCGATATCGCCTGCATTCCCGCCTCAATCTCTGTTTTGCCGCATTGCTATATTCCGGAGAAGCTCCTTCTATGATCGGATGACATCATGTATCACATCACCATTGCCTGCGCTGATGGACAGCACCGCCGCCAGACATGGGCGGGAACTGAGGCGTCGCCCCCTGCATCTGCTCTCGTGCGACAGACATCTTGCAGTGTTGCTCATGTGCCGCCACATCGCCCGGCCTCTTCGGGAACTGTTCGCAATTTTGGAGGCAGAAGCCACGTGTCACAACGCCCTCTTCGCAGCATGCCGTTAACATATCCATGCATACCTCTGCGAGCTCTGAGGCGCCTATGCATGATATTGCCGCCTCGACAGGGCCGATTTTGTTAGAACCACTGTCTCGTGGATTATGCCACACGGGTAACGAAGCATCATCGATGGTTCTATGTGACAACCTTTCAGCTTCCACTTCCCCTCCTGTGCCCATTGGTGCCCAACTCCCCCTAAATGATGCAAGCATTCATACTACTGAGATTGCCCAGCCCCCCTCGGGGCCCCACGGTGGCATCTTTGAATATTGCTCACGCTGAGCCCACGTGCTCCCAACTGGACTTACAGTAGAAATCCACTAATAACCTGGGGGTACCTGTTGACTGTGGCCTTCAACCTGGAAACGACCCAACACTCCAGCAAGACCATGATTTATTTGCCTTAGTGGCCAAGGCCTGCGGGATCAAAAGAAAACAGTCGAGGGCTTCTGGCTAACTTCGGTGTTCGTCTAATATCCAATGAATGTCCTATCCTGGAATGTCCGCGGTCTTGGGGATCTTGACCGTCGCCGATCCCTCGGAAGATATTTTGTTCGCTGGAATGTTGACGTGGCTCTTATTCAAGAATCTAAACTTACTGGTGTGATCTTTCTATCCGGTCGCAGATTGGTGGTCAGCGTATGTCCAGTTACCTGGCCTTAGACTCTTCAGGCCGGTCGGGGGGCTGTCTGACGGCTGGAAGGATGACCTTTTCGAACTGTTGGATCATCGTCTGGGGCAACACTCTATCTCTGCTCTGCTTTGGCGGAAAAGCAACAATGCTGCGCTCCTGATCTCCTATATTTATGGCCACAATCTGTGGAGGGTCGAGGCTCTGGGATGAATTGAATGTGGCTTTCTCAGTTCTCACTACTGATATGTGGCTTCTGGGGGGTGATTTCAATTCGACTATTTGTTTTGATGACCGCACAGGGGTTGACCCTAGTCGCGACACTAGCTCGGCCGACTTTCGTAGCTTCATTGCGGGCCATGGCCTCATTGATTTCCCTGCTCAGAATTGCACTTATACTTGGCATGGTGCCCCTAGTGTTCTATCACGTATGGACAGATTCCTAGCTTTTGTTGCCTTTGCTGAGAAGTTTCCTCTTGCTCAGGTGGAGGCTCTTGATTGTCCTTTTTCTGACCACTCTCCGCTCCTTTGGAAATCAATGGAGACTCGCCCATCCAGTACATATTTCAAGTTTGAGCTGCATGGCTTCTGGAACCTGGCTTTCGTGAGGAGGTGCAGGCGCAGTGGCAGTCTTACCCATCTTTCAGCTCTGCCATTGTGACTCTTGCAGGGTGGCTTGACCTCCTACGGGTGTTTCTTCATGAGTTTAGAAGAAATCTGGTGTCTTGCAGAGAGCAGCGGTGCTCTTCGGCCCTTAAAACCATTCTTGAGCTCGATAAAATTGAGGAGACTCGGCTACCTGAGGAGTCTGAGCAGAGGCGTTTCTTCGTGAGTTCCAGGTGACGAAAGAAGAAGATAAAAAAGATGAAATTTCTTGGCGACAACAGTCCCGCCAGACGTGGCTCAAACAGGAAGATAACAACACCCGCTTTTTCCATTTATGGGCAAATGAGAGGAGAAGGACCAACCAGATAAGCAGGATTTCTGACCAAGGGACTCTGGTCACTGTCACAGGCAGATCGGGGAGGTTGCTGCTAAATATTTCAAGAATTTCTCTAGGCGGTGCCAGGGTGGCCACTGGGAGTGGACAGACTCCAATGTTCCTACGGTGACTGACTGCCAGCGCAAGATGCTCATTGCGCCAATCTCTGAAGCTGAGGTGCAAAAGGCTCTAAAGGATCTTAATGCTGAGGGCGCGCCGGGCCCGGACGGATTTCCTATCCTTTTCTACTGGGCTTTCTGGTAGGTTGTGAGATCCGATGTTCTTGTTGTCATCCAGGAATTTTCTGCTGGCAATGCTGGGTTCGAGCGACTTAATAAATTCTTCATTTTTCTTATTCCCAAGAAAACTGGGGCGGTTCATCTTGATGAATTCAGACCTATTGCCCTCTCCAATGGCACTTATCTTATCATTGTTCAGATGCTTGCGAACAGACTTAGCTCTGTCCTTCCTAACCTAATCCATCTTGTTCAAACTACATTTGTTTTTGGCCGGTCAATTTCTGAAGGTTTTGTGGCTGCTTCGGAGATTCTTTCTTGCTGGCGTCGCAATGGACAAACTGGTTTTCTATGGAAAGTTGATTTTGCAAAAGCTTATGACTCCATTTGCTGAAAATTGCTCTGGTGCTCTCTCCACCGTCGTGGTTTCCCTGACCAGTGGATTTCTTGGATGCGCAGATGCATTACCACGGCATCCTTTTTTGTCCTCATCAATGGGCGACCCTCTGGTGGCTGGGTGCAGCCCCAGCGTGGTGTTAGGTAGGGCTGTCCTTTGCATCCCTGCTTTTTTACGTTGGCTGTGGACGCCCTTGCTCGCATCATGTTCTCGGTTTGTCGATCTGGCCTCCTGTCTGGGTTCTGTACGCCAAATACCAATGATTCTCTCATTCCCATCCTTCAATATGCTAACGACACTGCTGACGACACTCTCTTTTTTGTTGAAGGATCTGTCCAATCGGCACAGCGCCTTTTTGCTTTGGTGGAAATGTTTTGTGATTTCTTTGGGCTTAGCATTAATTTCGCTAAGTCCATTGTCATTGGTTTTGGCATGAATACTGCTGACACTCTAGTTTGCTCTTAGATGCTCCGGACACCAATTGGTTCGTTGCCTATATCATATCTTGGTCTTCCTCTTTCTGACCGTCATATCTATTCTCGGGATTGGCAACCAGTTATCAAGAGGGTTGAGCAGCGTCTGGTTGGCTGGAGTTCCAAATTATTATCCCATGGGGGGAAGGCTTATTCTGCTTCGACATGTACTCTCAGCTTTACAATATACTTTTTATCTGTTTTAAAGATTCCTAAGCAGGTTGAGCGACGGATTGATTCTCATCGGATGCAATTCCTGTGGAGAACTAACCCTTCCAACCCTCGTGGAACTTATCTGGTTGTTTTAAATGATGTGTGCCGTCCAACTCTGGAGGGCGGCCTGGGGTTCTTAATCTTGGTAGGATGAACACTGCTCTCCTCACAAAATGGGTAATTCGTATTGGGGAAGCCATAGGGCATCTGATTTTCTGTTTTTAATGCCTGTTATGGTCATGATCTTAACTGAGCTCCCGGGTGATAGTTAGCAACAACGCATCATCTTTCAGGTTGGGTGCTGCTGGGATTATGCCCCTAGTTAAGCAGTTTTTCTCCCCTTCCCTGGGCACTGGACGTGAATTCTATTTCTGGAAGGATAACTGATCTGGTTTGGGCCCTGTAATGAATATGCTCCCTCGGCTGTTCCAGCTGGCCGTTAACCATCAAGCAAAGGTTGCTGATTATTGGACTTCACCTGCCATTGGTGGCCAGGGATCGTGGTCGCCTACTCTCTCCACGAATCTTTCTTACTAGAGATTTGATGAGTTCCTTTTGCTGCTGTCTGAATTAACTCATATTTCTCCCCGTAGTGACACTGCTGATGCTTGGAGCTGGAAGGATGGCACTTTCTTTGTCAGGGAGGTGTACAACTTATTAGGCAACTCTAGTGTTGGCCTTGATGCTGATTTGCTCTTGGCCTGCAAGTTTGTCTGGAGAATCAAGGCCCCTCTTAAAATTAAATTCTTTTCCTGGTTGCTGCAGCGGCAACGAATCCTAACTAAGTCTTATAAAGCCAGATGGTTAAATAACGCAAATACGATGTGTGTCCTATGTGGTGTGGCCGCGGAGGATACGAATCACCTTTTCTTTGGCTGTATCATGGCTGCTCAAGTCTGGAGAAGGGCAAATATTGGTTGGTTAGACACGACATCGGAGGCTGGTTTCTGACTGTCTTTCTGTAATGGTTGCAGGAGAAACCTTCATATTGTTTACAGGTCTAGAAGACAATGGACCCTTCCTCTAGCATATATCTAGGCATTATGGCTGCAAAGAAATGAGACACTTTTTCAAGGGGGTCGCGCCTATGCTGAAAATATTTGTCATCATGTGGAAACTATCTTTAGAGAGTGGAGGAATCATCTTTGATGTAGTCTTATTTCTTGATGTTGGGATTGCCATGTTTTAATTTCTGCTTTAATCCTATAATCTCACTTACACATTAATGAAACTATGGATGACTACCATCTTGCTAGTCGTCCTTTCCCATTTCAAAAAAAAATAATTAATTTTTTATATTATTAACTAATAATTTATTATTATTAGTTCAGTGTGCTCGGATGAGAAATTTGTCCCCAATCCAAGGTGCAACTATAGCACCCTCATGTTTAATTAAATATCATTCATTTTAAATAATTAGTCCGAACGAATTTAAAAATTATGTCTTAAGAACTAAAAAAGAAGCTATGCATGGATATATTGATTCTTGAATCGATATCGTTATATTCATTTTCCATTAGGGCCTTAATGTTCTCATTTAATTTAGTTCGTGTTGATCCAAATTTTTCACCTGCTTCAAATTTAAATTTATACACGAGGTAGAACATGTACCTTTCTTTTTTCTTCTCATACTCTCATTTTCTCCTTCCTCTCTAGCAATATTTGTAATAGAACTAGAATAATAAAAAACAATCACTAATGGTGAACATTCAAATTACAATGTCTATTTAAATGCAATCTTTATTTCATAGAAGTTTCATTTTCTAAAATATGTCCATAATAATATTTATATATCAAATTTTAATTATTTATCATTTTTATATATTTCGTAACAATAGGTACATAATCTTTCGTCGGTTCAACACTTAACATGACATTTTGATGTACTAATATATGCATAATCACACTAACATGAATAAAATCATATATCATACAATTTTTAGAAAAATTATTCAAATAATTTTTTAATCTACACTTGCATGTTGATTTTCATAAATATATCAATTACACAAAACAATAATAATATGACATAAGATGCAAAAATACATATACATAAATACAAAATATGCATATGAAATATTTTGGAATTTTCAAAAAAATACTCATAATTTTCTAACTCAATAATGTGCATAAATTAGAACTAATCTAATTTATCATGACATAATAACACATATAAAATGCATCGTAACAAAAAAAATGCATACATTTATGTCACACATATATCACACATAATACAGAAAAAATCGAAATTTTCTGAGCCCAAAAACATATTATATCATTTTTCTATTATTTTTCCCTGTTTTCTACAATTCTGTCCTATTTTTGGAAAAAAAAACAACAACAACAACATCGTCGGCCCAGTGCCCGGGCCGTGCGTCCGCGGCGCGCAGCGGGCTTCCGGCCCGTACCAACCGTGCGCTTTCGCCCATGCAAATAGGCACAGCGTGATGGGCCGTCGCCCGCGCACGACCGTAGCAACTTCCTTTTTTTTTTTGAACAGCAAAACTGCATGGACCAAAAATGCAGCGGGCCAAGGCCTGCGCATCACACGGCGGCTCGGCATCATGAACCAGGGACGATGCACATTGCATCGCAGCGGGCTTGATCCTCGCAGCATGCTACAACACACCATCACGTTAAACGAACGTCGCACGAGAGAAAAAAAAAATTGCACGGACGCACAATTCTTCTTACGTGGTTATTCGGCATTTGCATGCATGGCCTATTGTGACACACTGACACTACATCATACACTACATACGAAAAAGAATCACAATATCACATTGGAATTACGAGAGGATTTAAACAGAGGTCGAGCACGGTCCAGATCGACCCGAACAATCAGAAAAAATATTCGGCCCGGGTAGATTCAAATCCGGTCCGGCTCCGGTAGCTACAATATCTGACGAGTTCCGGACCAAGGCTAGGTTTATAGTATAGAAACCTAACCGGGTAATTAATATATAAATCCTCCGTGACCCAAACCCTCTCTCCCATTTCTCCCTCTTTCCATCTCACCGTCGCCCTTCTCCCTCTCATCTTTCTCTCGCCCTCTCCCTCTCATCTCTCTCCCACGGAGTCGGCGGCGGCGGCGGCGACTCCCACGACTCTAACGATCTTGTCTCCGGCCGTCCTCCTCCTCTTCTCCCTCTCTCTACTCTGGCCGTCAAGCGTCGAATCGATTGCCGGAGCTGAATCGTGATCGTCGGTGGTCAGATCCAACTGTCAGACACCTGATTCGGTGCCTAGCGGCCAGATCCGATACATGGTGGTTAGACGGCCGCCAGTGATCAGATCCAACGCCTGAAGGCCGGATTCAATGTCTGGTGGCCAGACGGCCGCCAGTGGTCATATTCGACTGTCGGGTGATCTAACTTTCTAGCGTCGGATCGTGGCAATTGGCGGCCAATCCGGCTACCGGGCGCCGGAAACTTGATCGTGAACTCCATCAAATTTTTGGATTGTCGAGTCTGACCTGATCCCGGACCCGACCCGTCCAATACCGGATCGAAATTTTTAACTCGGTCTAATTCGGACTAGGATCGGGTCCGTTTAGACATGGACCACGTCTCGAGTTTGCTCAGGCCTAGAACAACCTTACGGCCGTGCATAGCACTGTCACACCTGCACACTTCAAACTGACATGGCTTCGGTGTGTCAAAGTCCCATTAGGGGCGCAAGTCCAACACTGAGCATTCAAAGCAGTTCTCCTAAGTTGTTTAATCTATGCTTGGTCAGATTTAGATGCTACAGTTGGTCTGATTCTATTAAATATATCTTCATCATTATAAAGCTTAAGGTATTATTGACAGAGCAACACCATTATGGAGGTCGCGGTCTTTAGCGTGGGTGGAGCCTCGACAACGACGACCCATGAACTTACTCTCAGTTCGTTCTTCTCGGCGCTGGCTGCAATGAGGTGATCAAATAAGTGGTCGCCTCCTCCATGGCATCGACAGAGGCGACGATGGAAGCTTAGTGTAACACCCCCAAAATTCGATCCCAATTTAATTGTCGAATCTTAGGCGACGGTACTTTTTTGCGACCTAATTACATTAAAAACCTTGCAATGAAAACATAATGATAAACATAAACCAATATCGCAAATGACGAAAGACTTCAATATATAAAATTCCAAAATAACAATATAGCCCATGGGCCAAATAGGCTCTAACATAGACCCAACAAGGGTTCATAATACATAACGAGTTCAAGTAAAAGTACATGACTCCAATGAGGCCCATAAGCCATATATAGTTCACTCTTATAAGAGTTCATCATAATGACATAACATAAGTAAGATAACTTGGACCGCAGTCCGACCCATCCATATGCAATATCTCCTTTATGAGGCTCTCACCGCTGAACCTAAGTCTCGTCCATACATGCACGGATTCATGGAGTGCAGGAGATTTCTCCCGTTAAAGTATGTTGAGGCACATGCATGCTATGATCTTATAACATAAGTTCTATATGTCATGGCATATGCATTGCAACATAATGAAACATAACTTATATGCATGCTATGAGCTACTTATGCACACTATATAACATATGAGCAATATGATCATAGCAAGATAAGGTAAATATATAACATTTTCATTTTATGCTAAAAGCATATCCTGGACTTATTTTACTTAACAATGATATCTTTATTCATGTCATAATATGATGTGACGAGTGAACATTCATATTGCATCCTCATAAGTGCTTACTTCATCTTGTCATCATTGTATTTATGTCCCAAGTCATTCATCATTCATCATTCATCTTTTCATCTTTCATCTTTTCTTAGGTCATTTCTTATCTTGTCGATTGAGAAGAGTGACGGCTCATAAGTCATAACTCTCACCCATAGGTGAGGTATTAACCCTCATCCTTAGATGAGGTCTTAACCCTCCCCCATAGACGAAGTTTTAACCCTCATTCGTCAATGAGATCTTCCCCCATCCATCGGTGAAGTCTTAGGTAGGGTACCGATTAGTCCTAAGAGAAATGTCACACCTTCATCAATCCGTCTTTTAGTCATGTTCATCAATACATACAATCATTCAATACATATTGCATATTTTAACTCTATTTAAGGTCAGACAAACTTCAAATCATACTAAGTGTGGACATTCAATCATTGCCTAGTCATTAGCCCTAGAACAGATGACTATTTTACTTTCAGTCGACCGCTGGACCGGGTATCGGACGACTATTGTAAGTCTTTCGGACGATCGAACTGAGCATCGGATCGACCGCAGATTACAGAGAGCAACGTCCTCTCTAAATCGGACGACCGTCGGAATATCGATCGATCGTTGTAAGTTTTTCGGATGATCGAACTAAGCGTCGGATCGACCGTAGATTACAGAGAGCAACGTCCTCTCTAAATCGGACGATCGTCAAGGTAACAATTGACCATTATAAGACTTTCGGACGACCAAACTGGGCGCTGGGTCGACCGCAGATTACAGAGAGCAACAACCTCTCTAAATTGGATGTCCGAATGGGTTTCGAATGATCGATGGGCAAATGTCGAGATGAATTCATCTTCGGTCGATCGTTAATGTATTGATCGCCTGTTATGGACCGACAGGTCTCACCAAGGTTATCAAAATCGCGATCCTGATCATAAGATCCTACCAAGGATCTGCGATCCCGATCTTAACTTTGAGATCATTTTTGTAGGATCGATAGGATCGTAATAGCAAGATCGTAAGATCGTTAAGATCGTAAGATCCTACCGATCCTACTAATCTAATTTTTTTTTCAATTTTTTATTTTGGTTTTTAAATTTTCACTAAGTGCAACATAATTTTTTTATAAATAAAATTAAGAAAAAGGTTATTGGTTATAATTAGAATTTTAAAAATATTTTTGCACGAAATAAATCTATTATAAATATATATTAAAAGTTATTATATAATGTTATTTCATATTCATCATATTATTGCCACTTTTTGTCAATCTATATTAAATTATTATTATATAAATAGTATATATATATGCATTTGTAACAAGTCTTAATAGAATAATACTAAAGATAACATTATTTATAATTTAAAATATTACAAAATTATTTAAAAAATATTATTTTACATAATTTTATATATTAAACTATTATTTTAATATATATGTAGGATCTTACGATCTCCAATCCGATCTTACGATCTTCGATCTTACGGACCCCCTCCGATCTTACGTAAGATCCCGATCTTGACTACATTGGGTCTCACCATTCTATATTCTTTTCTTTCCAATCATGCATACTTTGACATATTGAGCATAGATTTTACTCCACACATCACATGAATTATATATCTAACATTCTTGGCACACTAAAAATGAATAAATGGGGTTTTCACATGAAAACATCCAACATGTTAATCACATTCATATATATACATGCATTAGACAATTTCATTATGAACTAAACATAAATAACAATGAGTGTTCTAGTTTTAGACATGATTATCAATAGAGCATTAATCTTAATAAAACATGGAGTATACAATGCTAATATGAATGTCCCTTAAACATCACTTAAAAAATACATGATTGATTCTTTATGCCCTAATCTAAATGTACAAATATCATTAAAAAATGATTAGAGAATTTGAATCTTCTCAACTTAATGATCCTTAACCCTAGTTTCTTCTTCCTCTCCTAGCTGTATGTAGCTTACTGAGGGATATGAGTGGATTCAGAAACGGACCCAGAGGCAAAAATAAAGGAGGGGGAGCAAGTTTTGAACCTGTGATTACTGTAGCAATGGGGTTTGGGGAGTGAGCTGTCGACGTGCCTTTTGGTGAGGCATTGTAGCTTTAGACTATTTAGAGGCGCGTGCGACCTGTTTCTGTCTTTTTTTTTTATTTTTAACTTTAGGATATTACACTTAGAAGGTAGCATCGACGCAGCGGCGGCGGGCATCTGCATGGCTGCTACTGGACTCACTCGCCTGTGCAAGAGGAAGCGCTGGAACGGCGGGAGATTGGAACGAAGTGAGAGGAAGAGATAGGATTCTGCTTGTGGCTGTTGAGAGCCTCACTTCTTTCCGTCCAGTCCTGATAACATTTAATTAATCCAGGAAGGATAAGAATAAATTTTAATTAAAAGCGATAACTTTAAGAATTTCAAACTTATTCTAATAAAATAACATCATTTGAAGTTTATTCCAATAATTAAATTTTAGCCATTATAATATTTTAATAATTAAATTCGAAATATTATTTAGTAAAAGGAGCCTAATATTGATGTAACTCTATGCAGTAAGTTGTAATTGTGTATCTGACTTAAAAAAATGTTTCTATCTTGTCTAAAAAATTAACACCATACTTAAAACAATTTGACTTTATTATATATAATCTAAATTAATACTGTTAATTAAAAATATACATATTAGAATAAAGTGTAATGCGTCGAAATTCACGTGACTTTCACATGTTCAAAGTCGTCCTAAAAATGTTATACAATCTATTATAAAAAAAATTTATGAAAATAATAACTATAAAATACGAAAAATATCTCAGTGATAATAGCAAATTCTACGATATCCAAAAAACGGCAGAACATCCATCACTCCGAAATGAAAGTGCGAAATAATAAAAACTAAACCATTCGAAAGGACTCAATCTATAGTCAACACTACACCAAGTACAATATTCATCCGTCACTTAGTTGAGCCACATGTGAAATCATTCTCTATATCAACTCTCTCACATGCACTAGAACGATTTTTCGTATTTGTCCTTAATATATAAACTTACTATAACGTCCCCCTAAATTATATCTCAATTTTCACGTTAGTCTATTCATCATATTCTATTAACTTTTTCATTATTTTTTATTTATTAATTAGTTAAATTTCCTTCTTGTGATTTGAAATAAATGTCCACTTTCTTTGCTTGTAAGAAGGACAATTTAGTCATTTAATAAATTAAAAAAATAATGGAAAAAGTTAACGTACTATGATGGATGGACTAAACTAAAAATTGTGTCATAGAGACACTACGATAAGTTAATATATTAGTGGCAAACGTAAAAAATCATTAAGAGAAGTTTAAGTAATTAATTTTAAAATAATTAATCTTTCTCAAAGGTATCGTAGCAATATAATGAAATATATAATATCTTCTTTTTAAAAAATAATGAGTTATTTTCTGCATTAAAAAGTAATCTAAGTTTATGAAATTGAGACCAAATTTAGATTTATTTTTCTTTTTTAAGAGATAATGGACGAGAATAATAAGAAAAAGTAATATTTGCTTCTTAAAATATAATGCATTATTTCAGAAATAATAAATAAAAATTCTATTTTAGTATGATTAAAATAAATAATATTGTTTAAAAGTAATGTACAAGTATAATAAAATATTATACTATTTCATTTTTGGAAGTTATTATTTTCTTTCAAAATTACAAAGTAATTTAAAACAAAGAATTCAATTTGAGCTCAATAAAAAATAATATTTACTTATAAAAATGACAAAATAATTATATTTTTGGAAAATAATTAATTATTTAAGAAAAAATAATTTAAGTAGAAGTTGGGGTCTTAATAGATTTAAATTAAGTTTTAAAATTTTCAAAATAGACTAACCTATTTATCATATTTAAATACTAATAAATTATTTTTATAATTATTATAAATTATAAGATTTTAATCATATATTATATATTTTTGTAATATTCGTCAGTGTTTCCTAAGAAATTCAGCACTAGTTTCAATTAAATAGCCAAAAATCATTCTTATATTGTTTTCCCCGATTAAAAAAACCTCACGAACATGGTAAAAAATGTTAAATCAAAGACAAACAAAGTATTATATGAGTTCACATAACTGATAACACTAGGCACATAAATTGACAAATTTGTTTCGATCTATTAAATTTGTTTCTTTATTTTTCGATTATTATATTTATTATGGTCATAAAAAGAATTCGTGCCGCAAGATCCAACTTCCAAGTTCGATAAGATTTTGTCCCTACAAAAGTGACGCCTTTTTACGAAAATCGCAGTCAACTTTTTTTAATCGTTGGAAACAATCTACAGTGATAGTGGAAAGGGCTGCTCGCTCGCGCAGCGTTCACCACGTGGTTGCATAGCGCGCTGTCAAAATCCTCGGCCCGTACGAAGAATCGGACTCTTCCCACATCAATCTCCTTTTTTCTTTGTAGAATTTGGATTCCATCTTTGTTTTTTCATTCGTTTTCTTTTTCCACAGCAAACAGTCGAGACTATGGCTCTGGCATCACTTTCTTGTCCCGCCGCCCGTCGATCTTCACCTTTTTTATTTACTTATACGCGGCCGCATTTGCCCCAAGCCCTGCATCGGGAGGCCGCTACGAGATGGATGTCAGAGCGAAGCTGGTTTTTGCTGTCAACGGCGAGCGCTTCGAGCTCTCGGAGGTCGACCCTTCGATCACTTTGCTGGAGTTTTTGCGCACCCAGACGCGGTTCAAGGGGCCGAAGCTCGGGTGCGGCGAAGGTTAGTGTCGAATTGCCTCTGTGAGCTTCGTCATTCGAGCTTTGCGGTTATGCTTGCAAGGTCTGTTATTTTGTCCGTGCTCACTCTTTTTTTTTTATCGCGAAGCATGCGTCTATTTTAATGAATCACTGTTCCTCCGCAGTAAAGTCTTCTTCTTTGTCAAGGTTTCAAGTATTTTGCTACAGAAAGGAGATTTTTTTTTTCTTCTTTTTCAGTAGTTTATCATATTGGATTGACTGCATGGACTCTTCTGGCCGCACTGATTCTTAGCTTTCTATATGCTTGCGAAGTTCCTTTTTCCCCATGAATCATGTCTTGGGTTCTTTAGGATTTGCATACGGGGGCACGTTTATTATTCTTTTGACAGACCAGATTACAATTACATTGATATAGAGGCAGAAACCAAAAGACATCATGCAACAGAGGCCCGCTCCTTAATTTTATCACCAGCATTAGTCGTGATGTTTTCCAATATAACCACCACCCTGAAAAACCACTTGATTGTGCTGCAGACAAATTGCCTATAGAAGAGCAAATACTGAAGCCCAAAATCCCCCACCCGTCCATTTTTGTTTATTATTGATCTTGAGCTGTTTACTTGTTTACTTCTTCAATGGAAAGGGAGCCATGATATCACTTATTCAAAATCAAATCCAACGAAATTCATTTTTTTCAAAAAATAAATTAACTCTTGAATTTAAAAAAATTTTGTCTGTAACACCCCGAAAATTTTCAAATAAAAAAATAATTTTCATAATTAAAATAAATCCAAAATTTAAGATTTGTAAGAGAAAGATAAAGTTTGAAAAGAAATAAAAGTTAGTTAGAGGAAGGATAAAAGAAGAGGAAAATATAAGACAATAAAAGTTTGAATGAGAATAAAATTGTTATTAGATAAGAAGATAGGAAAAGATAATTTCTAATTAGATTAGGAGTTGAAATTATAATAAGTTTAGGGATTTAAAATTGAATTTGAATCTAACTAGAAATTTAGGATATAAGGACTCTTAATGAGAGTTAGAATAAAAGTTTTATATCCAAAAATATTTAGAAGATAAAATAATAATATTTTATTATTTTATTTCGAAAATTTAAAATATAAGAATATTAATTAATTTTTAGATTCCCAAAATTCGTAGAAAATAAAAGATAAATCATGGATAGGAAGTATGATTAGGAATTCTAATTAGATAGAACTTACGAGACTTTTCCTTATAAATATGACCTATAAGGTCTCTTCCAAGTCATCTTTCTTCCAAATTTGTCCTAAGTTTTCTCCCACCTTGGTGCATGTGTGTAGTTGAAACTTTCGACCATCTATTCGTGGCGCATCTCTTTGTCAAAGAACGCCAGAGTCAACAACAACAACAACAACAAAGCCTTATCCCACTAGGTGGGGTCGACTACATGGATCATACGACGCCATTTATTCGTTGATCCATGTTCATAAGATTCGACAGGATTTTATGCTGGCTGTCAGGGCCTAACACAACCCTCCTCCTTTATCCGAGCTTAGGACCGGCTATAAAATATAGGCGGAGTTCAAAGAACGCCAGAGTCATTGCCGGAAAATAAATGTGGTCACTGAAAAACTTGTTTAAAGTTTCATGTTTCAGGTAGTTCTGCCTGGAAAATTTTGGGTTCACTTTTGGATGTGTTTTCCTAATATAATAAAGGTAAAAAAAGATTAAAATATGTTTTATGCTCTCGAACAATGAATAAGTTCCATAAGATAATTCTCCAAGATTATGTTGTTTTGGTATCCAAAATCTCAACCAAAGTTGACAAAAAATCATCCGAGTTCTACTTTGTTAGAACCCGCCCCGAGTCGCCCCAAATCCGGTTCGGATTCTATGATGGTTTCTGGCGCGTTTTAACCAACACTGAATTCGAGCTGGATTCAATGTAAACTCGGCCCGGTTTTCATGTAACCCGGCCCTGGCCTGCGTCGGCCCACAACCCAGCCCGGGTTCCGATGTAGAATAGGAAAAGATATGTTGGGAGTTTCGTTTGGCATTAGATTGCAATGACTCGGCTCGAGTTTTATGTAACCAGACCCGGGTTCAGTATTAAGGGAAGAATTTGATGTTTAATCGACCCAGCCCGGGTTCTCAAGTCCGATAAGATAGAAAGAATGCCTAGAGGAGCCTAGACCGAGGCACACTTGGACACCGGCCCAAGTTTCGAATCCACCCGACCCGAGTTTTATTCCACCTGGACCAAGTTGTGATGATTGTTAAGGAAGTATTATTTTATGATTTGCTCTATTGCTAAATGGCCTTTTTGCCCTTGTCAGTAATCTATTACATGTATTCAGTAAGAATCTTTGATAGAATATTTTTCATGGCATGACTTTATAAGTCTTCCATCTTTGTCTTCTCATTTTGTTTGTTTAAGTTTCCTTCTTATTTGTGCATTCGAGTAAGCTTTATATTCGGCAGAAATTCTTAAGTTGCAGATGTGCAGTTATTTTAATGTGGCTTAGAACATACCAACTGTTTTTACTTTCCTCGTGCCTTATTCCGTGACCTTGTGATGCAGGTGGCTGTGGAGCTTGTGTTGTTCTTCTGTCCACATATGATCCTGTCAATGACCAAGTGAATGAATGCAGTGTTAGCTCATGTCTGACACTTCTTTGCAGTATTGATTTCTGCTCAGTGACCACTTCTGAAGGTCTTGGGAACATCAAAGATGGCTTCCATTCAATTCACAAGCGGTTTGCTGGGTTTCATGCTTCTCAGTGTGGCTTTTGCACCCCTGGCATGTGCATGTCTCTATTTTCTGCACTTGTCAATGCAGGAAAGAGTAATCGACCTGAAGCACCAGCTGGATTTTCAAGCCTCACTGGAGCTGATACTGAGAAGTCTATTGCAGGAAATCTTTGCCGATGCACAGGATATAGACCCATAGTTGATGCCTGCAAGAGCTTTGCGGCTGATATTGACTTGGAAGATTTGGGTCTTAATGTTTTCTGGAAGAAAGGGGAAAAGGATGCAATGGTAGACAAGTTGCCTTATTACGATCCTGAAGCAGTATGCACTTTTCCTGAGTTCCTGAAAACTGAAATAAAATCATCCCAAGTTAAATCAAATAACTCTATTATCTCGGATTTGCCAGATAGTTATTGGCTTAGGCCTAACAGTGTGGATGAGCTCCATCATCTGTTGAGTCTTGACAAGTTTAGTGAAACCAAAATGGTTGTGGGCAACACAGGGGCTGGCGTTTACAAAGAGAATGAGCAATATCATAAGTATATTGATCTAAAACGGTTACCAGAACTTTCGACTATTAGAAGGGATGCTGAAGGTATTACTTTTGGTGCTGCTGTGACAATATCTAGGGCAATTGAAGTTTTGAAAGCACATCAAGGCAATATGCCCCCTTCCGGAACACTAGTATTTATTAAGATTGCTGATCACATGAATAGAATAGCTTCCCCATTTGTCCGAAATATGGCAAGTTTGGGAGGGAATATAATCATGGCACAAAGAAACCAGTTTGCCTCGGATCTCGCCACCATACTTCTTGCTGCTGGAACAACAGTTTGTCTTCGAACACTTTCAGAAAGTTTAGTTCTTTCACTGGAGGAATTCTTAGACAGCCCACCATGTGATAATCAAACATTACTTATAAGCATACATATTCCATGTTGGAGTCCACTGAGCAAAACGTCATATACTACTAATGAATTTGATAATTTTGCATCTAAAGGGGACCCTGGCATTAGATTTGAAACATATCGAGCAGCACCAAGGCCTCTTGGAAATGCTGTTGCTTATCTCAATGCAGCTTTCTTGGGTCAAGTTTCTGTTGATGAAAACTCGGGCGATCCTGTTTTTGACAATCTTCAATTGGCTTTTGGCGCTTATGGTGGTGAACATGCCATTAGAGCCAGAAAAGTTGAGAAGTTTTTAGAGGGAAGAGTTCTCACTCCATCTATTATAGTTGAAGCAATGGTATTACTCAAAGATGTCATTATACCAAAAGAAGGCACCCTTCATTCTGAATTGAGGAGGAGCTTAGCAGTTTCTTTTCTGTTTCAATTTCTTCAGCCATTAGTTAAAGAGTTGATCGAACATGGAAAGACTGTTGATATCGGTATACCTAAGACTGCTGAAATCTCTGAATATCACGCTGTCAACGTTAATGGATGTGTTAGCATCCCATATAATAAGGCAGCAGGTTATCATCAGCTTCAAGAAATGGACTCAATTGGGTGCATTCTTTCTTCAAAGCAGGAATTCCAAATTAGCACAGATTATCTACCAGTTGGAAATCCAATAAAAAAAGCAGGCGCTGAATTGCAAGCCTCTGGTACATTTGTTTCCAGGATTTTAGTTAGTGAGCCTCCATGAATGATACTCCAATTTATAACTTGGTTCAATTTGATATGTTGATATTTTGCTCATTCTTTGTTCATGACAAGTTCCTAACTTGGAAAGTAATATCTTCAGTCTTGACAATTACCGCAGTTTTTTTAAGAATGGAATAACTAGCTTATTTATTGAAAGATTAGTGCTAATATGAAAAAGATCATGGATGCACAATTAGTAAAAAAAGGATTCAGATGGATCAATGGATGCGTGAGTGAGCAGAGCACAAAGAAAACTAATATTTTTTCCATGATTATGTAAATTTGGTTCCTAACTCCGCCTATGTTTTATAGCCGGTCCCAAGCCCGGATAAAGGAGGAGGGTTGTGTTAGGCCCCGACAGCCAGCGTAAAACCCTGTCGAATTTCATGAACATGGATCAACGAGGCGTCGTATGATCCATGTAGCCGACCCCACCTAGTGGGATAAGGCTTTGTTGTTGTTGTTGTTGTTGTATGTAAATTTGGTTCCTATTTGATTACGTCTTATGTTGATGTGACTAGGTGAAGTTGTATATGTGGATGACATTCCGTCCCCGAAAGACTGTCTTTATGGAGCATTTGTTTATAGCACCAGTCCATTGGCTCATGTAAAGAGTATTAAATTTAACTCTTCATCTGCATCACAAAAAATCGTTGCTCAGATTACTGTGAACGATATTCCAAAAGGAGGACAAAACATTGGATGTAGCAGTTTTTTAGGAAGTGAGACTTTATTTGCAGGCTCCCTGACGGAGTATGCTGGTCAACCACTCGCTGTTGTGGTATATCCCTTGTTTGCTATGACTTTTGCTTCTGTACCAATCTAACCCTTATTGTGGAAATCTATATTTGAATGAATGAGGTTATCAGCTGATATTTAATTCTTAGGCGAGTTGCTCCTTTGCTCTAGGTTGCAGGAACTCAGAGATGGGCTAACATGGCAGCTAAGCAGGCAATTGTCACTTATACAACAGAAGGTCTAGAACCTCCAATTTTATCAGTAGAAGATGCTGTCAAAAGATCGAGTTATTTTCCAATTCCTCCTATGTTCTCTCCTGAAGATGTCGGAGATCTTTCAAAAGGAATGGCAGAGGCTGATTACCAAATTCTCTCAGCCGAGGTGTTTTTCTTACATTTTCCATGGACTTATTAGTTTTAATGCCCAAAGTTATTTTTAAAAAGTTAAAATATGCCTAATTGTTTAAATTTCATATTGCAATCTGCTTCTATGACTTTTAATTTGTCTTCTCTTTGAGGATAGTTTTATTGGAATTAGAAGAGTTCATGATGGCATTTAATCTGCTGACAAGATGTACTGCCACCTAAGGTTTCACATTGAGTTAGATTAATTGACAGAACATATACATAAGTGTTGACCTTATTTGATCATTGATAATTTTGTGTCCCTGCTTCGTGTATCCATTTATGTAGTTTAAGATAGTTCACATTTTAGCTTGATGTTAGTTCATGCTAATAACTCCGCCTATATTTTATAGCCGGTCCCAAGCCCGGATAAAGGAGGAGGGTTGTGTTAGGCCCCGACAGCCAGCATAAAATCCTGTCGAATCTTATGAACATGGATCAACGAGGAATGGCGTCGTATGATCCATGTAGCCGACCCCACCTAGTGGGATAAGGCTTTGTTGTTGTTGTTGTTGTTGTTAGTTCATGCTAATGTTTTTTTATGATTATTAATTGCACAAATCTAGTTGAACTCTTGCAGTTGCCCCTTGATGTTTACATATTCTCTTGTCAGGTAGAAGAACCTCAAAAAGAAAAGGTAGAAGAAATTTTTCAGGCACACGTTTTGATGAATTAACATGCGAATGGACCATATTTTTGTTGTCTTTATCCACTTTGTTCTCCTCTATTATCATTGATGTCTTTTATGCATCTGCAATTAGTGATGACTGTCAATATCTTGGGTGCCAAAGCTTGTTCCTTTTTCACACGTCTGTGATATAGATAATATCAATAGATAATATAAGAAGAATGTGTAAAAAGAAAATTTGACTTAGATGATTCAAAGAATGGACTGAGATTGAAAAATTTTACAAGGAGAGAAAGAAAATCATAAATAATCTGATACTGTACATGTTACACTGAAGCTAGCTAAAATAGTGGTAGCTATTTGATTTTCCAATTAAACACAATTTTTTTATTGTTGAACTCTATGTGTGTATGGATCCTGAATAAGCTGTAATATTGCACATATGGGATGACAGATTTCCAGAAAGAAACTTTACAATGGCTGTTGTGCTTTGATTTCATAGTGTTAACCAACTTTTACACGATAATCATATGCAGGTTAGACTTGGTTCACAATATTACTTTTATATGGAAACACAAACAGCTCTTGCAATACCAGATGAAGACAACTGCATTGTGGTCTACACATCAAGCCAGGTTCCTGAGACGACGCAATATGTAATTGCAAAATGCCTTGGTCTACCAGCTCACAATGTCCGTGTAATAACAAGAAGAGTTGGAGGAGGTTTCGGTGGAAAAGCATTTAAAGCTGTCCCTGTGAGTGTCAGATCTTATGAGTTTTGACCATCAATATCATTCGAATTTCAAACAGCAAAACTACGCTGAAAAAGATCTTCGGTCTTATTTTATTTACAAAAATCTTAAAGCATATGTGCATATAAAATCACATTACAATCCGAATGATCTGACTCATTTGTGGGTAACATTATTGCAATATACGAACTTTTCCACCCCGTAGGTTTATGTATTTGAGGAACACTTGGCTGACTTAAAATTGTTCTGTCCATGCCATTGCTGGCTAGCAGAGTGTAAAACTACCGTTCTTTTATATAATATTATGCTTTCTTAAAACTTTTATTATGTTCTAGCTGGAAAATGGCAGAACATAGTACCATAATGGTGCGTGTGAAGCATGGCATGCTGTTGATGCTCAACCTCTGAAGTTTCATTTTGTTTTGAGAAATTCTTTTTTTTTTCCTTTCTCGTTGAGCGAAAAACTTGAGGTGTGCTAAGCCTACATTTTTCCCACCTTCCTAGCCAATCAACTTTAATTGTGAGCCAAGATATTATATTCTTGATATTATTATGAGATGTCTTTTTGGATGTAAATTTTGATATTTTTGTGAGGACTTGGTATAACAAATATCTGTCACAAAGCTTGCTTACTTGAGAAAGTTTTTGAGGAGAAGAATTGTAGGCACTTGGTTTCAAACAAGAAATAGTTTTAGCATTAATAATATCTGCCACAGCTCCCTTTCAGCAAAATTAGTCCCAATGAAGAAATTCTCATCTTAACGAAAATCTAGTTATTGGCCTTATTGTGGTGGGTTTTAGCGTTTATGCTCCATACATTGCTTCTCTTGATACATGATCATATTGATGAGTAATGTCTTTGCCATATTATTTCTTTGCATTTAAAATATTAGCCTTGTGTGAATAGGTCAAAGAAAATACTAATTGTGTGATTGTGTGTTCAGATTGCAACTGCTTGTGCTGTTGCAGCATTTAAATTGCGCCGCCCTGTTAGGATGTACCTTGACTGAAAAACTGATATGATTATGGCTGGAGGTTGACATCCAATGAAAATAAAATATTCAGTTGGTTTCAAAACTGATGGGAAGATCACAGCCTTGCATCTTAATATATTAATCAATGCAGGCATATCTGAAGATATCAGCCCATTACTTCCAGTTAACATTACTGGAACAGTACAGAAATACAACTGGGGTGCAATCTCCTTTGATATTAAGATATGTAAAACAAATGTTTCATCAAAATCAGCCATGAGAGCTCCTGGAGAACTACAAGGTTCTTATATTGCTGAAGTTATCATTGAACATTGGAGATATAGTACTTTTATTGATGATATAGTACTTTTAGCGGATTCAAGAGAAGAGATTAATACAAAATTGAAAATATGGAGAAATACGTTGGAGTCAAAGGGTTTTCGTTTAAGTAGGAATAAAATAGAATATATGCATAGCAATTTCACAAATAAACAACTTAGAGACGATTTGAAAGTTAGGTTAGGGGAGGATATAATTCCTCAAGTGATAAAGTTTAAATATTTAGGATCAATTGTAAGACAAGATGGTGAGATTGATGACGATGTTAATCATAGAATTCAAGCTGGTTGGTGTAAGTGGAGGAAAGCCACTGGAGTTCTTTGTGATAGAAAAGTACCCAATAAAGTTAAAGGAAAATTCTATCGTACTGCTATAAGGCCAGCAGTGTTATATGGTAGTGAATGTTGGGCTATGAAGGGACAACATGAACGTAAAGTGGGGGTAGCCGAAATGAGGATGTTGAGATGGATGTGTGGTCATACAAGATTAGATAAGATTAGGAATGACCATATACGTGAACGAGTCGGAGTGGCTCCTATTAGTGAGAAAATGGTAGAGAATCGTTTGAGATGGTTTGGTCATGTTCAGAGAAGACCATTAGATGCGCCAGTAAGAAGAATAGATCAAATAATCTGGAGTCCGATTAAAAGAGGGAGAGGGAGGTCAAGGCGGACACTTGGCGAACTAATAGAGCAAGATCTATTGGTGAATAATATACCGAAAGGTTTGGTTACTAATAGAGCGGAATGGCGTCGTATGATCCATGTAGCCGACCCCACCTAGTGGGATAAGGCTTTGTTGTTGTTGTTGTTGTTGTTGTTGTTGTTGTTATCATTGAACATGTTGCATCATTTCTCTCCATGGATCCCCATGCTGTTAGGAAGAAGAATCTTCATACCTATGACAGCCTTGTTTTATTTTATGGAAGAGCCGCTGGTGAATCTCCTGTATATACATTGCCTTCGATAGTTGATAAATTGGTTTATTCTTCAAATTATCCGAGCCGTCTTGAATTGATCCGGCATTTCAATAGTCGCAACAAATGGAAAAAATGGGGCATTTCATGTGTACCTGTTATATACAAAGTTACGGTTAGGCCAACACCGGGAAAAGTGTCTATCCTTGGTGATGGATCAATTGTCGTTGAAGTTGGAGGGATTGAAATAGGGCAAGGTCTTTGGACGAAAGTCAAGCAAGTCACAGCATTTGCTGTTGGGAAACTATTTCATGATCAAAGTCAAAATCTTTTGGAGAGAGTACGAGTGATTCAGGCAGATTCACTTAGTTTGATCCAAGGGGGTTGGACAGCTGGTAGTACAACATCAGAGTCTAGCTGTGAGGCAGTTCGTCTTTCCTGCAATGTTTTGGTTGACAGATTGAAGTCTCTCAAGGAAAGTTTAGAGAATGAAATGGGTTCAGTAACATGGGATATTTTAGTACTACAGGTACACATTTCAATATAAGTGAATTCATTTGGCATTTGAATTATCGCCAGCTTCTTCTCGTTGTCTTTAGTTGGTTCTTGATTTCTGCTGTCATATAGTGAATATCATTCTTCAATCTTCAGTATATCTGATAAGCATTCTTCAGCTTCTTCTCATTGTCTGGCTTGTGATGCTTTTCATCTCCCCAGGTTTATACCTTTCTACAGAATTATCAGTCGATCTTCATACTGTAACCTGTACTACCTGATGATAACAAATTTTTGGGTCTTTTATACTTATCAAGACATATTGTCACCACTTGAATGTTTTTTATGATTGCTGATGAGGTATTTGCAAAATGTGATTCCTAGGATGTTTTCTTCTTCAGTTTTTATCCCATTTGAGTATTTGATTCCTTAGACTTATTGTTTTGTTCATCCTTATACATGATTTGTTATTGCTTTGGCAGAGAATAGAATCACTCTTTTGGTCCTAAAATGTGCATGTGATTTTAGCGCTAATCAGAGAACAGTGGAAGTAGAAACTAAGTCATGAAAATCACATTAATAGTCATTGCTAATAATTGTGCAGAATTAGGTGTTGAAGAAATGTTGAAAATCAAGTCTGTATTCGCGGAAAAATTGTAGTAAGAGATCTGTATATTTTGTGAGCTTCATCTAAGTCCAACACAAAATCAATGAGATTAACTTGTGGGTGGATTGGAAGGGGGGAGGGGAACAAAAACTTGAATCACCATAGCATTTGTAACAGTCTGAATATGTAGGCATTGCAGAAGCAGACTATGCATACACATCCCAATAAATGAAAATGGCACGAAGAGCACTTGTAAACTTGGTTATTGTGAACTTTTTCCCTTTTATCTGCAGGCAAACATTCAAGCTGTGAACTTGTCAGCCAGTGTTTACTGGGTTCCTGACAGCACATCTGTTGACTATCTAAATTATGGAGCTGCTATAAGTGAGGTATTTTTTTGCAAACTGGGGTTTCATAGTTGACTGTAACTCACAATGTATAAGGTTATTTTATTTGCTGGATGTACTCTTTGTCATATGACTTAAAGGGACGGCAATTTCAGGTTGAGATAGATGTTCTCACAGGAGCTACTTCAATTTTGCGGACGGACATTACCTATGACTGTGGGCAAAGCTTGAATCCTGCTGTTGATTTGGGACAGGTTTGGTAGATCTGTGGAGTTGATTTCAATGTTTTCTTCTCTTATGCAATTTGAAAGTGATGCCTTCTTAGTAGGAAAATGTTACCGTACTCTTATCAGATATGACCTTAATGGACATGTTGGTAAAGAGGCAGGACCACATGCAAGGGTTCATGGTGGTTTTGG
This sequence comes from Pontederia crassipes, assembly GCA_030549335.1. Lineage (NCBI taxonomy): Eukaryota > Viridiplantae > Streptophyta > Magnoliopsida > Commelinales > Pontederiaceae > Pontederia > Pontederia crassipes. The sequence continues at coordinate 55,965,763 of CM060198.1, forward strand.
TTTTGGGGAGTTGAATGAGGAAGGACAAACTATTATTGATTTTTCTTTAGCATACGACCTTAAGATTATCAACACTTGTTTTAGAAAGAGAGAGGAACATTTAATCACATACAAAAGTGGAACTCATAGGTCTCAAATCGATTTTTTCTTGATAAGAAATACTGATAAAAGACGTTGCACTAATTGCAAAGTAATTCCTGGGCATGGAGTGACTACACAACATAGATTGTTAGTTCTTGATATGCAAATAAAATGTATAAAACCAAAATCCCGAACAGTTTTTGATCGAAAGATCAAGTGGTGGCAGTTAAAGGGGGAGAAGCGAGAGACTTTTAGAAGTAAGTTATTAGAGGAAAGTGTGTGGGAGTTAGAAGGAGATGCTAGTATCATGTGGAAGAATGTGGCAAAAAAGGTTGAAATGGTTGCTAAAGCCATTTTAGGAGAATCAAAAGGTTTTGGACCACGAGATAAGGAGACTTGGTGGTGGAATGAGGAGGTCCAAGAAAAGGTGCGTAATAAGAAGAATTGTTTTAAGGCGATACACTTGGACAATAGTTCTGACAATTGGGAAAAGTATCGTTTGGCGAAAAGGGAGGCTAAGAAGGCAGTTAGTGATGCTCGTGCTAAAGCATACGAGGGGTTTTATAAGGAGTTAGGGACAAAGGCGGGTGAACAAAGGATTTACAAGATTGCAAGGAACAAAGAGAAGGAGTCGAGAGATTTGGATCAAGTAAGATGCATAAAAAATGAAGTTGGCAAGGTTTTAGTTACTGAAGGAGATATTAAGAACAGATGGGAAGAGTATTTCTATAAGCTATTTAATGATGGATGTGAAGGTTCGCGTTGTGATTTGGAGGACTTGACAGTTAGCGAATGTGAGCTTAATAGGTCATTTTATCGTAGAATTAGAGTCTCGGAGGTTAGCGAAGCTCTTAAGAAAATGGAGAATGGTAAAGCCGTTGGACCGGATGGTATACCGACTGAAGTTTGGAAATGTTTAGGAGAAAAATGTGTGTTGTGGTTATGTAAACTATTTAATGAGATTTTACGGTCGAAAAAGATGCCTGATGATTGGAGATTAAGTACATTAGTTCCTATTTACAAAAATAAAGGGGATATTCAGAATTGTGCAAATTATAGAGGGATTAAACTTATGAGTCACACTATGAAATTATGGGAAAAAGTGATTGAGCATAGATTGAGAATGGAGACTAGTATTTCTGAGAGACAATTTGGGTTCATGCCAGGAAGATCCACTACAGAGGCGATTTATTTACTAAGGGGGATGATGGAGAAGTATCGAAGTAGGAGAAGAGACTTACATATGGCTTTCATTGACTTAGAGAAGGCGTATGATCGGGTACCAAGGGATGTACTTTGGAAAGCCTTGCAAAAGAAGAGGGTGAATGTTGCCTACATTAAGGTAATACAAGATATGTACGATGGGGCATTGACTAGGGTTAGGACACCCGGAGGTGAGACAAATGAATTTCCTATAGGAATTGGTCTACATCAAGGATCAGCTTTAAGCCCGTATCTATTTAACTTAGTTATCGATGCTATAATTGAGAGTATCACAGAGGAGGTACCTAAGTGCATGCTATTTGCGGATGATATAGTACTTTTAGCGGATTCAAGAGAAGAGATTAATACAAAATTGGAAATATGGAGAAATACGTTGGAGTCAAAGGGTTTTCGTTTAAGTAGGAATAAAACAGAATATATGCATAGCAATTTCACAAATAAACAACTTAGAGACGATTTGAAAGTTAGGTTAGGGGAGGATATAATTCCTCAAGTGACAAAGTTTAAATATTTAGGATCAATTGTAAGACAAGATGGTGAGATTGATGACGATATTAATCATAGAATTCAAGCTGGTTGGTGTAAGTGGAGGAAAGCCACTGGAGTTCTTTGTGATAGAAAAGTACCCAATAAAGTTAAAGGAAAATTCTATCGTACTGCTATAAGGCCAGCAGTGTTATATGGTAGTGAATGTTGGGCTATGAAGGGACAACATGAACGTAAAGTGGGGGTAGCCGAAATGAGGATGTTGAGATGGATGTGTGGTCATACAAGATTAGATAAGATTAGGAATGACCATATACGTGAACGAGTCGGAGTGGCTCCTATTAGTGAGAAAATGGTAGAGAATCGTTTGAGATGGTTTGGTCATGTTCAGAGAAGACCATTAGATGCGCCAGTAAGAAGAGTAGATCAAATAATCTGGAGTCCGATTAAAAGAGGGAGAGGGAGGCCAAGGCGGACACTTGGCGAACTAATAGAGCAAGATCTATTGGTGAATAATATACCGAAAGGTTTGGTTACTAATAGAGCGGAATGGCGTCGTATGATCCATGTAGCCGACCCCACCTAGTGGGATAAGGCTTTGTTGTTGTTGTTGTTGTTGTTGTACTCTTATCAGATATGTTAAGTGCTTCACTTTCCTGTGTGACATCAGTATATCAATTTCTTCACTTTTCATCAGTCAGAAATCAACTTTTTTCCATTATGTAATCAAAGTGTTTTTCTTTTCATTTAAGATTTGAGCACAATGGATATAATGACAATAGTAACTTGAAATGCCAGTGAAAGATAGTTGCAAACTTTAGCTTTTAGTCTTTCGGAGTCTTCTAAGGGAGGTAAGAAAATAAAAACATGCAATATATTCTTTGGTCATGTTTTTACCACCTTATATAACTAGAGAAGTTAGATAATTTGATAAGATACCAATTTGTATTAGTTAGTGGTTGGTTAATTAAGTAGTGGATAGTTAGAAGATACCACTTTGTATGAGTTAGTGGCTGGTAGAAAGTAGTGGGTAGTTAGTTATATTTATATTTTTGTTATAGTTATTGTAACTACCTTTGCATTTTATAAATACATGCATGGGTTTTAGATTTAAGGTAGCGTTTTGAAATGTGTTTACCAATTAGGTAATTGGAATTTGGTCCACTCCATACGGACTTATGGAGATTTGTCATCTCAAATTGACAGGTTATTAGTAGTAATTGTGTTTAAAATTCTTGCACTTTTACTATTAATAATAGTTATCCTATTTTTATTTTAGTTGTATTTTTAGTTCGTATCATAATTCTGAATGGAACTCTCTGCCATCAACAAAAATTAGATTTTTCTCATTATGTCAATCATTGGGAACACCTTTGCTTCTCTTTCCTTTCAGTGAAAGATGATTATATGTTCTGGTTAACCCTACATGAATATTAAGTGCAAAAACATATGTATTTTTGTTGTTTCTTTCTTTAGGGGGCACACATGATAATACTTCTGGTTTTGTTAACATATTTTTGCACCCTCTTTGATGTTGTACCAAATCATGAAGTAAAAAGAGCAAATTACTTTTGGTGTTTTCTTGTCTATCCATACTAACAACAAAGTATGTGATTTTATTAGTTCGGACACAAGCAAAGAGATCTGGTTGAGATTTAACATTATGGCATCTATTATATTCTTTCCTCTCTGCAGATTGAAGGTGCTTTTGCTCAAGGAATTGGTTTTTTCATGTACAAGGAGTATTTGACAAACTCAGATGGTTTGGTTGTTACGGAGGGTACTTGGACATACAAGATTCCAACAGTTGACACCATTCCAAAAGAATTCAATGTGGAATTATTGAACAGTGGACATCATGAAAAGCGTGTTCTGTCCTCAAAAGGTATTATACAATTTTTATTTTCTCTGTCTCCATCTGTCTACATTCTGATTCCTATGCCTGTGCTGAGAAGGGAACTTTTGGAGGTCTTTTATTTGTAAGTTTATATATTTGGATATATGGTTTCCTAGCACTTACAACTTTACTTTTTCCTTAAGAGTGCTTGATTGCATGAAAACTGTGGGACTTACAATTGAGTATATATTTTCATTCCACTTGATACTTTATGCTTGATGCTGACATTATTTATGATTTCTTTAGGGTTGCCAACAATCTTTATGTAGGAGCTAAAAGTCTCATAAATAGTGCTAATGTTATTGTGGCTTCAACGAATCTCATGAACATTTCATGAACATGGATCAACGAATATAAGAGCGGAATGGCGTCGTATGATCCACGTAGCCGACCCCACCTAGTGGGATAAGGCTTTGTTGTTGTTGTTGTTGTTGTTATTGTGGCTTCAAACCTTTAGGCCCTCATTCTCTTCAAATTTAAAATAAATATTGACATGATTATTTTATCTGATTTTCTTTGGAGTTCATTTGTGTTCTATTTTATTAGCACTCTTGAGAGTCCTTATAGTAATGTTAGGATTACCATGTTGAATTTGGTCAAACTTGATAATTTTCATACTAATATAATATTACCGTGAGAATTAGATTTTTCACAGTACAGTGGCATGTGTAGTAGTAATCTTACATGACAAATATGTATGTGTGTGTACTGTGTAGATAAGGGTAAAATTATTTTGTAAATCTAGAAATCCACAAATTTGGATTCACCATTGAATCAACATTCACATGTGGACTTTTGAAGTATTCATATAATATTTTTCCTATTTTGATCATATAATTTTTCGATAATATATTATATTACAAGTATGATGTGTTATTGGTGTGATTATTATTTTTCAGTCTAGCCTACCAATGATGCATGTAATGGATATATATGGCTTTAATCTGCTAAGATATATTAAATATGCAAAATGGTATGTAAACTATGATTTAGAGGTGTAGACCTACTATTAGATCAAGATTCAATTATGGAGTTTAATTTTAAATAATACAACTTTACTTTGATTATATCCATGATGACATCATCAATGTACTTAAGTCATCATGATCTTTGTCAATTTCAATTTCTTGCGCAGAGCCAGCTGAAATGAATTTTATGGAACCCTTAATGACAAAAGTTCAAAGCAACATGGTCTCATTTATAAATGAGTTAATGATCCTCTAGGAGCATGCAATGATAATACCGGTATTTGTGGAGATTCTCTCTTTCCATTGATGGTTTGAGACTAAGAATGTTTATTCATCAGGAATATATTCAAGAGAAAATGCATACAATTGCCAGGCTAGCTATGGGCAAATTTTCATTTCTGACTGCTAACATGTATCAACTGTTTGCAATATTCAGCTTTCAACTAACTAAATGACTCCTGCAGCCTCAGGAGAGCCCCCCTTTAGTTCTTGCAGCTTCAGTTCATTGTGCAATGCGAGATGCAATACGGGCCGCTAGGCAGGAATTCTCTCCTAGCGCTGGATCTGATGGTCTATCTTCGATGTTCCAGTTCGACGTGCCTGCGACAATGCCAGTGGTGAAGGAGCTTTGCGGTCTGAACAATGTAGAGAAGTACCTGGAAATGTTAGCATCTGCCAATCCTCCAAAGTTAAGTTAGGGTATTTACAGTCAATGTCACATCTTGATCAATACTCAACGGATGAAAGAGGACAAGGATACTGTTGGCTTCGAACGGAAAAATGAAGCTGAATGAACTTGAGTTTGGACAAGACTATAAGTACATGAGTGAACTTCTGTGTTGAGCTTGTGCCTCGAGTTTTGATGTTCTTCTAACATTGCTCAAGATTATTTTGACGTGATGTATATGGATTCAGTTCCCTATTTCTCGCTGATGATTAAAGGGCCAAATTCTACAGGCTTGATTGCACTTTTTTGTCACCATGATCATGAAAAGTCTCAACACTTGGTTGTTCCTCAGACAATTATCATATATTTTCATGTGAAAGATTGTGATGTTTTCAACTCGTGCTCTATAAAGGTTGCCTTTGCTTGCCCTGACAACTTCGAAGTACCTCTCTTTTGTCAACGCTAGGTCAACTCTTTAGTTTGATTTTGTATGACTTTTTTTTGGAACTCTTATTTATTATAAGCGAACGTGCAATATATGATTATTCAAATTAGTTGTAACAAGCCTTTTAAATACTTTAAAGTGGCTATCGAAAAGAATATCTTCTTTTTATCCTTATAGTTTTTCATGTTTCCATCATTATAAAGAATTAATATATTTAGTTGTCGTTTCACATCACGAAGAGCAAAGCCTCCTTTCCTTCTTGTTTTTCGATGAGAAATTTGCCCTCAATGCAAGGTGCAACTATAGCACCCCCTCATGTTCTCGTACTCACGTTATACAATTTTCTATAAAATAATTTTACGAAAATATAAGCAATAAAATTTGGATATACAATTCTCTATAAAATAATTTTATAAAAATATAAATTATAAAATATGGAAATAATAATAGGAACGTTTAACAATTCATAATACTACACCATGTGCAACATCTCATTTACTGACGGTAGTTGCGATGGATAATCCTTCCAAATTACCGAAGGCTAAAACGTCCTTCTTACTACAGACGAAAACTCTTCGTCGATAAATTACCGACGGGTATAGCCTTCAAAATTCCTAAAGAATTTGAATCCGTCGGTAATTCCGAAGGAAATACCCGTCGGTAATTATATTTATAACAATATATATGTAATATAATATAAGTATACATTCAGTATTTTATTATCGAATTATTATTTCATTTACCGAAGAATAGTGCCTTCGAAATTACTTAAGGATTTAGCATCCATCGATAATTCCGAAGGACACCACCCATCGGTAATTAAAATAATATCATTTATTATCAATATTTTTATATATAATATTATTATTAAACATTAATAATAGTATATGTATTGATATTAATTATATGTATTAATATATATGATTACAATCATTAGTAATATATAATATTATAAATATTTTAAGTAAATTGAATAGATATATGTATTATATTATAGACATTAATAATATATTATTATTTTATTTACCAAATGATAGTGCTTTCGAAATGACTAAAGAATTTAGCATCCGTCGATAATTTCGAAGAACGTTACCCGTTGGTAATTATCGAAGGATAATGCCTTCAAAATTATCGAAGGATTAATATCCGTCGGTAATTACGAAGGAAATACCCGTTGATAATTAAAATAGTATCATTTATTATCAATATATATATATAATTATTATTAAACATTAATAATAGTATTTGTATTGATGTTAATTATATGTATTAATATATATGATTACAATCATTAATAATATATAATATTATATTATATTATATTATATGTATTATATTGTAGACATTAATAATATATTATTATTTTATTTATTGAAGGATAGTGCCTTCAAAATTACCAAAGGATTTAGCATCTGTCGATAATTTCGAAGGACATTACCCATCAGTAATTACCGAACGATAGTGCCATCAAAATTACCGAAGGATTAACGTCCGTCGATAATTGCGAAGGAAATACCCGTCGCTAATTAAAATAGAATCATTTATTATCAATATTTATATATATAATATTATTATTAAACATTAATAAAAGTATATGTATTGATATTAATTATATGTATTAATATATATGATTACAATCATTAGTAATATATTATATTATATGTATTACATTATAGAGATTAATAATATATTATTATTTTATTTACCGAAGGATTAGAAAGGCGGCATGTGTCGAAAGATAAATTGCTTTTCATGGAAGGGAAATATAGATCATATCTATTATATATAGATCCAGTAACATGCATATCTGAAAACTTAATCACAAATTATTGTTTGTCTCTTCATTTGACAATGGGCTTAATAGAGGTATTCCTCTCTTAAAGGAGGGACACCAAGTCCCCCCTATTTCTATTCATCAGAGTAAAAAATTTATGAATCAAATTAAAAATTTTTAAAAGGAAAGAAATCAAATATAATCCACAGATTTTTAATTCAATGACTAAAAAGATAAGAAACACAACGTCTAGACACCTTCATATTTTTCTTGACTGGCCACTGGACTTAATAGCGATGTCCCTTCTGTAAAAGACTTAACCCTTCATGCCCAACTGAAACTATGCACACCCATGTCTTTGGACCTATGAAGCCCCTTTCAATTCCATATAAGTTATTAATTCACTTTCAAGGACTCCCAGTCAATGGAGTTTGGCTTCAAAAAGGAGAGGACCCAAACATTATTTTCTCTACTCGTCTTTGATTCATATTTGTCTTTTGTTTGTGGGGGTCTTTGGGTATATATGAATGATGCAAATTTTGATTCCAAACGTGCAATCATTCTTGAAATATGAACTAGGGACCTGGCTAACTTGATAGAATTCATGCGATACCACCTACTTGAGGCATTGCACTCCCAATACCCACTATAGGTCAAGTAGGAGCTCCTCCCCTCTCTTTTGGTGAAGATCAATTTCAATGAAGGCTTCATCGGTTCTGATGGATCAGAGGAATGAGGTACATCATACACACATCTAATGGATCTTGCATGGGTGTAGGCACACTAAAGAAGCATGTCAAGTTAGTGATGATGGCAGAAGTCTAGAACACACTCACGGGAATTCCAAGGGGATAACCTTAACGTCCTTTTCTTGTCTTTGCTCCTGATTCACATTTTTGTTTGAGGGGTCTTTGGATATATAAGAATGACACCTTTTTTCAATCCAAACCTAAAACCATTATTACTATTTAGAATAGGGCCCAATTGGCTTGACAAAATTCTTATGATATCACCTACATGAGGCATCGCCCCCATGACTCACTAAGGATCAAGTGGGAGCCCTTCTGCCTCTTTGGGTGAATGTCAATTCTTATGAATCCTTCATCAATTTCGAAGAACTAGGGAGAACATGATACATCATATGCACATCTAACGAATCGTGCATGACTACAGGCACACTAAAGAAAGGATGTCAAATCAGTGTTGAAAATAGAAGGTTAGGATATGCTCATAAACTTAAGATACAAAATTATTGTGATACCACCTACTTGAGGAATGACACCCCCAAAACCCACTACGAGTCAAGTGGAAGCATTGGGTGAAGGTAAGTTCAGATGGATCTTTCACCAATTTTGATAAGCGGATCTTGCATGGTTGTAGTCATGCTAAAGAAGAACATTGAGTCAGGGAGCAAATTCCAGCAATTGGGGTTTTTTTACCAGCAATTGGGTTGGGGCCATAAAGAAACAACTTACATGCCCCTGACGCTTTGGAAGATGTTGTTTGATTGTTGACACTACTCTTCAATGGTTATTATCTTCAAATGTATACATTGTTACCTATGTTTGAAGGATGATTCCCCGCATGATAATCTTCATCTTTTGTATTCTTGATGTGTCGTTAGCTTTTGCTAATAGATAAGGACTACTACATTTTTAAAAGTAATGCATATATCAAAATTTTTATATGTACGATGAAAAAACCTATCATATGATTTTATGGGTGCAACACACAAAAGATTTTGTACCTATTGTTACAAAGTATATAAAAATGATAAATAATTAAAATTTGATATATAAATAATATATTATGGACATATTTAGAAAATGAAACCTCTATGAAATAAAGATTGCAAATTTTAATTGGACATTGTAATTTGTATGTTCACCATTAATGATTGTTTTTTATTATTATAGTTCTAATACAAATATAACTTGAGAGGAAGGAAAAAAAATGAGAGTATGAGAAGAGAAAAGAAAGGTAGATGTTCTAAACTTTTAAGTATGAGTAACCTTGTGTACAAATTTAAATTTGAAGTAGGTGAAAAATTTCGATCAACATGAACTAAATTAAATGAGAACATTAAGCCTGTAATGAAAAATGAATGTAACGATATCGATTCAAGAATCGAATATATCCATGCATAGTTTCTTTATAGTATATAAATGATATTTGATTGAACTTAGGACAAATTTCTCATCGGAAAACAAGAAGAGGAGACTTTGTTCTTTCTGATCTAACAACAACAACAACAACAACAATAATAATAATAATAATAATTAATTCTTTATGTTTATAATAAGCGTTTAATGTAGGTGTTGAGCGCTTTATATGTGAAGCGCGTGTCAAGCGTATGCATAGTTTATTTTATTTTTTTCAATATCTTTTTTCATGGATAATTTAGATGACATAGATGGCAATAAAAAATAGTTTTATAACGTAAAAAATTATGAAAAATACATATATTTATTATGAAGGACAATAATGTACACAAGTTCGTAAAATTTTGAAAATGATAAATATAATTATTATCATCAATGATCATTTTAATTATTCATGAAGAAAAATATCAAAAAAAATAAAGTAAATTATACGTAAAGTCGCTTGACACATGCTTCACATGTAAAGCGCTCAACACCTATATTAAACCTTAATAATAATGGTAATATGAAAGTCTATAAGGACAGAAAGAAGACATTTTTTCGATAGCCACTTTAAAGTATTTAAAAGGCTTGTTACGAGTAATTTGAATCATCATGCACGTTCTTTTATAATAAATAAGAGTTACAAAAAAAAGTTCATATACAATCAAACTCAAGAGCTGACCTAGCGTTGACAGAAGAGAGGTATTTCGAAGTTGTCAGGGCAAGCAAAAGCAACCTTTATAGAGCACGAGTTGAAAACATCACAACATTTCACATGAAGAGACTCTTCATGATCATGGTGACCAAAAAGTGCAATGAAGCCTGTATGAAATTGGCTCTTCAATCATTAGCGAGAAATAGGGAACTGTATCCATATGCATCACGTTAAAATAATCTTGAGCAATGTTAGAATACCATCAAAACTCGAGGGCACCACCTCAACTCAAAAGTTCACTCATGTACTTGTACAAACTCAAAAGAAGTTAATTCAGCTTCATTTTTCCGTCTGAACCACCAACAGTATCCTTGTCCTCTTTCATCTGTTGCGTATTGATCAAGATGTAACATTGACTGTAAAATACCCTAACTTAACTTTGGAGGATTGGCAGATGCTAACATTTCCAGGTACTTCTCTACATTGTTCAGACCACAGAGCTCCTTCACCACTGGCATTGTCGCAGGCACGTCCAACTGGAACGTCGAAGATAGACAATCAGGTCCAGTGCTAAGAGAGAATTCCTGCCTAACGGCCCGTATTGCATCTCGCATTGCACAATGAACTGAAGCTGCAAGAACTAAAGGGGGCTCTCCTGAGGCTGCAGAAGGAGTCATTTAGTCAATTGAAAGCTGAATATTACAAACAGTTGATACATGCTAGCAGTCAGAAATGAAATTTGCCCATAGCTAGCCTGGCAGTTGTATGCATTTTCTCTTGAATATATTCCTGATGAGTAAACTTTCTTAGTCTCAAACCATTAATGGAAAGAGAGAATCTCCACAAATACTGGAATTATCATTGCATGCTCCTAGAGGATCATTAACACATTCATAAATGAGACCATGTTGCTTTGAACTTTTGTCATTAAGGGTTCCATAAAATTCATCTCAGCTGGCTCTGCGCAAGAAATTGAAATTGACAAAGGTCATGATGACTTAAGTACATTGATGATGTCATCATTTGATGTAATCAAAGTAAGATTGTATTATTTCAAATTAAACTCCATAATTGAATCTTGATCTAATAGTAGGTCTACAGCTGTAAATCATAGTTTACAGACCATTTTGCACATTTAATATATCTTAGCAGATTAAAGCCATATATATCCATTACATGCATCATTGGTAAGCGAGAGTGAAAAATAATGATCACACCAATAACACATTATACATGTAATATAATATTATCGAAATTTATATGATTAAAATAGGAAAAATATTATATGAATACTTCAAAAGTCCACATGTGAATATTGATTCAATGGTGAATCCAAATTTGTGGATTTCTAGACTTACAAAATCATTTTACCCTTATATACACAGTACACACACATACATATTTGTCATGTAAGATTACAATTTTTCCGTGGATATAGACTTGATTTTCAACATTTCTTCAACACCTTATTCTGCACAATCGTACTAATTGTTAGCAATGATTATTAATGTGATTTTCATGACTTACTTTCTACTTCCACTGTTCTCTGATTAGTGCTAAAATCACATGCACATTTTAGGAACCAAAGAGTGATTCTATTCTCTGCCAAAGTAATAACAAATCGTGTACAAGGGTGAATAAAACAATAAGTCTAAGGAATCAAATACTCAAACGGGATATAAACTGAAGAAGAAAACATCCTAGGAATCACATTTTGCAAATACCTCATCAGCAATCATAAAAAACATTCAAGTGGTGACATTATGTCTTGATAACTATAAAAGACCCAAAAATTTGTTATCATCAAATTATGTATTTACTTCTGACACCTGTTTATTTTCCCCTAGTAGGTTGCAGATAGTACAGGTTACCAGTATGAAGATTGACTGATTATTCTGTAAAAGATATAAGCCTGGGAGATGAAAAGCATGAAGAGCCAGACAATGAGAAGAAGCTGAAGAATGCTTGTCAGATATACTGAAGATTGAAGAATGATATTCACTATATGACAGCAGAAATCAAGAACCAACTAAAGACAACGAGAAGAAGCTGGTGATAATGTAAATGCCAAATGAATTCACTTATATTGAAATGTGTACCTGTAGTACTAAAATATCCCATGTTACTGAACCCATTTCATTCTCTAAACTTTCCTTGAGAGACTTCAATCTGTCAACCAAAACATTGCAGGAAAGACGAACTGCCTCACAGCTAGACTCTGATGTTGTACTACCAGCTGTCCAACCCCCTAAGTGAATCTGCCTGAATCACTCGTACTCTCTCCAAAAGATTTTGACTTTGATCGTGAAATAGTTTCCCAAGGGCAAATGCTGTGACTTGCTTGACTTTTGTCCAAAGACCTTGCCCTATTTCAATCCCTCCAACTTCAACAACAATTGATCCATCACCAAGAATAGACACTTTTCCCGGTGTTGTCCTAACTGTAACTTTGTATGTAACAGGTACACATGAAATGCCCCGTTTTTTCCATTTGTTGCGACTATTGAAATGCTGGATCAATTCGAGACGGCTCAGATAATTGAAGAATAAACCAATTTATCAACTATCGAAGGCAATGTATATACAGGAGATTCACCAGCGGCTCTTCCATAAAATAAAACAAGGCTGTCATAGGTATGGAGATTCTTCTTCCTAACACCATGGGGATCCATGGAGAGAAATGATGCCATGTTGTTTATGCTCAACCTCTGAGGTTTCATTTTTTTTTCTTTCTCATTTTTTTTTCTTTTTGAGAAATTTTGCATGCCATGCTTCACATGCACCATTATGGTACTAAGTTCAGCCATTTTCCAGTTAAAACATAATAAAAATTTTAAGAAAGATTAATATTATATAAAAGAACGGTAGTTTCACACTCTTCTGGCCAGCAATGGCATGGACAGAACAATTTTAAGTCGGCCAAGTGTTCCTCAAATACATAAACCTACGGGGTGGAAAAGTTCATATATTGCAATAATGTTACCCACAAACGTGTCAGTCAGATCATTCAGATTGTAATGTGCTTTTATATGCACATATGCTTTAAGAATTTTGTAAATAAAATAAGACCGAAGATCTTTTTCAGCGTAGTTTCGCTGTTTGAAATTCGAATGATATTGATGGTCAAAACTCATAAGATCTGACACTCAAAGGGACAGATTTAAATGCCTTTCCACCGAAACCTCCTCCAACTCTTCTTGTTATTACACGGACATTGTGAGCTGGTAGACCAAGGCATTTTGCAATTACATATTGCGTCGTCTCAGGAACCTGGCTTGATGTGTAGACCACAATGCAGTTATCTTCATCTGGTATTGCAAGAGCTGTTTTTGTTTCCAAATAAAAGTAATATTGTGAACCAAGTCTAACCTGCATATGATCATCGTGTAAAAGTTGGTTAACACTATGAAACCAAAGCACAACAGCCATTGTAAAGTTTCTTTCTGGAAATCTGTCGTCTCATGTGTGCAATATTAGAGCTTATTCAGGAGCCATCCACACATAGAATTCAACAATAAAAAATTTGTGTTTAATTGGAAAATCAAATAGCTAGCGCTCATTTAGCTAGCTTCAGTGTAACATGTACAGTATCAGATTATTTATGATTTTCTTTCTCTCCTTCCTTGTAAAATTTTTCAATCGCAGTCCATTCTTTGGATCATTTAAGTCAAAATTTCTTTTTACACGCTCTTCTGATATTATCTATATGGCAGACATGCGAAAAATGAACAAGCTTTGGCACCCAAGATAGTGACAGTTATCACTAATTAAAGATGCATAAAAGATATCAATGATAACAGAGGAGAACAAAGTGGATAAAGATAACAAAAATATGGTCCATTCCCATGTTGATTCATCAAAATGTGCGCCTGAAGAATTTCTTCTACCTTTGTTTTTTTTTTTGTGTGAGGTTCTTCTACCTGACAAGAGAGTATGTAAACATGAATGATACATGGGCCAACCGCAAGAGTTCAACTAGTTTTGTGCAATTAATAATCATAAAAAAACATTAGCATGAACTAACATCAAGCTAAAATGTGAACTATCTTAAACTACATAAATGAATACATGAAGTAGGGACACAAATTTATCAATGATCCAATAAGGTCAACACTTATATATATGTTCTGTCAAGTAATCTAACTCATTGCTCCCACTTAATATGACAAGGACTCAATGTGAAACCTTAGGTGGCAGTACATGTTGTCAGCATATTAAATACCATCATGAACTCTTCTAATTCAAACTATCATCAAAGAGAAGACAAATTAAAGTCATAGAAGCAGATGGCAGTATGAAATTTAAACAGTTAGGCATATTTTATCTTTTTTTAAAATAACTTTGGGCTTGAAAACTAATAAGTCCATGGAAAATGTAAGAAAAAACACCTCGGCTGAGAGAATTTGGTGATCAGCCTCTGCCATTCCTTTTGAAAGATCTCCGACATCTTCAAGAGAGAACATGGGAGGAATTGGAAAATAACTCGATCTTTTGACAGCATCTTCTACTGATAAAATTGGAGGTTCTAGACCTTCTGTTGTATAAGTGACAATTGCCTGCTTAGCAGCCATGTTAGCCCATCTCTGAGTTCCTGCAACCTAGAGCAAAGGAGCAACTCGCCTAAGATTTAAATATCAGCTGATAACCTCATTCATCCAAATAAAGATTTCCACAATAAGGGTTAGAACGGTACAGAAGCAAAAGTCATAGCAAACAAGGGATATACCACAACAGCGAGTGGTTGACCAGCATACTCTGTCAGGGAGCCAGCAAATAAAGTCTCACTTCCTAAAAAACTGCTACATCCAATGTTTTGTCCTCCTTTCGGAATATCGTTCACAGTAATTTGAGCAATGATTTTTTGTGATGCAGATGAAGAGTTAAATTTAATACTCTTTACATGAGCCAATGGACTGGTGCTATAAACAAATGCTCCATAAAGACAGTCTTTCGGGGACGGAATGTCATCCATATACAGCTTCACCTAGTCACATCATATAAGCCGTAAACAAACAGGAATGAAATTTGCATAATTATAAAAAAAATATTAGTTTTCTTTGTGCTGCTCACCCAGGTATCCATTGATCCATCTGTATCTTTGTTTAATAATTGTGCATCCATGCTGTTTCTAATATTATAACTTATCTTTCAATAAATACGCTAATTATTCCATTCTTATCTTAAAAAAAACCTTGCAACCGAAGATATTACTTTCTAAGTTAGAAATTTGTTATGAAACAAAGAATGAGAAAAATATCAACATATCAAATTGAACCAAGTTATAAATCATTCGGAATTTGGCATTGACTGTAATTTTCTCTACCCATTGAATCGAATGAAAATTATTATTAATCGATGATCATTGATATTAAATTAAAATTATTAAATTAGATAGTATCATCGTGATTAGACATCATTGATTATTAATGATTATTAATTGATATTGATTGATCTTTTGACCTCTTTCCTGATTCTCTTCGTCGATTTATAACTATATTGATCTATTGAGCTCTTAGTCTATTATCCATCCACTCTATTATTTATTGTATCGTATTGTTAATTATTTTATTGAGCACTATTGATTACTGATTATTGTTATGGTTAGATCCTACGTACTGAGTATTTTTATACTCACAAGTTTTCTCATACATGTGAATTTATGCAAGTGAATTTATGATAGAAGATGGTGATGCAGTGGTCAGACTCAGTGCACTACAAGAATATTGCGACTTTGCGACGGATATATCCATTGCAAAACTTTCAAAATCCATCGCAAATATGTCTTTGCGACGGATAAGAGTTAGTTGGAAATTTTATCGTTGCAAAAAATTCGACAGTCCTCAAACATCCCTTCGAAAGTTTTGACGGATACCTCCGATGGAAAAATCGCCTTCACAATGTTTTACGGATAGAATCCATCAGAAGTTCCGAAGAATAGGTTGTCCTTCGGAACTTCCAATGAATTTTGCCGTCGAAAGCTCCTAATCCGGTTGCCGCGTCGAAGGTAGGAGTGTTCGCCCCTTCCCAAGTTTTGACCGACTTCGATAGACAACTTGTTGAAGCCTTTTGCGGGTCCTCACCAGTCTAAGGTTTCGACGGGTGCGTCAAAGGTTTCGATGGGTTCGACCGACCCGTCAAAACCTTCGGCGGGCGACACTCGTCGAAGCCTTCGACGAGCGATCTCCTTCAAAATTACCAACGGATATTTTTTATCTTTAATTTTGTCATATTATAAATATTAATAATAAAATATTAAAATAGGTGACAATCGCAAAACATATGCATTAATAAATATTTATGATTAAATAGGTTATCATTATTTTTTAATTTTCTTGTTCATTAATGACACTTTAAAAGTGTACAAAATGAAATATTATAAAAGACATATGTATCTTAATACTAATGTTTATATAATAATGATTTTAATCATATATATTAATACATATAATTAATATCAATACTATTACTTTAATTACCGACGGGTATCTCCTTCGAAATTACCGATGGATGTTAATCCTTCGGTTATTTCCACTATCATCGATCAATTTTTTATCAGTGAATATAATAAACTCGGTCAAACCATATTGCGAACACAAATTAAGACAATATCTTGGTTAGGACTCTGGCCAAATGGAGATAGGTAAAAAAAAGTTATCAAATGGAGACTAGTCAAAATAGTATAACTTTTACCGGCCCTTGGTTTGTTCTTCATAGATTTTCTATGATTAGTATTTTTAAAATCGGATCGAACCGGTCGGTCCAATCGATTCAATCATGAGCCGACCGTCAATCTAGTTTGATTCGTTATTGAAAACTATTTTGACAAAAATCAAATTGAACTTGATCAACCCGGTCAAAATTGGGTTAAATCAAAAATCAATTCAATCCGATTTTTTTTCTAAAAGATAAAAAAGTTGGATATAAAAAGAAAATAATAAAAATAAGGAAAGTATATCATAATAGGGACGGTGGAAGAATAGGTAGGGGAGTAAAAAAAATGGATGATAGATTTGAATAGTAAATTATAGTACATTATAATATATTAAATTATATAGGATGAAGATAAAAAAAATATATTAATAATAAGAAAAGTAAAATTGAATTTGAAAATAAAAGGAGAGAAATAGTAATAAAAAGTAAATTAGAAAAAGATAAATTTAGGATGATCTTAAATTATAAAATTTAAAATAATAGATATTAAATATAAAATTAGAAATATGTTATATATTTTATAGATGGATTTAAGAAAAGGAAACATAGATATGGAAAGACAAATTGAATTTGAAAAATAAAATATGAGAAGATAGTAATAAGAAAGAAATCAAATAAAAAATACAAGTATTCATGAAAATATTAAATAAGAAAATGATAAAATTAAATTATTATAAATGATATATATTCCAAAAATGAAACAGATAATTTATTAACATTTGATTAATTTAAAATAATTATTAATATGCATTTATTTCATTGCTTTTTTCCCTTTGGTACTTTTATTTACAATATTTTTTGAAGTAATAATAAATTATTATTTTAATAAAAAAAACTGATTTAATCCGATCGAATCTGATTGAACGGATCATTACCGAGTAAAATATTGTGTATGATATGATAGTATTGGTTGATGCTCGAGGGTAGAGATGCTGGACAACATTGAAAACCAGGCATGAACCAATTACATTTGCTGCATTAATAGAGAATCATGGAAAATAAAAACTTAATTCACATTCATTAATTGATTCACTAACTATATATTGCTTCACCCTTCACCTTCCACTAGTGTGTCTACATGACAGAAAGCAAGCCTCGTTAATTATCCAGACGAACTGTGCTGGTTGATCTTTTGAAGCCAATAAAGAGTCAGACTTGCAGCACCTTGTGAAGAACAAGAACACAGTTATATTGCAGACTCGTGAATAGATCTGTCATTTGAAAACTTGTGTATCTTACAGCAGATCCATGAACCTCCACTGTGGTAATCAAAAGATTATGGTGTTCTTTTAGCCTGAAACACCATTTTTATGAACTGCATTTTTAAGATATATCATGATAAACAAAGGCGAGCCTTCATGATGTCAAGGAATGTTGCTCTCCTTGCTCTCGTATCAATCAAAGCCTTCAATCGTCGGATGTTGTTCTCGGAGATGCATCGTCCACGTCCAACGGTTGGAAGTGCTTTCCATCTATCAGGTACGTCCCGATTGCCAAGCGCACTGCCCACACATCCTTGGGCTTCCTCGCCACAATTCTGCAACATTCAGGCGGATCATAGGATTTAAAGGTAGCTCACAATTCTCTGCAACATTAATGCAACGGGACAAGTAATCGCTAGTTCTACCAACGCATTCAAAATAGTTCTCCTAAGTTGTTTACTTTAGATGCTACTGTTGATACGACTCTTCATCGTTGTGAAGCTTAAGGTATTATTGACAGAGAAGCAGCAGCAGTAGCACATCGTACCTTCCAACGTCGCCGGGCTTGACGAGCCCGGAGTTGATCCTCAGCGAAGGCATGGCGGTCGCGGTCTTCAGCGTGGGCGGCGCCTCGACGACGATGACCGGAGAGCCTACCCTCAGTTCGCTCTTCCCGGCGCTCGCCTCCTTCCCTGCTCCTGCTTCGGGCGGCTGGCTGCAGCGTGGTGCTCGAATAAGCGGCCGCCTCCTCCCCGGCGCCGGCAGAGGCGACGATGGAAGCTTGGAAAGTAGTGCCGCAGCGGTGGCCGTCTGCATGGCTGCTATTGGACTCGTTCGCTCGCCTGTGCGAATGGAAGCGCTGGAAAAGCAGGGGATTGGAACGAAGTTGGAGGAAGAGATAGGATTCTGCATGTGGCTCTGAAGCGATCTCACTTGTAAAATAAAATAAGGGTCATTTCCCTACATCTCTGGTTAACCATGGTAATTTTTTTATCTCTAATATCAAATTATAAACTTATTTTTTATATTATTAAATCATCATAATTTTTTTACTTTAATTTTTACGTATATTTCTGTTACGTTTTTTTGTTACTTTTAATTTTTTTCATTTATGAAAATATTAAATTACCCATTCCTAACACATCAAATAATGAATATAAAAAATAAATCAGAAGAAAGTAATTTAGTTTTTCTCATAAATGATAAATTTGTTTTACCACTTTAATCCTTCCAACGATTTTTTTATTTTTTATATTTGTTATTTCATCTTTTTACGAAGGATGAGTAATTTAGTCTTTTCATAAATAAAAAATAAATAAAATTAACAAAAAATATAACAAAAGTGGACGGGAGGACTAAAATAAAAAAGTCACGATAGCCTAGAAATCTAAAAAAATAAGTTCATAATTTGAGGTTAAATATAAAAAATTATAATAATTTAGAGATGATTTACGTAAATAACTCATAAAATAAAATAATTTGAAGGTTTAGTTCAAAAACTATTTTTCCCGCACTATAATATTTTGATAACCAGATTCGAAATATTATTGAATAAAAGGAGCCTGATATTGATGTAAATCTATATGCAGTAAGTTGTAAATGATATGTCTGGCTTAAATAAATTATTTCTATCTTGTCTAAAAAAATTAACAGAATACTTTAAAAAATTGACTATGTTAATAAGTTAATAATGTTAATTAAAATAATATTTATTAGAAGTTTGATGTTTCGCTAGCTTTTTCAGCACCACTAAATTATGAACCGGCGCGCGCGCGCGCGTGTGGGGGGGGGGGGGGGGGGGGGGGGGGGGGGGGGGGGGGGGGGGCAGGCATTGCCAAGTTAACCATTATTTTTTTCTTCCCTTGTAACTCTCTCAAACTACTATCGGTAATTAACGATTTTTTTTGTTCTTTTCTAATTCTTTACATTGGACAATCACAATTTTTTTCTGAGTGCTTTTATTAAAGCTTGTCATGCATATAAAAAGAAGGTAACTTATACGTTGGCATTCAAATAAAATTTGGTCAAATGCGTTCTAAATCATGCGGAAATGAGGAGTATGAATATTCATGGACTCCTTTTTTATGCTCCTTTTCAATTATCATTGTCAGGAGTATTAGTATTTAATCAAGTATTTTGATATTCGACACAGAAAAAGACAAGTGAAATAATATTATATTGATAAAAATGAAAAGTTTTTTCGCGGTCAATTACGAATTATTTATTTTTGAAAATTAAAAATACCAATATTTTTTTTATCGATACCCACCGCATCCGATTAATCTTGTTCGGACGGGAGCGATATGAATAAACCTGATCAAACCTAAGATTAATAGCACCAACTATCATAGGATTAAATATCTATAATTTAATATGTGGTGGCTAGATTGTCATATAATGCATAATTTGTGATGTTAGTTTCTTTTTCCAAACGACTGTTCTTTATTACTGTAATAGAGAAAAATGATTGTTATCAAACCTTGAACCTAATAAGTTAACTTATCATAACCTACCTTGCAATTTGATTTTTGCAGTGGATTGCCGGCTTTCTTTTTTTTTTTTTTGTAGCCAACCCTCAATGTTCGGAAGCAGTACCGACGATCTAACTTATGAGGCGCTCATGGTTATGCGCAATTGACCTCAGATTAAAAGTCAGCCCCCATCAAACCTAATTAATCCAGTTAGGTCGTCCCAAATGATGTACATACAGTCAGGGACGGAGCCAGGATCGAAAGTTAAGGGGGGCCGAAATATGAAGGGTGCAGATAAAAAAAGGACATGTTGCATGTATAAATATATAATTTTAAAAAATTAATCGAATTAACAAAGTAAAAATTTACTCTAGAAACAATGTATATTAAAAATAACTTATAATTTTAAATTTTATTTATTTTAATTGATATATATATGAAGTAATTAACTTCAAATAATTAGATGAAGATATATGTAATTAATATTTTAGTAGTTAACTAAGTAATTTGATTTGTTATATAAAGAAATCACATATTACACTATAAATATTTTCATATATATATATATATATATATATATATATTCATAATATAATAATATACTATCTTTCTATAGATATCTTAAAATTAGATGGGTTATTAATATATCTTTTGAAGAAAAAATTGATATATTATTATATATAGTATGTCTAAAAAAGTTAGGAGGGGCCAATCATAGTTATTTTAAAAGATTATATATAATATATCATTACATATATAATATAATACAAAAAATTAGGGGGGGCGGGGGGCAAGGTCCCCGTCACTGTCTACAGTGACGGATGAGACTCTCTACAAAAACTTTTTACGTTTACAAGACTCAAACTCGAGACCTTACTTAAACGAGGAGGAGTCGCTTCCTACTTTACCCCAACCCTTATTGGTATTTTTGAAGATGAAGAAATTGTGATTTGTCTGCCCCCTCTTTTGTCACGTAAGTATAAAATGGTGTTTCTAAAAAAAGTCTTGATATGGCTGGTGCAGAAGGATTTTACTCCGTGATTCTAATGGATGTTGGATCTCCGAGTCTATACACAATGTTGGACACAGTTATTATATAACAAAACTTTGGGATAATCTACATGTTGGCATAAATTAACCCTATAATATATAATGTATAGGCTATAATGATGAGCCAAATCCACGAGCCCCAAAATTAAACTTTAATTTGAATTGAATTAAATTTTAAACCTTATAAAAGATAAACTAAAACTTATATATTTTCTTCCACCCCTCTATTCTGAGTAAATTACATAGATCATCCTCCAAATTTATATTGATGTCTCAACGATCCCCCATTTTAAGAGAGATAGCGCCTCTCCTCCCCCCATTATCTTTGTATAATCATGCATTTAATTAATATATTAAGTTAATTTAGATGTTCATTTAGCGATAGTTGTATATAGTAATTAATATTTTGATTATAACATAATGATTAATTAATTGTCGATAAATTTTACAAAAGTAATTGCATAAGTTTATTAAGAATAAATTATAAAATTTCTAAATATTAAATATATATTTAAATAGGATTAAGTAAGCTTAATTATGGTTAAAACACTTATTTACGACAAAAAATATGATTGGTCATCACTTAAATTCCAAGCAACTGAAACAGATAGGTGAATAGCTGCTTAAAGGGATATTTTTTCAAATCGCCTTATGTCGTGAGAAAATTTTGAAAAAAATATATAAGGCATTTAACATTATCTTTTCACCGTAGAAAAATTATTAGAGGCGGAAGTCGAGCGAAACGACCTAGGAAAAATCGGGAACATCAGCTCTTCAAGGTGAGTTTTGATCTGAAAATTATTCTTCTAATTAAGAGGATCATTCCTTCATGATTACTAACCATAAATGCTAAAATTTTGCATGGTTCATCCTTTCGAAGTTAGCTTTCCATGACCATAAAAATCATATAAAAAGGATTTGTTTAGAGACAGTTATGAACCCAGAACCATAGGTTGCTCATTTTGTCTTGAGTGAGAGATAGGTCCATCTTGTCAATTAGGGCATGATTAGTATAAAATGAATTAGGGTTTGAAATATATTTAATTAGACTTCGTAATTATTCGGTGAGAGTTGGAATCATCCAATTTGGTTGCGTAGATTTGAAGAAATGAATTTTTCATTTCATAGTGATGCTTTTGTCAGATTTCAGGACATGGACATATCACGATCATAATTAACTATTTTTGTTATAAGAGCATACAAAGAGTTAAATTCTACAATTTTATGTCTAAATACTACTGAAGTCTAGATTTTAGGAAAATTAGAATCTCATCAAATGTATACGTATTATTAAAGATATAAATTAATCATTCAGTAACACACAATCTATCATGACACAAACCCTAGATCAAATTTCTTGGGATGTTATAAATTATTCACTTGGACTTAGTTAATGATATTTGGAAATTGGAAACCTTAGTAAGTCTAGTTTCTAATTTATCCCGAATCATGAGATTTGCCTTTGTGATAAAAAAATTATGAATTATTTATTGACAAGTACTCAGTCTGAAATTATGAGACTAACACCTAGTTAAACTATAGAAAATTGAAAAGTTCCAATTATGAAATAGCCTATGAACAAAAATATCTGAAGTTAAAGATTGATATTAAAAAAATTTATAGGCATTTTAGGGTGCATAAACATTCATGCATCATGAGCATGCATTGTATATTACCTTATTAGTGATTGAAAAGTAAAAATACATTATTACTTGTAGGAAAACATCAAGTTGCAGGTGAAAGGGATGAAATCTAATAAATCTCTTTAAAGAGATAAAACACAAGGTGAGTGGATAAATTTACAACATAACAAAATATTATATGTTAGTTCTTTTATTTATGATATTACCTTAAACAAAGATTATTATTGTTATTATTGAAATATATCTTGAACTATGAAAAGTATTTATAATATATTTCAAGAATTTCATATGAGATGGAGTAACACTTTATACAAAAATACTTTTAGGGAACAATGCTTGTGAAGTGAAAATAAATTTTACTTGATAATGATATGTGATTATGACACGTGTATTTTGATATTATTAAACTTCATGTGTTCATTAGCCATACCAGTTGAAAAAGGTTTTTAGGACCGCATTTGATATACATGAAGTCTTTGGGGCGTATATTGAGTGTCTTTACCTTTTGGGGGCTCCTCTGCGTGTGTCACGGGGTCGCTTTTCGCTCCTGTTTGCACAACCCCTTCGCCACTTGCATGGCGGAGAGGATCTTCTGTTTGAGATCTCTGTCTGATCTCACAGGGATGTTGTAAGGTTCCTTGGGGTCGAAGATGACCATCGAGTTGGTGAGCGAGATGACACATGCAGCGATGTGTCGCAGAAAAGAGATGTCCGCCACCACTTCGTAGTTCTCCATTGGCGACAGCTTTAGTTTTTTTGCGGTCGCTTCTGACACGAACAACTCCGATGCTCCCGTGTCAATAAGGCGTTGAAGATTTGTCCGTTCAACTAGATATCCGCATAAAGTCGAGCAGCCAATGAATGACCCATCGAGGCGTTGATGGCGCTGAGGACGTGCATCGAATTGAGACACGCCTCTTCCTTCTCCTTCTCGTTGGGGCAATACATTGCGTTGACTGTCACTTTCTACGGACAATCGCTCGTCCAATGTAGACCCTTGCAAATGTAGCAAGGCTTTGGTGGCTTTCCGTCCATCTTAAATCTTTCATTGTTGGACTTTCTGTCTTGATGTCCCTTGCCTTTGTCTTGATAGTGCGGTTTGCCTCCTTGCGGCTTGGACTTCTCTCCTCCACCATTGCCCTTGCCCGAGGGCTTTGGTGGTGGAGCGCTCGCTTTGGCGTACTCCACGAGCGACTCAGCACGACTAGCGAGCGGAGGTTGGAGCAATCTCGTCGCTCCAACTCTGTCCTAGCCCATGGCTTCAAACCCTTCACGAAGATCGCCAACAATGTGTCTTCATCCACTTGGAAATTCTGTATGCGGAGCTCGGTGAACTCTTTCACGTACTCCTTCAACGTGCCCTTCTGACAAATGTTGAACAACGCAATCTTGGCCTCCAGTCCCGACTTGATAGGACAGAAGTAGTTAGTAAGCTGCCTCTTAAAGTCATCCCACCTCTCAATGGGATCAACGTTGCCACGCTCCACGTCGTCGCAATGGCACTACCACCATAGACTCGCCGCATCTTTCAAGTAGAAGGATGTGGTCTTCACGATCCTCTTTTTAGACGTCATGTCCAATGCCTTCATGTACCTACGGACGTTCCACAGAAAGTCGTTGATCTCCTTTGCCGACCGCTCACCTTTGTAGGGCTTCGGCTTTGGCACATCAATTCTTGTCCCATGCGGGGCGAGCGTCTCGGGATGCCGCCCATCTCCATAGCGTCGCTTGAGCTCTTTTCGAATTGTCTTGAACTCTTACTCCATCTCGAACTGCATATTTGAGAGACCATTGTCCAAGGTCTCCCGCATGTCCATGATCGTCTTCTCCATGGACTCGAGCCATGTATACAACGGCGTCATTTCGTCCTGCACCGTTGCAAGATCCACGGTCTTCTCCACCTCCCGCTCGTGCATTGTGAGTTGGTCTTGCATCTCGCCCACGTCCAATTGGAAATGGCCGAGGCGTTGCTCGAAGGCGGACATGACATCCTTCGAGCGGGCGCGCCCTCGCTCCTGACGATCCTTCTCCGGTGCGTCGGGTTCATTCGTCATCTCCGAGTTCGACGTCATTTCACTTTGATCGTCGAACGCCAACTTGAGCGATCTCAGGAAAGCCGCTCTGATATCAACTTGTCATGGGGTTATTTTTCGCTCGACCGATCCGTGTGGCGACTATACGTGTCCAACGTATAGGCAAGCTCTTTTGAGCGCTTTGCGGAAGCTTACTTATGCCACTTTTCGTATGCCACAACTTTTGGAATGCATAGTTTCGAGCTGACACTTCTTCGGTGGAGGCGTTTGTGAACAAACGGACACCTCGACGTAACGCTCGATTGCTTATGACACTTTGGGATGCTCTTTTGTGGGTTGCCACCCCACGCTTGAGGCACGGTGCTAGATTTACAACACTTCAGCTCCCTTGAAGCGTTGTAATCATTCATATTTACTCAACAAAGATTTCAAGCTTCTAGCACCGTGACTCGAGCGTGGGGTGGCAACCCACAAAAGAGCGTCCCAAAGTATCTCAAGCAATCGAGCGTTACGCCGAGGTATCCGTTTGTTCACAAATGCCTCCACCGAAGAAACGTCCGCTCGGGACTGTGCGTCCCAAAAGTTATGACATACGAAAAGTGGCATAAGCAAGCTTTCACAAAGCTCTCAAAAGAGCTTGTTTAGACGTTGGGCACGTCTAGGCGCCGCACGGATCGGTCGAGTGAAAAATGACCCCGTGACACATGCACGTATTGACCCATGATATGCTTTGCGTATTCCAGATGGAGGAATACATATTGACCCATGATATGCTTTGCGTATTCTAGATGGAGGAATACGTATTGACCCATGATTTACTCTGCGTATCCGATACTTTTGATTATGAAGCTTTGCTTAACTGTATGACACATAATCGTGGAGGAATACGTATTGACACATGATGAGTATGTGCGATGACACATGTGTGGAGTTTAATTATGAACATAATGATATCTTGAGTTAGTTATATGGATATTGAAGTTCATATGATTTGGAAACTTATGTTATACGAGTTATGTTTTAAATATTTTCTTATATGAAGAATCTGATTATTTAAGTGTTATATGCACTTGTATTGTTCTCCTATATTGTACTTTTATTTCACTCACTAAGCAAACGATTGTTGCTCACATTACCCTTATTGAATTTTTCAGATAACTCAAAGTTCTCGAGTTAAGTCGACTCGAAGGTTGCTTCTGATGCATATAGAAGATGTCGTACTATCGGAGCACTTTTATTTTTCTTTCACTTTTATTTTTGAAAGCATGCATGTAATAGATAAACTCGATAGTTGCACTAGAGTTTATTAGAATCATTTTGTAAGGTTATATAAAACTTGATCTTGTGGGGTGTTAAATGTGAAACGGGTTGTGAAATGATAGTGATAATATGTGAATGTGATGTCTTGTAATTTTTTTATTAAACTTTGATGGGTATATATATATATCCATCTATTGTATGTATTGACAAACGACATAAGATAATTAAGGGAAGAGATTTTGTCGATTTTACTTTTAAAATTGCTAAATAAGATTAAAGAAAATAATAATTATATTAAAATTTAGTCACGGAGTGGAGTGTGACATCTCTTCTCTTCACCGACTGTGAAGGAGAAAAGGAAGCTGTCGACCCCTGTGCATAATAAGGGAGGGAGAGGTCCTTGCCTGTGCTAGCTTGCACCCCTCGCCGACACAAGGGAGGCGACATCCCCCCTCGCCGACACAAAGGGGGCGACATCCCCCTTCGCTGGCATGGTAAAAAGGGCTCCCCCCTTTGTCACACCGACGAAGGGGGGCCGACGCCCCCTTCTCTCACGCACGTCGACGAGAGAGAAGGGGGTGTTGGTCCCCCTCTGTTGCGTCGGCAAAAGGGGCCGATGCCTCCCTTCTCTCTCGCGCGCATCGACGAGAGAGAAGGAAGATGTCACCCTCCTTTGTCGTACCTTTCAAGGGTCATTGCCCCCTTCTGACGTGTCGGCAATGGGGACTAACGCTCCCTTTTTCTTCCTCGCAGTCGATGAAGGAGAAAAGGGGTTGTTGGCCCCCCTTGCAAACTCGCACAAGGGGGTTGGCGCCCCCCTTTCTCCATCATCAGTGCCGCTAGTGCGAAAGAAAAGGAGAGTGTCAGGCCCCTTGCAAGTTCATCGGCGTGACAAAGAGGGGTCGACGCCCCCTATTACCTTGACGAATGGGGGCTTCGCCCTCCTTGTGCGCCAACGAGGAGTGCGAGCTCACGAAGGGAGACAGGTGCCCCCTTTTTCTCCCTCGTGGTTGGAGAAGGAGAAGAGGGGGGCGTTGGCGCCCCTTCCTCTCCTCCGTCGGAGAGGGGGTGGGGGCGCCACCCTCTTGGTCCCCTATCGCATGTTTTTTTAATTTTTTTATTAATTTTTAAATCAATTTATTATATTTTATTCATCACGTCAATAAGGTAATCATAGAATCGTCTACTACCGATCATGATGCGCGTAAGAAAATCAAAGTTTGAAGACAATTTAATTATAAATTAAAGTTGGAGGACCGTTGAAATATTGACTTAAAGTTGAAAGATAATTCGTGTAATTTACCTTTTTTTCTCTTCTGCTCATTTATTGCTACAGATTAATTATTTTTATTATAAACTTTCATTTGTCTCTTAGTATACGCTATTTTAGATGGATCATTTACATTCATTTATCTATTCTTTCTACTATAAAATTTTCCTTTTTTCTATCTTTCCTCTTCGGCTTTGTTATCTTTCTTATTGTCCTTTGCAAAAAAAATTAAAAATATGGATCATTTGTATTTATATATTTTCTCCGCTTTTCAAATGGACAGCTATTTTTTCAGATTTTTTATTTAGATTTTTCAAATGATAATGATTGGCAAAGTGAAATTAGATAAATTAAAAAACAATAACATGACAAAATGGACCCTTTTAGCAACAAAGATAATAAAAAATGAGTTTCACAAGAATATTAAAAATAAATTTCTTCTTATTATTTGATTATTCGTGTAACGACCTGGATTTTCAAAAAAAATAGATAAATGACATTTATTTTATTTAATGTATCTAAAAATCCCAATGTTAATATTCTGGATTTATTTAATCCAAAATTCAAGGAAAATTGGAAAAGATGGTTAAGAGATAAGAATGAATTTGAGAGGGATTGGATTTAATTGGGTTGTTATTAATTAAATTCGGATTTAATTAAATCTGACAAATTATGGATAAATTAATTAATGATGGATGATCAAGATTGATTCTAAAAGAATCCAATGCCTAATAGAATTGATATTGCAAATCTGCACCTATAAATAGGCATTAAAGGTGGCTGAAAATCTCTTTTTCTGCCAAACAGAATTCTGCTCACGAGCTCTCTTTTTCCCCTCATTTGCACACGAACCGAGACACCCCCGAGAACGTGTGGCGGCTGGTTTCGAAGCCTGCACATAGGAAGAGAAGTTTCAGGTGGTGACCGCGAGTTTCGGAGCGAGGACAGAGAGCAATCGCCGGCTAAAGTTCGGCGTTAGTACAGATTTTCAAAGAAGGAAACTCGGTTGGTTTTTTAACCAACTTTAGGTACGTAGGGGGAATCCCTATGTCGTCGATTTTCCGCGACATGGAATCATATTCCCTTCTCCTTTGTATTGTGATTCCATTGATATAGCATACGCATAGTTTGGATATCATATGGCATAGTTATTGTGGTCGGAAAGTTGCGTCGGAACGCATTTTTCCGTCAACGGTAGAACCCGGCCCGGGTTCTACTGTGCCCGGCTCGAATTTGGCTGAATTCGGACTGAGTTGGAATCAAAATCGGATCGGGTTGTCCAACCCGGCCCGAGTTCCTGTTGACCCAACCCGGGTTCTGGCTTCGGCTCGACTCGAGGTCGCGGCGCGATTTGGATTGCATGTGAACCGGCCGACCCGGCCCGGGTTCACTACACATCCGGCCCCGGTTTGCTCTGGCCGAGGTGATATCGATCGTTTCCGAACACGGTCCGGGTTTCACCCGACGCGGGCCGGGTTCTGGAGACAGAAAACGTAAAATTGTGATATTTTAGCACAGATAATTGATTAGTTGTTACAATTATTCCCAAATCGTATTGTTAACAGATCTGATCTCATTAGACTTTTATTAGATTTGATTTGAGATTATCTTCATCGTTACCATACCCGATCTTACTAATCATTATGTTATTGATCAAGTAGTTTTCTCCTGATTGGGTCCTTGTCTAACCTAAAGTGAATTGTTAAAGATAGGTCTTTAGGTTAAACAAGATAAAAGATG
Organism: Pontederia crassipes; assembly: GCA_030549335.1. Classification (NCBI taxonomy): domain Eukaryota; kingdom Viridiplantae; phylum Streptophyta; class Magnoliopsida; order Commelinales; family Pontederiaceae; genus Pontederia; species Pontederia crassipes. The sequence continues at coordinate 55,995,484 of CM060198.1, forward strand.
GAAACTGTTGGGTCTCCATGTTCTCCGATTGTCTCTAAGCCCCCTGGGCCATTATTGTTATAGTATTGTATGGGGCAGTAGTGGACCTAGAGGTTTGAGACGTCATCCTTTAGGGAAGCTATAGTTGTCCTGTGATGACCATGGTCCCCCGCCATCACGAACCTATTGTTAGCGCTATTATTGGAGGGCGGCTTGCCGTGGCTTAATCTCCCACTGACCTACTTGAAAGAGATATGGAGTTTCCTATAATTGGTTGAGCGCTCCCTAAATGAATTGAATTGGATTGAATTGAATTGAATTGAAATTGAATAGAATTAAATGGAATTGAATTGAACATTGGTCATTCGGACTTCGGCGTGATTGGCTTTGCCTCCGCCTATTGAATAGAATAGAAATTGAAAATTGACCGATGACCACAAATATTGACAATGGAAAATTGTTAAATTGGATAGATGCTATAGTGATCAAGCATAATTGATAATTGATATTGATTGATTCCTTCATCTCTTACCTGATCTCTTTATTGATTCATGGCCTTATTGATATGTATTATTTCATTGTTGAGCTATTCCTATATGATCTTACCATGTGCTCTATTGATTATTGTTCATTATTGATTATTGATTTTTTAGCACTATTGATCTATTTATTGTTATGATTAGATCCTACGTACTGAGTATTTTTATACTCATGGGTTTTCTCCTGCATCTGGATTGATGCAGGTGAAATGATAGATGATGGTGATGCAGGTAGTCAAGCTCAGTGACAGGGATGTTGCACATGGTGTAGGATTTAGTCCTACTAGATTAGCTTTTCTTTTCTGCATATTTAGTATGATGAAGTCATGGACGTTTCTAACTTCTTGACATTATATATTGATAGACGATCTTTTATTAATTCCGCATTTTATAGAGTTTTATTTTCGCAAAATTTATTCTAATAGAATTGCGTAGCGTCTTTGGGACGACTCTGAGCACGTGATAGTCACGTGGGTCTCGGGACGTTACAATTCATATCGAGAAAGAAACTATAAAAAAATATTATTAATTTATTTAAAGATATTTTTATTTTAAAAAATATTAATCTCTACCTGATAAATTGTATCATAAAATTAGTATTATTAATAAATATTATTTTCTATTTGATGAGTTATCATATTGGCCCCTCCCACTTTTTCTCTAGTTCCATCATTGTCAACATCATACTTAGGAGCTATTTTGATTATGCTTATAAGTTATAAGTATTTTTGAAAATTTTTTCTATTTAGTAACTAAAAGAAAAAATTGATAAATATTTATTTTACCTGCTTATAAGTAAAAAAAATAAGTTGACGGACCAACTTATTTTGTGTAAGAAAAGAAGCTGATCCGTTTAATCAATAAATATATTATTTTATCCTTATAATATACATAACTTTTTTCACATATTTTTTATATTATAATATTAAGAACTTTGTAGTCATTTGACTAAAATGATAACTTATAATTTTTTTTATTATTAAACACGGAATTACTTATTTTTAAAATTAATTTTGACCATTAAATTACATATAACACATGAACTTATCAATTATTTTATTTGGACTAAGTCAAACGGACCTGAATAGTATATTAGAATTCGGACATAGAGTTAGTCCATGTCAATCATGCTAATCAATGTGGTGACTGATCGGCGAATATGGACTTTCCTTTTGTACTCGGATATTGTCCGAATGTTCAACGAGTTTAAAGCTCTTATTTTCAGGAAATGTGTAGACTTCAAAAATCTTGTGGGTTTTATCGGTTCAAGGTTTATCATGTATTCAACTTAGATGTTGAAGTGTTTCTCGTAACAGAAGTTTTTTTTTATGTTTATTTTATTAGTACAAAAAATTAAAAAAAATAATGGTTTATCTGAGCCATGCACTTATGGAATCAAAAGGAAAGGTAATATATTTTCGTAAGTTAACAAATTAAAATTTCTCTTGTTTCATCATAAAATGAAAGCCAAATTTAGCACAAGCTTAAGACACTTACTTTGACTTGTGATAATTTCATAAATACCAAAAGAGAATAATGTTAAACACTTGGGGTCGTTTGGAAACGAAATCGCCGTTCTTCTTGGGGTCGTTTGGAAATGGAATCGTGATTTTTCTTAAGTTCCTCGTGCATAGTTGAATTGATAGATTAGTTCAGGATGTGTTTGGTTGGAGTGGAATTTGATGATGAAGAATAAGATGATTGATGTGATGGGAAAAAGTATATGTGATTGATGAATTTTGGGTGGGTTTTGAATTAAAAATGAAGTATAATTTTATTATTAATAAAAATAAAATTATAAAATAAAAAAATTATGGGAAAATTTTTAATATAAATTATATTATTTAAATATAAAAAATTATTTTTTAATTAATTATATTTAGTGAAATATTAAAAAAATTTAATGAAAAAAATATGTAATAAATAATGTTATATTAACCACTTATTAAAATAATTTTATATTTATTAAATAATTTATTTTAGTGAAGATATAGTGTGAGAGAAAAGAAAAAGAAAAAAGAAAATGAATTTTGAAAAAAAAAAAGAAAAGGTCACGTCATGGTCAAAAGTAAAAAAAAGAAACGGCAGCCATCCGGTTCCACCTTAACCGGAGTGATGCACCCCGGAATCGGATTCCGGGGCGGTGTTTGACGGAACCGGGCGGACTAAGGCCGCGGTTCCCGCCCGGTTCCGTAATCAAACGGGGCCTTATGTTCTCCTGCATAGTTGAATTAATAGATTAGTTCGGGATGTGTTTGGTTGGAGTGGAATTTGATGATGAGAAATAAGATGGTTGATGTGATGGAAAAAAGTAGATGTGATGGATGAATTTTGGGTGAGTTTTGAATTAAAAATGATTATTATAATTATGAAGTATAATTTTATTATTAATAAAAATAAAATTGTAAAATAAAAAATTTTATGGGAAAATTTTTAATATAAATTATATTATTTAAATATAAAAAATCATTTTTTAATTAATTATATTTAATGAAATATTAAAATTTTTTAATGCAAAAATACGTAATAAATAATGTTATATTAACCACTTATTAAAATAATTTTATATTTATTAAATAATTTATTTTAGTGAAGATATAGTGTGAGAGAAAAGAAAAAGAAAAAAGAAAATGAATTTTGAAAAAAAAGGAAAAGGTCACGTCATGATCAAAAGTAAAAAAAAATGGCAGTCATCCGGTTCCACCTAAAAAGGTGGAACCGGAGTGATGGAATCGGGGTCACGTGATCCGATTTCATCAACCTTGTTTCTGCCCCGGAATCGAATTTCGGGGCGGTGTTTGCCGGAACCGGGCGGAATAAGACCGCGGTTCCCGCCCAGTTCCGCAATCAAATGGGGCCTTAAGAAAGTACAAGCTCGAACATCATCCACTAAGGAGGAGGAATTTTTATATTTACATTTGTTATATTTGTAAATTGACCTATTGATATTGGAAATTTTTAAAATTTCCAGTTATAATTCAATCATAGGCATGGAAAGTACCAAGTAGAAATAATGTTGTATGGGATTTAAGAATGTGTTTATATTTGGCATAGAACTATCTCCTGGAGCTATCTTTTCTTGCAAAATCGGCATAGGTAGAACTTTCTTAAATATAATGTAAAAACTATGAGTAAAAATCAAAGTAGCAAATGATTTATCTTATATTGTATAGGTGTTATGGCTTATAAATAGTCAATCAATAAGTGACCATTTGCAGTAAAATGATCCGTGCCGTAGCATTTGAAAACAGGACCGCGGTTCCTTCTAAGTTCTCGGTGAATAGTTGAATTGACGTATTAGTTAGATGTGTGTTTTAAATGGAGTGGAACATAATGACGAAGAACTATGAAGTTGATGTGATAAAAAAAAGTTGATATGATTGATAAATTTTTTGTGAGTTTTGAATTAAAAATGATTATTATAATTATAAAGTATAATTTTATTAAATAATTAAAATAAAAGTATAAATAAAAAATTTATGGAAAAAATTTGTTTAAAATATATTATTTAAATATTAAAAACCATTTGTACATTAATTTTTTAATGAAATATTATTTTTAAAATATAAATTAATAAATAATAAATTATATTATATTAATCCTTTACTATAAATATTTTATATTTAATAACTAAATTATTTAATAGAAGAAAGGTAAAAAAATAAAAAAAATGGAAAAAGTTTTTTTAGTGAAAATGAAATTTAGTATTAACCGGCATGCAAAAGCGCATCGTGGTACAAGATGCTAAGGAGCTCAGCAGGTAGAACCTCCTCACAAAAAATTAGATCGCCATTTACGCGACCAAAGTTTGCAATAAAATCAATTGCCCTATTAGAGAGTCTATTACAATGGTTAACAACACAAGCACTAAACATTTTCATGCAGTCATGAACATTATACACCAAGTTGTTGATTCTCCAAGGGCATGGTGACCTGTAGTTGATAATGTTCGTTAGCACTAGCGATTCCATCTCCACGATAACTTTCGAAATTCCTCGCCTCACGCAATCCTACAGTCCGAGTAACAAACCAGGAGCCTCCAACTCCAAGATATCTCCCGCCACGCGTCTGCTACATCCTGCTGCCACAAAAAGATTATTAGAAGCCCTGATAATAACCTACTCCCCCGGCTCTGATGGGTCCGTAAAGGACCCGTCGGAGTTCAACTTGACCCAAGGGTCAACCGGAGGCTCCCACCAGACTCGATAAGAGTCTTGGGGGATAATTGTCTCGGGAACATGGGTATTGATATACTCCTTATGAGCTGCCACAGTTCGCTCCCAGACGCACAACATGATTGTTTGCTTTGAACTAAAGTGACAATCGTTCATAGCATTCCAAAGTCCCCAAAGACAAAAAGAAAAAAGAGAAAGCAAAAGTTTTTTTGATCTCCGATCCAGAAATTGACCTTCCTTGATCCAATTTCTGATATACCATGAGTCCATATAAGCAAAAGTAAAAGCAGTTTTTTGTTGAAAAAGTGACCAAAGCTGAACCGAGATAAGGCAGAGGAAAAATAAGTGGACATTTGATTCCACGCATAAGCCACAAAAAGAACAGGCAGTATTAGTCGATTGATCAAGACGCAGAAAAAAAAATCCTTAGTAGGTAAACTATTATGTCTAAGCTTCCAAAGAAAAACAGAAATCTTATGAGGAACTTTGATTTGCCACGTAGAGTTCCAAGAAAGCTGTCCAGATGCTGATGCCGAGCCGCTGTTGCTGCAAAGGAATTTATACACACTTTTAGCATTTGCACAATCATGTACATCCGATTTTCATACCCATGAATCATCCTCGACATTAGAAGTAGGCAAAGTTATAAATAAGATCTTAGAGACCAGATGAGGACCAAAATAGGAGGATAGCAGATTAGTGTCCCAAGTACCATTTATAATTAGATCAGAGACATTATGCATCACAGATAGTACATCAATATTTATGAAAGTTGGCTTGAGAGCGAGTGGAATATCCGAGATCCAAGGGTCAAACAATATATTGGTATGCAAACCATTAACAATGTGTTTTAGAAAGCCATATCTAATTTTACTATTTAACTCCAGGAAGGTCTTCCACGACCAAGCAAAAGAATTTTGATTAGTACCCGCATAGTTACCCACTACATTAGCCCAAGGATGAAACATGCCATATTTTACATTAACCAAACTAGTCCAGACATTAGAATCACCCCTCAGAATAGCCTGGATCCTTTTATCCATTAAGGCAGTCCGGATTGACGACAGATTTCTGATCCCCACCCCCCAAAGTCTTTAGGCAGTTGCACAACACTCCAACTAACTAAACTCATCCCTTTCTTATCCCCATTAGCATTCCACAGAAAACTTCTAGAGAGCTTCTCGAGGGATCCCATGATACTCACAGGGACATGAGAAACACTTAGGGAGTAAATAGGAATGAAATTGATGACATAGTTGATAAGTGTTAACCTCCCAGCTTGATTGAGTGTACCCTTCCAACCAGCAACTCTAGTTGAGACTTTGTCAATAATAGTTATTTGTTTACTAATTAGGATTAACTTGTAAGAAATTGGTACCCCAAGATATGTAAAAGAAAATTTTCCAGATTGAATGCCCAAAAGACTCTTAATAAGATTCACACGGCTAAGCTGCATTTTAGGAGGAAGATATAATTCAAATTTCTGTGGGTTAAGCTTCTGATTTTGTTAACAAGCCATAAAGCTTAAAAGTTTTAATAAAATTAATACAATTTTTCTTTGTGGCAGCAATAAAGATGAGAAGATCATCAACATAAGCAATGTGACTTAGGCTAAAACTTCCACACATAAAAGGTTTTATATTGCCAATTCTGACCTCATTGTTTAGCAGGGATGATAGAACTTGAGAAGTTAAAATAAATAGGTAAGGTGAAAGGGGATCACCTTGCCTAATCCTCTGACAGCTAGTAAAATTATGAGAGAGCATACCATTTATACAGTATCTAAATGTTGGGGAGGTAACACAGGCTAGGATCCAGTTAATAAAAACAGGTGGAAAGTTCATAAGTGTTAGAACAGTTCTAATTCCATGCCAAGAGACTCTGTCAAATGCCTTTTCCATATCTGCCTTAATTAACATATATTTTTTCCTACCCCTACCCATAGAATGGACCAGCTCTTAGGCCATAAGAATATTGTCCTGGATTAAACGATTTGCAACAAACGTTGATTGGGCAGGATCAATAAGATGGTTTAGCATTGGCTTCAATCTATTTACAAGGATCTTAGCAGTGATTCTATAAATGACATTACAAAGTGAAATTGGGCGATAATCAGTTATGATTCTAGGAGCAAGCTTTTTAGGAATGAAAATAAGGGTAGTTCCAGACCAAGCAGGAGGAATGTGCATTGTTTGAAAAGAGGATTGAATCTCATTACAAATTTTTGGACCTACAATGTCTCAATAGTTCTTGTAAAATTCAGAAGTAAAATCATCTGGGCCAGGGGTCCAGGTGACATATTCCAGAGCACATTTTAATCTCTTCACAGGTAATAAGAGTGATGAGCTGGGGGTGGTGGGTCTCATGCAGACAAGGCAACTGAGGCTAACAATCATTAGGAAGCATGGGAGTATTTTCAGAGCTCCAAAGTTTAGTGTAATGATCAACAAACATGGCTCTAATTTGATCTCCATTATCAATGAGTTTCTCATCTTGATTAGTTATCATTGAGATTTTATTTCGTTTCTGTCTGATTAAAGTACTTAGATGAAAAAACTTAAAATTTCTATCACCATCTTTAATCCAGTTCACTCTAGACTTGGACCATCACTTAATTGTGATTTGCCTTCTGAATGCTGCATGGAGATTATATGCAGCTCACAGCCTACCACAGTCATCCTCAGACAGACCGGCAGTACTATCCTTAAGTTCCAATTTTCTAATATCCTCTAGGACCTTCTCTACTCTATGCTATAACCTGTCCAATTCTTTTTTATTCCATTCCAAAGTTTTAGCTCTAACAGATTGCAATGCTTGGCTCACTGACCTATTCATGATACACTCATTTTGGACAATCAATTTCGGCTGGTCATAACTGAATCAAAAGTGTTCATACTTAAATAACTTAGGTTTGCGTTGATTTTTATGCAATTCTAACAGTAAGGGAGCATGGTCTGAGAGGCACCTGGCCAAAGTCTGAGAGGCACCTGGCCAAAGTCTGAGAGGCACCTGGCCAAAGTTTGAGAGACATATTAGGAAAGGCCATGATCCATGCACTATTTACTAGAGGGCGGGGGTACACCAGAGAGGAGGGGGGAAGGGTTTCTCAGGTAGTCGTTAAAAATGGAAAAAGTTAAAAAGAAAAGAAATGAAATGAAAGAAAGGTCAAATAAAAAAAAAAAGAGAATAAAAAAGATGTGGATGAATGGTTCCACCTTTTTACTGAACCAATCACGTGACTCTGATTCAAAGTAAAAAATGTGACTTAATTCTGCCTGGAGAATCATGTTATCAGTTCATGTTTAAAGAACTAAGCTAGAATGTTTTTGTTTAATTTCCATTCCAAACGGTACCCTAGTGAGGTGGTCTTGGGTGCTTGAGTGTTGTAGGTGTGTAGGGTGTCAGTTTGAGGTAGTACATGCATGCCCTAAATGAGTGAAACTAATGCTAGTGTAATAGTGCAATATTATTATTCTATATGAATATAAGTATCATTTATTTGATTGATTTTGTTTAACAAAATTTCTACAAAAAGTAACTCTGGAAATTTACCTTGAAGTACAGGGAACTAACTTTGAAATTCTTTTACCTAAGAAAAGGTGAAATTCTTGTAGAAAAAAAAAAAACTGTGGTAGAAGTCGATGGTGCTAGTACAAACAGATGTTGATCTACTAGATGATTCCTGAATTCCAATCTCCTATAAAGCGCCGGACAGATTCCCTAGGCCAAGATTGTGAATAGATTGAAAAGAAGTATTTTTTAAAAGAAGTTTTGAATAGATTGGCAAAAGTCTCCTTGATACTACTCAACTGGACTCCAATCTCCTATATAACAATCAGAATTCTAATTAAATAAAAAGAAATAACAAAGAAGGAAATAAAATTGAAAATCCACAAAATTAATTTGTGGCATTGCAGTCTCAATTGCCACAAGCAATAGTGAGCAGCGATATTTGTTCTAATGGCTCTTTGTAACACTAGATGATTCAATTTCTTCCTTGTAAGCAGAAGATTGGTCTGTCCATTGTGGCGCAGATTCATGCATGATTATTATACGGCAGGCTTTCGTTGTTCAAAGGGTTGGGATGTAAGCGGGCTAGGGTTGAGCACGGTCCGGTTGACTTGGACCGTACCGATTCGGAAAATCGGATAAAAAATTCGACCCGAACAAGATTCGGACCGGGATCAAATCTGAAGGATGAAAAAATCCATCGGATTTCGGGTCAGGACCGAGTCTGCAATGTAGATACCCGACCCGGACCCGACCCAATTTATTATTTACTATATAAACCCCACTCCCATTTAATCCTCTCTTTCTCTCTCCCATCTCTCTCACGCGTCACGCCTCGCGGACCGCGGTCTCGCCCGACACCCTCTTACTTTCTCTCACGGTGGCGGCGACAACAACGGCTCAAACCTCTCGACTCCGGCTGCCTCTCCCTCTCCTGGACCCTGCCGAATTCAGTTCCGGGTCAGACCCGACAATCCAGGAAAATCACCGGATTTGCGGCCGGGAATGGATCGACTCACGCCCGGATCGGCAGCCAGGCAGCCGAATCAGCCTCCATCTCCGGCTGCCAGATCTGGTCGCCAGAGGCCGATCCGACTGCCAGGCGGCCAGATCTGGCAGTTGGCGACCAAATTCGGGACCTAGCGGCCGGATCGAGCGCCAGCTGTCAGATCTGGCCGCCTGGCAGTCGGATCGGCCTCTGGCGACCAGATCTGGCAACCGGAGACGGAGGCTTATTCGGCCGCCTGACTGCCGATCCGGGCGTGAGTCGATCCATTCCCGATCGCAAATCCGGTGATTTTCCTAGATTGCCGAGTCTGACCCGGAATCGAATTCGGCAGGGTCCAAATTCGGTATCGGGTCAAAAAAAATTTGATTCCATATAATCCGAATCGGGATCGAGTCCGCTGAGACCCATACTCGGTCCTGGGTTTGCTCAGCCCTAAAGCAGACTGACTCTTCGAAGGACATCTAGGTGAGGTTTGAAAATAGAATTGTGGTTCTTCCAGAGTTCTAGATGTATAATTGAATTAATAAATTAATTCGATATGTTTTTTAATGCGAGGAACCATGATAAGTTAAGGAGTTAATAAGATAGAAATAAGTAAATATAATAAATTAATTTAATGATATAAATATAAAATATAATTTTATTTATTAATAAAAATAAAGTATAAATTAAAATTTTTTATGAAAAATTTTGTTAAAAATAACTTATTTAAACATAAAAAATTTAAAATAAATTATATTTAATGAAATATTAAATATTTAATAAAATGATAAGTAATAAATAATATTATATTATAAATATTTCATATTTAATAAAAAACTATTTTATAAGAAAAATGTGTGAGAGAAAATAAAAATTGAAATTGAAAAAAAAATTGTCACGTCAACAAAAAGGAAAAACAAGTGGAGCCGGACGATGAAAATTGGCATAATATTTTCACATCATATGACCACAAATTTTCACATCAGGTTCTTTGTGCGATTTCGCCAAACATAATATCGTTTTGTGAAATCGCATGAAACCAACTTATATTCTAATTCTATTGTCAAACGCACTCCTAAGTTTACTGGCGGACCTATAGAAAAATCTGCAAATTTGTTCATAATGATTAGAGGTCGATTAAGTCACCAATCGATTCTCTGCAATTTTCTTTGAACGAACTCTTTCTTATTTTCAGAAAGGTTGCTTGCATCACATAGTGGCAATGTGATCAACTTCGGACTGATCAATCGGTTCAATCGTGAATTGATTAGTGTTATCCAATTTGATTATATATCAAAATCAACTTTAATATTAAATAAATTTTTTTGATTGAATCGATCAGTGTTATCCAATTCGATTATATATCAAAATCAACTTTAATATTAAATAAAATGTTTTTATTGAATCGATCGGTTGAATCAATTCAATTCAAATTTAAAAAAAAAATAAAAAAGAAAAATAGGAAATAAAAAAAAGAATATAAGGAAGATTAAAGATGAAGGAATATGATATGTAAAAATTTAAATGCAAATTTAAATAAAAAAGCATAGATAAAAGAAATAAAAAGGAAAGTGTTAAAAAAAAGTAATAAGGATAATTTAAGATAAAATTTATTAATATATCATCTATCGTCATTAAATAATAGATATTAAATTAATAATAATTTATTTTTATTTATATAATAATCATTATTAAATTTTTAATAAATAAAAATTATGTTATATTAATTTAATATTATTAATAGGTTATTAGTATAATATTCATATACTATATCATATAAATTTATATTATATCTTTATAATTATTATTATAAATAATATTATTTTAATAAAATTATACGATTTTCATCAACTTTGAGTCGTTTTCAAACTGGTCTCTCAACTTCAATTTGTAACTAGAATGTCCTTCATCTTTTATTTTTTTACACGATTAATTCTCTTGATCGGTGATAGTGGGTTTCCCAATTGCTTTGCATACGTGGACGCCACATGAGTTGCTTCTCTTTCATCCATGTCATTTAAGTCATCCACGTCATTTAACGTTAGCAAATCGGGTAAATTACACGGATCGTCCTTCAACTTTGAGTCGATTTCTAAACGGTCTATCAACTTTGATATTATTGCACGATTCATTCACTTGACGAGGAAGAGACAGTCTCCCGAATACCTTGCTGACATGGTGTAATAAAATATAATAAAAAAATTAACTTATTGACATGATACAATGAAAAATAATATAATATTAATAAAAATTAAAAATAATAGGGACGCCGACGAATTCACCAGGGGGCGTTAGCACCCCTTATGCGAAGCTCACCAATGGGCGAGCTTGGAGACGGGGGGTCAGCGGCGCCCCTATGCCAGTTCGTCAAAGGGCGAGCTTGGAGAGAGGGGGAGGGGCGGCATTCCACTCTCCTGTGCTAGCTCGTCCGCGTTATTAAATTTTTATAATATTTTTTATTGTGTGATATCAGCTAATTAAAAATTTTTATTATGTCACGTTAGCAAGATAATCGGGAGATTATTTTTTACCAGTCAAATGAAAGAATCGTGTAATAATATCAAAGTTGGAGGTTTATTTAGAAATCGACTCAAAGTTGTAGAACGATTTATATAATTTATCAGGTTTAGAGCGTTAAATGGCGTGGATGAGAGAGAAACGATTCACGTGTAGGTCACGTATGCAATGCAATCGAAAAACCCACTATCATCGATCAAGAGGACTAATCGTGCAAGAAAACAAAAAATGAGGGACGTTCTGATTATAAATTAAAATTAGGGGATCGATTTGAAGGATCATTCGCGCAATTTACCCATCCAATCGCGACCCAGTATCGTCGATTTCCGATCCGATTATGAAAATATTGCACATTGGAATTGGAGTTATGTCCCACCTTTTATTTTTCCTAATTCCTAGCAATGACTATATGAAATTTTCTTTTTAAAATGTGCATGTTGCCAATTCTTTCATGGCTCTTGCTTTAGAAAGTTCAAGCAGATGCGATCAGTAACTAGTATCGAATAATAATTTGATTATTAAATTACCAATACATATAACGGTTGGATTAATCAGTAGCTATAAAAGTACATGGATATATGAATAATACTCTTATATGTATAGTTTTTTGTTATTATATCATAATGATGATTTTATTTAATATCACTAACAAATTTATTTTATTTTAAAATATTATTGTATCATATCAAATAAAGACAAGATCAAATTCAATAAAATTTAAAAATCTATGTTGAAAAAAAAAGATAAAGTAAAATATTATAAAATATAGAATATGATATTAAATTATTTTTTAGAATAAAGACAGTGATTGCGTTCGGAATAAATAACTTTAAAGTGAACATAGTCTAGAGGATAAATTTATTAACTCTATTCTAAAATTATATTTACCAAAATAGTTTGATACTTTTTTTTTGCGCGACAGCAGTTTTTTTTCAAAATTTTCTTTCCTTATTTTTTTCTTTCCAACAATTTTCTCACAAAATAAATTATTCATTAAATATAATATATTTATTATAAAAAGGGTTAATATAATATTATTTATTACTTATCATTTTATCCAAAATATTTAATATTTTGCTAAATATAATTTATTATGTTCAAATAATACATGTTTTTAATGACTATTTTTAATAAAACTTTTAATTTAACTATTTATTTTTATTAATTGATAAAGTTATATTTGATATTTATAATACTTATCTTTTTATTCAAACTTCTAATAAAATTAATTTATCACATCTATTTTTTTCATTCTAAATTAATATATCAATTCAATTATTAAACTTGGAAGAGTCACGATTCCACTATTCGAAATTGTTTTCGTTTTATTTTGAACTTTTATTACTTTATTCAACAACTTTTATTACCAGTCACCATCAGAGAAAATGCGTAGTTAGGTGAAAATCCCCCTTTACACATTATGATGCTCATGCTATGAACAATTTAAAAATCTTGTCTAGGGCAGCTTTTGCTTCAATCAACGTGGATGGAATATTTCTTTGTTTGCACTATAAATTGTAATATATCAGGCATAAAATGAGTTTTATATACATATAAAAAGAAACAGATTACTATATATAACAGCACAATGCTTTCCAAAGGAGGCAGAAAAAAAAAACCATGGGCATCTTTGTTATGGATCATATTGTAATACACGTTCTTTTAGAGCAGAGTTACATGATTCTGTCTCAAAGGTGATCTGTCATCCATATAATTAGGATTCCAATCTAAGTAAGAAATATCTCATGATTTTTTATCATATCAGGTCTATAGATCATGATTGTCTTATTGAATAGTCCTACATGAATAAAATACGAAAATAATTCTGAACTTATATGTAATTATCCTTCATTTATTAAAATGTGTTTTAAATTAATATGAGGCGAAAGTGCAAACAATATTTTGACAATTTTTAAATCATGATATGCATATGTATTTACCACAAAGATGGATTGCATACACCACAATTTAAAAATTCTTTATACAAACTTTTTTTATCTTTTTATCATACTTAGCCCTAATCTCTTTAATAGCGGAAAGAAAAAAGTATCATTAGTCTAGCTTGCATTTTGTTTTTTTTTATTACTTTTAAAGATGTTATCAACTTTTTTTTTTCTATGATCATGGACAAATAAAGATATTTTTAGGATAAAAAATGGAAATAAAATATTTGCCACATTTTCAATGTTTATTTTCGACGAAATATTCATGACTTGATACATATGGAGGGGCATTGGCGAATGATGATCCGTGCGTGGTCAAGACTTTGGCAAAAGAAATAAAAAAAAGAATGTCATTTATTGGAAACACAAAATATGTAGAAAATAACTTTTTTTATCCATTTGATTGCATAAGAACTACGAGAATATTATGAGAATATAATCAACGTTCATTGGAATTAGAATATCTTGATTCAAAAAACGTAAAACCACCTAAAAAATGTAAAATCATCGTATTTATTCCCAATATGAGAATATAAAACAGAAGAATATTTATATTCTCATATTTTCTAATTTTTTCAATTATATTTTATTTTTAAATATTTATCATACATTATTATATTAACATTTTTAGTATTATTATAATATAAAATATTAAGTCTATATAATAAAATATTTTAATTCTAAAATAAAATATTTTTAAAATATGTTCTCGTTCAATCAAATAGTAGATGAAATAAAAATAAATTTAACTTTTGGATAATAAACAGTTGGCAGATTATAATAATACTCATAATTGAATCAAAGTTATTTGTTGAAATGAGTTTTGGGGGAAATTAGTGGTTTTGGATAAAATATTTTATGAAAAAAAACTTGGGGTGCCTAGAATAGGATAATATGATCGTCCGGATTATTTAATACTACTAGTGTACAAGGATTACTCGTAAAGGTATTTGAATTAATGTGATCGCCCAAAAATTAAGTTCATGTTCTAACTTAAGTTCGAAGGTATTTGAATTAAATAAAGTTTAGAGTGAAAACAAAAAAAAGTGAGATTCTAATAGGCAATTTAATAATACTAGGATGCACTTCTAATTTAATTATTAAGTATAAATATTACTATATATTTTCTTTTTAAGGTTATTTATTACATGCATAGAAATGTTGGCAAAAAAATATGTGTTTTTATCACTAACATTTTCCAATACTAATGATCAACATATTTATAAAGATCATATTATTATTAAGAACTAATATATTTATCAACTGAGAAAATAAGCGTTGATAAAAAATATAAAAAATATAAATATTTATTAATAAAAGGAAGAAAAGTAAGCGGAGGAGGAAAAAAAGAAAGTGACCAAAAAGAAGAGAAATAAAAGTCAAGAGTAGAAGTAGGAAAAGAAAGGGTTGATTGCCATGAACTATTAGAATTTATAAAAATATCTATAAATATTTTGTAAAGGGAAACAAGTCTCCAAAAACTTTGTTTTCTGAGCCAAAAAAATAAAACCTGAAATTATATTTTGAAGAGCTTTTACTGGAATAATAATTGGACCAAGTTGGCCATATTGCCCCCCAACATAAAGGGACCAAGGCAGCTTTCCACTTATTTATAACCCTCACCACCCCTTTTTTGGGTGGTGTTCATCACATGGACATGTGACCTTGGGATCCCTCGAACACGTAATTAAAATGTCTGATCTATGAAATTAAAATTGTACTATAATTGCACATATTCGAGTAATTAAATTAACTAAGTTAACAAATAATAAATTAAATTAATGTACTATAGTTAATTAGATATATGCACTATAATTACACATATTGGAGTAATTAAATTAAGTTAGTTAATAAATAATAATTAAATTAATATACTATAATTAATTATCTCTATGTACTATAATTGCACATATTCGAGTAATTAAATTAACTAAGTTAACAAATAATAATTGGTGAGCATCGATACTCGGAAAATAATCCATTACTAATCACCCCATATGAGTGAATGATGATGGTGTAATATCCAACACATTTTTTTCCCTCTACTTGACTTGTTATTAAAAAGGTGATAATATGGTCAAAACAATTAATGTAGTCAATTTTTTAAAAAATAATCATTAAAAAAAATCGATTGTCTCTTTTTTTTCTTTAACATTCTCCAAGGTTAGAAGAAGCTCAATCAATGCCAAACATCACTTATTGCATGTATTATTATAGATTATAAATGGCCTTTTTTAATGTAATTATATGGAAAAAAGTTTATAGAAGCATGGATTAATAATTTACATGAAGAAAGTGTCCCAAACACGAATCTTGAGATATCAAAGTCTAAAGCACTCTACTAAAGAGTTGCTTGATGACGATTAGATTATTATTACTGTGCAATGTATTAATTTTCGGATGATTTATATCTATTTCAAATTTAAGTTGATAATAATCAGAATATCATTGTTGTTATTATATTGTTTTATTTTATCTTTTTGTATATAATCAAATCGATTGATTAAAATTTTGGATTAATTATTTAAACTTCCTTCGAACTATAACAATTTTTTACATTTGTCCATAATATATGAACTTATCGTAGCATTTCTTAAATACTATAATTTTTATTTTAATCTATCTGTCATATTTTATTAATTATTATTATTTATTTATTTATTAAATAATTAAATTGTTTTCCTATTATTTGAAATAAATGTTTATTTTTTCGTTAAGAGCCGTTTAATCATTTAATATTTTTTAAAAATAACAAAAAATTAACAAAATATAAATAGCTTAGGAAGATATATTAAGAGTACACAAGAAAAATCGATGAAAGATTTAAAGAATTAATCCTAAAATTTTTAAAAATATTAAAAAAAGTCCAAACAAATCCATCAAAGTGAACCGAACCGGCGGTAATAAAACTACCAGTTGAAGGCATCGCAACATCGGACCACGACCCCCTCCCACTTTCTAATATTACAACTACGCCCCTCGCCACCACCGCAACAAAAATAAACTCCCCGTTAACCACTACACCTCTCTCTCTCCTCTCTCTCCGGCTCCGGCGTCGTCGTCGTCGACGGCGTTGCTGTGTCGGCGTCGCGCTCCGCCCTCGAAGATCCCTCCGACGACTCGTGGTCACGCATTCCCCCGCCGTCCGCCCTTCGTGCTCACGTCCCGCTCCGGCTATCCCGCTACCACGATCCGCCTCGCTGTGCCCGCCGCTGGCGCGCATACGTCGTCGCCTCCCCGATGACCATAATGACGCCTCGCTCCGTCGACGTGCGCCCACGAATCCCCATCCCTTTTCGTCTTCGATTTTGTGCTGCAATTTGTAGAGCTGCCCCGGGGACCTCGATCTCTTCAGCTCTCGGGCTCAGCATCTCTTAGTCGATTTGCGCTAGTTTTAGGGTTTAGGAGTTGAATATTGGTGGCTTTTTCCCTTTTGACGGGCGGTTTGATTCGTATTGGTCGTGGTGTTCTCGGATCTGGGTGGCTGAATTGTGCCCTCGTTGTCTTTTCGTATGCAGCAGGAGGACGAGGAGACGCTCGTCCCGCACCAGGAGCTAGTGGAAGGACCGCGGCCGATGGAAGGTGGCCACCTGTTCTCTCTCTCTCTCTCTCTCTCTCTCTCTCCATTTTGGCTTTAAATTGGCTCGGGATGGTCTTCTGGATCGAAATTTTAGTTATTGGGACAATTTAATGATGGGAGAAAAAAAATCCGTTCTTTTACATGAATTCCGTTTTCTTACGTGATGGTTTAGGGTTTTGATCATTTTGTTTTGTTCTGTGTTCGTTGGTGCGTTGCTGTGGTAGTTATTCAGACGGAGACGACAGCTACAACAGATAACCAGCCGGTCGAGGATCCTCCGACGTCCAGATTCACGTGGACAATTGATAATTTTTCGAGGGTGAACAGTAAGAAGTTATATTCCGAAATCTTCGTAGTTGGAGGCTATAAGTGGTGAGTAAATTTCCTTATTACTCTCCTCTATCATCTATTCAATTTTCGAAAAATGCTTATGAGTTAACGTGATTCGAATTATTCTCCGTTCTTCTAATAGGAGGGTACTGATATTTCCTAAAGGAAACAATGTAGACCACTTGTCTATGTACCTTGACGTTGCTGATTCGTCCACTCTGCCATATGGGTGGAACAGATACGCACAGTTTAGCCTTGCAGTTGTTAATCAAGCACACCCAAAGTTCTCAATAAGAAAAGGTATTCACATTCTTCTGACATGATTAAACTATCCAGATCTAGTGGAAAGACTTCCAATAAGGTCATTTACTTCATGCACTTCATTCATTCTTACCTGTTCACCATGATGTTGAATGCCACATGTGCTTGGATGATATACATGTCTTTTTTTTTTTGCTTCATAACTTCTATTTGTCTTACTTTTTAATTGATGCTTCCAATGTTGAATGTGTCTCACAACGACTTCTAACCCTCGTCGGAAATTCTGCTTGTTGTTTCTTAATAGGTAGTAATTATAATTCTCCTTATAGGAACCATTATCCAATGTGCGATTATTGTTCTCAAGATTTACACTTGTTATACCAGACTCGTATACATTTCTATTTCTTTATTACTTAAGATCTCTTTTTTTTATCTGTGATCACTTTGTCAATATTCTGCAGACACACAACACCAGTTTAATTCACGAGAAAGCGACTGGGGATTTACGTCATTTATGCCTCTGAGTGAACTTTATGACCCAACCAGAGGATATCTTGTTAATGATAGATGTATAGTTGAAGCTGAGGTTACAGTCCGTAGAGTTGTAGATTATTGGAATTATGATTCTAAGAAAGAAACTGGTTATGTTGGTCTCAAGAATCAAGGAGCTACATGCTATATGAACTCTCTTCTCCAGACTCTTTACCATATTGCTTATTTCAGAAAGGTAAGCACGGAAGCTTATGCTAATATGGTTGAAGTATCATTTATAACTGAAGTAACACATGATATTTAGGCTGTTTATCACATGCCAACGACCGAGAACGACATGCCATCAGGAAGCATTCCCTTGGCGCTGCAGAGCTTGTTCTATAAACTTCAATACAGTGACAACAGTGTTGCTACAAAAGAGTTAACCAAATCATTTGGATGGGACACTTATGACTCATTTATGCAGCATGATGTTCAAGAACTTAATAGAGTTCTTTGTGAGAAGTTGGAAGATAAGATGAAGGTTCTTAGCTTCTTCAAAATACTTTCCTTTCAGATTCAAGTTTTTTTTTCATTAGTCATACTAATATGTATTATCTCAGGGAACTGTGGTTGAAGGAACAATCCAACAATTATTTGAGGGTCATCATATGAACTACATCGAATGCATTAATGTAGACTACAAGTCCACCAGAAAGGAGTCATTCTATGGTATGTGATTGTTAGCAAAATGAATTATGAATTAGCTCATTCTTCTCATTTTCTATTGCCCTTTTTGTAGACCTCCAGTTAGATGTTAAAGGCTGTCGAGATGTCTATGCATCTTTTGACAAGTATGTTGAAGTTGAACAGCTTGAAGGTGATAACAAGTATCATGCAGAACAATATGGCCTACAGGTCAGTTTTTTTCTTCTTTTTTTTTGGTTTGAAATGTTCAGTTAAAACCATTCAGCTAGATTTTGGTTCATCTTTACATGAAATATAATGTGGCATGATTTCCTCGAAAAAGAAAGAAAAAAGAAAAAGAGAACTTGATATGATCACATGGTTGCATTCTAGCTTTTGCCTTTGCAAGGGTTCGAGCTTTTCAGAAGCATATTGTTTTGTCTGTGCTAGCTATCAGCTATGTACTTAATATGAGCCAAAATTGCCTCTTGATTGTTGAAGGATTCTATTTTCAACCTTCTGATGGGACTTTATATTGTTTATTTACTGTCTCCACATGTGATCCATTACTTGGGTAAATTCAATTTTTCTTTATGTTATAATTTTTTTTTGAAACGATATATATGGTCTTCTCTCTGCATTGAGTTTATATGATGTCAGTCCTACTCTTTTAAATCACATGCTTACTAAAGACAACTTAAAAGTATGAACTAATTCTAATACACCTTGATCTTATCTGTTTTTTTCACCTTTTCTTTAAGTTGGCTATTATTTTTTTCTCGAATTTTTCATATTCTTTCCCCATGTTGCATCAGTGAGTAGTTTTGATCGGTTATCATTGGCTTAAACACAATTGTCCACATATATCTTGGCAGTCGCAAGAAAGTTGGCCTGACTGCTCGACTGGATATTCGATATGATTGATTTATTTGTCTAAATATTCCATTGAAATTTTCGTGGACAATGGATAAAGTTGTGGCAGACATAAAATAATAGTTCTCATCTCAACCTTTATATACTTGTTGATCTTTCAGGATGCCAGAAAAGGTGTCTTGTTCATTGACTTTCCTCCTGTTCTACAACTCCAACTTAAACGTTTTGAATATGATTTTATGAGGGACATGATGGTAAAGGTTAGTAGCATTACAATTTTTTGAGTTTTGTCTTGACCTATTCCATCATGTGATCATTAATTGGAAATACACTCTGCACTCTGTGCTTTCTCTCTTCAGTGATTGCTTCTTTGTTCTTGGTCTTAAAGTTTGAAAATTGTTGGATATGCAGATAAATGATCGTTATGAGTTTCCATTACAATTGGACCTTGATAAGGATAATGGAAAATATCTTTCTCCAGATGCAGATAGGAGAGTTCGCAACCTTTATATGCTTCATAGGTAACGTCATTTTGTACGTTGGTTGTTTGGTTGAGCTTTGGACATTGCAGCTCCGTCAAATTTATATTTATTTGTTTTCTTTTCATGTTCAGCATTTTATGTTGTTCTTTCTTGTTTGAAAAGGATTTTACTTTGTTCTGTGTTGGTGATTCGAGTTTTCATAACGAAATTCACATGGAATAACTCATGTGCCTTGTTTTTTCTTTACACCATCATTTAAGATGTTTTTTTTTCTTTTGAGGATGGAAAGATGACTACTCAACTTTTGTATTAGAACCGCAAAATCATGAAATTTACAAGTGCATATAAGAACCGAAAGTAAAGAGTATAATTCTTTTTATGAGAGTAGACACTATAATGGGTATGGTTACCTGCAAAAATAAACTATATGACCTCCTGACTTGCCACTCAATGAGGAAATGTGATGTATAATGTTGTCAATGCAGCATCTCTCACCCCCGAAAAGAGTGTGGGCGCGTTGTAGTCAAATGATCACCAAGTACAATGCATATGTAATTCAAATATTCGGTCACTGATTATCCACATTTTGTGTTGCACAAATAAGCACATTTATGGGATCTCTAATTGGCAGAGCACGGGTGACTAGGCAACATTCGGTTGCTAGTTGTGTACTGCATGAATTGCATATATCCATGTTTTTGTTTCAATCTTTCTTACATGGTTCACGGATCCAGTTTTTTGAACGAATCATGCATCCAGTTAAAGTATCTTTTTCTTTTATATATTTGAAGTATTTGTATCAAGGGAGAGTCTCTCTATGCTTTTTGTACTTGTCTCTTCTTTTTAACCTTTCCTGTGGTATCTCCTATCTTTTGTCTGTCCATGGAACTTTCCTTGAACGGTTATTGTTGTCTATGATTTATTTCTGATGTCAATTTATGCCGTTAATTTTTCTCAAAAACTTTATTCCTTTAGTTACCTGATAATTTAGAGATTATAGAATAAATTACTTTAAATATTATTCTAGAAAAACTTACAAAAAATAGACTATATTTTGCTGTTCATATGCTTAGGTCATCGACAATGTAATGTCACTATGTCAGTGAACCTTTTTTTTTCCTTGTAAGGGATTGTCAGTGAACTTGCAAAGATTGGTTTCTTATTTGAAGTTGACTTGTTTGCTGATCCATTCATGTAGCGTTCTTGTTCATAGTGGAGGGGTGCATGGTGGACACTATTATGCATTCATTCGGCCTACACTTTCAGAACAGTGGTATGCAGCCTCATGCTTTTTTATTTTATTTTATGAAAGTGGAAAGAACGAGCCTCATAGTTTTTATGTTTCACGAAAGTTTTCAAATTACTTTCTGGGTTGAAGGAATAATATTTCACTGCTATATATTCTCTTTTGAATGCCTCACTTTTTGAGTTGTGGTAATAGCGATGGTTAATTCATTTTGTTAACCTAGTGTTGATGTATTTTCAGCATTCTTATTCAGAAATCGACAGTCTTTAGAGGTCCTAGAATTCTTCACGACATTAACTGAAAGCTTTAATTTCAAGCGTGGATTGATAATAATTTATTGGTTTATGCGTGGAACAACATAATGTAGTTAAGAGCTTTGCTGGCATCATGCCAATTATATACATGTGACCTTGGTGGCTTGTATAGGCTTAAATGATCTGATAGTTATACAAGATTACCAATAATGGCCACTCTATTGCTTAACAAAGTCTTATTCATACACCAAACCCAAGATTATCAATAATGGTCACTGTATTGCTTAACAAAGTCTTATTCCCCACCAAACCAATATGATTTGATTTTTATGGGACAACCTGATGATAATATGCACATTTATGGTCAAGCTAGGGCTTGAAATTGCTATACAGGTACTAGAAATATTTGCATTTTGAAAGGTGAATATAACACATGCAAGTGCTTGTAGTACTATTTGATCCAAATCGCATTGGACATAGTTTAACAACAAAGTCACGTGTTAATCCTTGAACTAACATTTAAGCTGCAGATTGGATTTCTTTGATTCATTGATTGCCTGATATCTTGGAAATTATCTGTGAACTATCCGATTGTGGAAACAATATTTTCCATGGATCTTGAACTTTCTAGTAGGGTTATGACTGTGCAACATATCCTGTTTGCTGAAAAAAGCTTAGCGCCTAATAGGAAGTTACCAATGGTTTCTGCTGCATGCTATGCCAGTTATATGGGAACAAGAGTAACCAATCTTAAATTTATGCTACCATATTTAAGGTTTTCAGAACTTTTATTTTCTTGAGTGGCCATGACGAATTCAGTATGGCCTCCTACCAATGAATGGGCTTTTGTTGGGATTCAATCATGGACCTGCCTTTACCAGGGGTCAAGTCAGTTACCATGTCAACAAGTCACTTGTTTGTTAAGATGTTTCTAATTCATTGATTACTCATGATGAGCTTGCAATCTGCTGCGGGCTCTTTTTGTGGGAGATACAGATAAAGAGTCATCTCCTTCCCGATTTGGCATTTTGCGTTTGAAGTTAGTATGTCATGAATAATTCACATTGTTGTATTAGGAACATATTCTTTGGCCTATATGCTTGAAGATCTTACAAGTGGCTCAAAGTAATTTACACTACAGTTTATCTATATGTTATTTATTATTATAATGTGTAAGCAACTAAGAACCAATATTCTTTTAGGTATAAGTTTGATGACGAGCGAGTAACCAAAGAGGATACCAAAAGGGCACTAGAGGAGCAATACGGAGGTGAAGAAGAGGTTATGAAACACTGTTATGCCTCCTTTGATATTGTTTTCCATTTTCCAAATCTTTGGACATTTACTGAACTCTTCATTTGCTTGCATATTTCAGTTACCACAGGCAAACCCTGGCTTCAATAACACTCCATTCAAATTTACAAAATATTCAAATGCTTATATGCTTGTATATATCCGTGAGAGTGACAAGGAGAAAATTATGTGTGATGTGGATGAGAAGGACATAGCTGAGCACCTCAGGGTAGGACAAATTGACTCCTGTAGTTACCTCGCAACTGTGTGTTATTGGATTTTCCAACAGTTGATCATTTTCTACAGGTACGATTGAAGAAAGAACAAGAAGAGAAAGAACACAAGAAAAAAGAAAAGGCAGAGGCTCACCTTTATACCATCATCAAGGTTAGCCAGATTTATCTCCTTTTTTTTCTGAGTTCTTAACAGTTTCATGTGGAATTACTTTACCCTCTCATGCTTGATATTACATATAGCTCCTAATATTTCCAGGTGGCAAGGTGTGTGGATTTGATGGAGCAAATTGGAAAAGATATATTTTTTGATTTAGTGGACCATGACAAAGTTCGCAGCTTTCGCATCCAGAAACAGCTTTCCTTCACTCACTTCAAGGTATATCCACTGTTAAGAGTACTGCTGTTGGTTGTCCAAGATCAAGTGTTAAGTTGAAGGCATGATCCCCAATTTTTGTTGCAATGGTATATATACCCTGGACAAGTATTTATCTCAAAACATTGTTAAGGCAGTTTACATTAATGGAGGTTTTTATGCCAAGGTTTTAAATCTTGGTCTAATGGTGAAAATTGGATGGCCCTTCAATCTTAATAAGCCAGCTGCTTCTTCCATGTGAACAATCCAGTTCTTAGTTCCTCAATATGAATTTCCTTTCCATATCTTGTGAAACTTTTCTGAACTATTTTCTTCTTTCTTTAGGGTAATGAGTTCAGTATGCTCCCTCAGGAAAAATAGTTCAGTACATGTTATATCCATCTAATTTATATTGTACTTAATTTTAAAGGATGATTTTCTTTCATAATAGTTGGCAGTCGTATTTTCATTGTTGAGCCAATCTGTTTAATTCCATGTAATCATTACCTTTTAGCCAGTAATTATCTGAAGTCCTAAAAACAAGGTATGAAGCCATGGTCAAACACCTCTAAAAAAGTCACGGTCAAACACTACGTGAAATGGATTAAAAGTATCATGTTACAAAAAATAACCTTTCAGAAAAAAAAAGTTCAAAATAATAACGCTTCAATTTCTATATTGCTTGAAGTATTCCCGACATATTAGTACTTTTATGAAACAAGATTTGATAAGTTCTCAGTATAAGCTGTATACAGTTCAACTTTGCACCGGAACAAAATCACATGAGAATTATCTAATTTGGAGGCATGCAAGAGCTTGCATGTCACATGTCCTTTATCTTTTTTTTTTCTAGCAATATTGCTGAAGCATTGAGAAAAGAACATTCTATTTTTTTATTTAAGTGAAAGGTTTTTCCTTTTGAGAGTATTTGAGTTGCTTATGAGCATTGATGAATATATAAAGTTTGATTTAACTATCTTTTCATCACTTTGATTGTAAAAATATTTTAATTGGTCTTCTCAACAATGCCGGGAGTAAATTTCAGGGATGGTCACCCAACTTATAGGGTGCTTCCAGAAAGGTCATCCAACTTTAATTTGTGAAGGTCATCCAACTTTCAAAACCTTTCAGCCGCGGACATCGTGACCGTCTTAGCCCGTTTCTTGGTCGATCGCATACGTGGACACCATGCTGTCCAACTTCAAATGCCACGTGAGTATCGTTCCACCTGCCTCATCATGCGATAGCGGCGGCGATGGTGGGGACTGGGGAGAGGGAAGTCCCAAGGGGCGGCGACCACTCTGCCATCCCCGCCGCTGGAGTGGGAGCGCGTGGGCGGGCTTGAGGAAGGTGGGGAGCTCACACGAGCGCTGAGGGAGGACGCACAAGGGGTGGTTCCTGGGTTTGTTGAGTGATTTCTGGATTCTGTTGTGGCCTCGCCTGCGCCGACTGATCAGGAGCAGGTGGTCGGGATGCAATCGCAGCTCAAGCGAGTGGATGACTGGCTCGAGACCATCAGGCAGCAGTCGCCTGAAGACGTGTCAGAGGGGATGGACAACAACGTCAGCATCAGCGAGGGGTCCTCTTCCACCGGCGTGCCGCCAGAGACGATTGAGCACCTGAGGAAGAAGATCCATGATTACCTCCTCACACACGTGGAGTCTGCCGTTGTGGCCCTCAGCGGAGACCCTGCCTCTTCCTGGGTCGTTGCGGCCCTCTCCACCGACCTCTCCCCCTTTGCCCTCTACAACCAGAAGGCCTCATGTTCCTCCGCATCCCGGGCGCTCACAGTGGTGCTCGATGGCCCTTTGAAGGCTTCGTCGCTGGGGACCTCAGGATCAAAACCATCTCCGCAGTCGAAATCCTGGCCGTCTCCGATGGTAACGACAGTGGTGGTGCGCCGACGATGGCAGGGAAATAGAAGTCCCGAGGGGCGGCGACCACTCCGCCAGAGTGGGAGCGTGTGGGCGGGCTTGAGGAAGGTGGGGAGCTCGCGCGGGCGCTGAGGGAGGACGCACGAGGGATGGGGTTCATCGAGCGATTTCTGGATGCCATCGTGACCTCGCCTGCGCCGGCCGACCGGGTGCAGGTGGTCGGGATGCTGTTGCAGCTCAATCTGATGAACGATCGGCTCGAGAGCAGTAGTGGCCCTTGGCGGCGGAGCCCCTGCCATTGCAGCGCCACCACCGATGGTCGATGGGGATCAGATCGGTCGCAAGGGGTGAGCAATCGCCGATGGGAGATCACGTGCGTGACAACGTGCTGCTCCTGAATCTGACGTGGTTTCCAGGTATGCAATCGGTCGCGATTACCGCAATTGAAAGGTTCTGAAAGTTGGATAACCTTCATGTTATAAATCAAAATTGGGTGACTTTCCTCTAAAAAAAAATTGGGTTACCTTACTGGAACACCCTATAAGTTGGGTGACCATTCCTGAAATTTACTTCAATGCCTGAGGAAATTATTATACTTGCTGTTGTGCCCTGCCCTTTTAATTTTGTTGACCATCTCTTCATGCATAATCATCTGAACTTGTCTTAAAAAAAGTAATCCGGGCATCCTTTCTGCTGGTTTCACCCTATGCATAGCACTTCTGTTCTGTTGTTAACATTTTTCTGCTAGGTATATTTTGGTGGTTTTCATTGTTAACATTTCAAATTATTGCCAGGAGGAAGTAGCAAAAGAATTTGGTATCCCAGTTCAGTTTCAACGCTTTTGGCTGTGGGCTAAGCGGCAAAATCACACCTATCGTCCAAATCGACCTTTGACTTCACAGGAGGAAGCACAATCTGTGAGTATAAAATTAACGTCCATGCATCTTTGATTTTAGTTCTGATCTACTCTGTGGTATGTGTACATTTATCACTGTACCTAAGTCCATTGAGAGTTCTTTAGGAATATTTTGAGAATTACGTTTTGAATTGTGTGGGAAATGCACTTCTCAAATTTCTGACTTTTGAGGTTCTATTATTCGCATTTGAATGCAAGTCATGCACTTGGCATGCGAGTTACTAGGAGGTCAAGGGAGTAATTTAGTTCATAAAACACTACTTTAATGAATAAAATATACAAACTTTTTAACTAACAAAATGTTTTATTTTTAACATTCAAATGATGAATCTTTGTGCAAAGTTTACATGTACTATAATCTATAACCATTGTCATTATAGACTAGTGCATTAATTTTTTTGATTAACTGAATACTTCTAGAATTCACAGCATGATACTTATTACTGAATCACCCTCCATGATCAAGAGGAAGTTTGCACAATCACCCCTTGACAGATTCTATTTTATAGTGATTTTGTCATTAAATTGTATAATCAGATTGATGGATGTCCTTGCCATCGATTAGTAGTTGCATTGCTGATTCCATACATCAATCAACAAGATGAATATGGTCTATTTAAGAAATTTTGATATTTACAAATAATTTAAATGAAAATGAATATCACAATCTGTATCTTATGAAACCCAGGAGCCATCCTGTATAATCTCTATCTTACGAATGCACCTCATCCTCAAAAAAAAAAAAAAAAAAGAGTTTGGATTTATCTCACTGCTTCTGTCTTTTGGAATGTTATGTCATTGAGTGTAGGTGTTTTTCATGTAGTCTTGAAAGGTTTCATGAAATTTAAATAATCTGTTTATTTAGAATTGCCATTCAGTTTTCTTTTTCTTTCGTCTCTATGCCTTGTGATTTGCACAATGGACAGCTTTTAGCTTTTACTTCTTTATTATGTTATTAGCTCCACTCCTGATATTTCTCAACCAATATATCTTCAAAATAGACCCATGAATGTTTGCGATGTTAATTGACATGTTAGTTTCAGTCATTGTTGCTTTAATGAGAGTATGAGTTGGACTCATATCAACATGTCAGTTGTCTGAAGCATAACACATTTTCTGTCAGAACT
Organism: Pontederia crassipes; assembly: GCA_030549335.1. Classification (NCBI taxonomy): domain Eukaryota; kingdom Viridiplantae; phylum Streptophyta; class Magnoliopsida; order Commelinales; family Pontederiaceae; genus Pontederia; species Pontederia crassipes. The sequence continues at coordinate 56,023,120 of CM060198.1, forward strand.
CTGTTACGATTTTCTGGGGTTTCCATAAGAGCCAAAGCATCATGTTTGTGTATGGTTTCTCCCTCAGAAAAATCTTTATATATGGATTCTCATCTTCTTGGTAGTTCCTTTACTCAATTTTTTTTCTTTCCTTTTATGACATTCTTTTCATTTTGTACTGTGTTTGTTCCATTCATTTATCTTTATGTAATGTATTCTCACAACTTTGCCTTATGCTCTCTTATTTGCATATATAGGTTGGACAACTGAAGGAGGTATCAAATAAGGCGCATAATGCAGAGCTCAAGCTATTTTTGGAAGTAGAATTTGGACCAGTAATGTCTACAGACTTTTGCAGCCGAATGCATGGATTAACTTACGTTTTTTTTACATATGTTAAAGAAAATATTGTATGATTACTTGTTACAACAAGTTGGCTTTGACTTTGCAGGATCGTCAACCTGTTTCTCCTCGAGAGAAGACAAAGGAAGATATTTTACTTTTCTTCAAACTTTATGACCCTGAGAAAGAAGAACTCAGGTAGTTATTGATTCCATGAGGTACCTTTTCTTAATGCATTGTGCTCATAATTTTACCAGTATTTTTGCATTTGTCTTTTTGGAATGTAGGTTTGTTGGTAAATTGTTTGTTAAGGCATTTGGAAGACCGATTGAGGTCCTATCCAAGTTAAATGAAATGGCTGGTTTCTCTCTGTCTGAAGAAATTGAACTCTATGAGGTTTGTCACCTGCATATCTTTGTTTAAATAGTCAGCCATTTATTCATTATAATCTCTTCAAGAATTCAGTTCATGTGATGTCTCCCAATGTTTTGATCTTCTTGAATACTTAATAGGAAATAAAGTTTGAACCGACTGTAATGTGTGAACATATTGATAAACGGGCTACATTCAGATCTAGTCAGGTGTGTCTTCAGAATGTTTCCTTTGTTGTGTCATTTACTTTGTTTTCTTCTCTGAGCTTATTAGTTACCTGATGTAGCTTGAAGATGGTGACATCATTTGCTATCAAAAAGTTTTGAAAACTGAAAATGAAGACCAGTATCGATATTCCGATGTTCCTTCCTTTCTGGAATATGTACATAATCGTCAGGTATAACTTTCTGAGTTTCTATATTGACATGCACCTGAGCATTTTTATCCTAATGACTTTGGTCTTAACAACATGAGATCTTGTGATAATTTGCCTGTATATTTATATTGGAGAATATGGAAGATTTCACTGCATTATGTTTCTTTACACCACTACAGTATATTTGTCTATGAAATTATATTGCACAAGCTTGAAGACACCAGCACATTATATTTCTTTATGTTTTGTTATGAAGCTTTATTATTACTTTTTTTGCTTGATATCATAGGTTGTTCACTTCCGATCACTAGAGAGGCCAAAGGAAGACGACTTTTGCTTGGAATTGTATGTTGTCAAATTGAGTTGCTTTTACCATCAGTTCAACTTCCTTTTTTCTTTTTATTTTGTGTCACTTAATCATCATCCTTTCTTTCTCTTTGAAAGGTCAAAGCTTTTTACATACGATGATGTAGTGGAGAGAGTAGCTCGTCAGCTTGATGTTAATGAACCATCCAAAATCCGGCTTACATCCCATAACTGCTATTCTCAGCAACCGAAACCCCAACCTATCAAATACCGAGGTGTTGACCATCTTCTGGACATGCTAGTTCACTACAACCAGGTTTTTTGTCATTTGTAGTTTTCAAATAAGTTCATTTAGAAATGAGTGGCTTTTTAAAACTTAACAATATTTTAATGCTTGTTGGAGCAGACATCTGATATATTATATTATGAGGTTTTGGACATCCCTCTTCCGGAATTACAAGGTTTGAAAACTCTGAAAATTGCATTCCATCATGCCACAAAGGATGAGGTCAGGTTCTTGTCTGGGATTCCTATGATCCTACTGTCTTTGTCCACGTAATCTTTTGTGGTAAAGAAAGTTTGTACGTCAACAGGTAGCAGTCCACAGTATCAGGCTTCCAAAAAATAGCACTGTTGGTGATGTAATTAGTGATCTTAAAGCTAAGGTACTTCATGTGTCTTTTCTTGACAAGTGCACGTGGATTCCAATTTCTCTTTTTCCAAGGTATATTCTAGCAAGCACATTCTTATTTGTTGGATGATGAACATATTAGTTATATGTTCTGCTAGGTTGAGCTGTCTCGTCCTGATGCTGAGCTCAGATTGCTTGAGGTCTTCTATCACAAGATTTATAAGGTAATTTTTTTAACCATCTAAAATTTACAGTACATTTACTTTCAGAACTTGAATTCCATACCAGCTAAGAATTATATGCTGTTAGTCATACAATACCCAAGTTCTAGAATTTTGATTATCCTGCTTCAGTACTGATGGTACTTTTGATCTTGTTGGGTTTTCTAGAAAAGCAGAGCACATTTCTTTTGCTCTTTGAAAAAGATATCTTTTCTTTTACGTATGTCCTTCAATTTTGTCTGACAAAAATATGTAGGTAGGTTTTGGTGAAAAAAGGTACATTTGTAGGACAAGAGAGCTGTGATTTATTTCTGAGGTGAAGAGCTATAAATTGCAGAAGATTCAGCATGTTTTACTTTTAGCTGAATCATTTCACCTTCTGTTGCCTTATCCATCTTATTATTTTCTTAGAGCATTCTCATAAACAACAGTTGTCATATTTTGATTGAATGCCTCTTTTGAAATCCTTTGATGATCTATGCAGATCTTCCCACTAACTGAAAAAATAGAGAACATCAACGACCAGTACTGGACTTTACGTGCAGAGGAGGCAAGTTACTAATTTTTTCATATCTTCCTTTAATGATCTTCACATAAGAATTTGTATTTTCTTTCCTACTCTTGCAACTATGTGGTCTGCTGGAGACATTCTTTTAACTAGTATGGTTTTCTACTTACATGCAGATCCCAGAAGAGGAAAAAAACCTTGGACTCCATGATCGTTTGATTCATGTATATCATTTTACAAGAGATCCTAATCAGAACCAAGGGGTAATGCATACTTTTGTTTGAAGTCAAGAATGTGCAGTTATCGTCCCTCTACATCCCTTTGTCAATAGCAGGATTACTGCATTATCCTCTAAAAAAGTGTGAAGAGGGATTCTTTCATTTCTTGCAAAAATATAAACTTAAAATGTTAATTGTATAAGATTGGGACATTGTCTTGTTTGAAGGCTTGAAAATCATTTACCTTAAAATAAAAAATTTATTATTTTGATGTGTTTAGCCTGAATTTTGGTTCAGTTTCAATTTTTCACATCACTGTGAGAAGACAAATATGCCTCCTTAGGTCTGTGTAATAGTTCATGTGCATTACACCTGGCATCAGTATAAAATTTTCAAAATTGATGAGTGTTTTTCTCCTGTTGTATAACAGTCCTATTTCCTGTTCTCTAAGCTTTGTTCTTATCACATATGTGGCTAGTTTCCCTCCATCTTCCTTTTGTGTAAATAGATCGTTATTGTAGTTTGGCTGAGCTGCTACATGATCTGCAGTGATATTCATGACATATTCATATCTATTCTGCAGCAAGTTCAAAATTTTGGTGAACCTTTCTTCTTGGTTATTCATGAAAGCGAGACTTTAGCTGAGGTGAAATTGCGTATTCAGAAAAAACTGCAGATTCCAGATGAGGAGTTTTCAAAGGTTATCTTTTAGCACTTCTAAAGACTTTTTTTGAGAGAAAAATGTTTCCTTTTATATGCCAAATAACATGTATGTGTATCTATAGTTGTATTTCATTACTGATATACTATAAATTACTGTAAATATAGTGTATGTGATTTATTACTTCCTGAAAATTTTCATTTCTGTTTTCTTATTTTGTTTCATGATCTTGTTCGTGTTGCTACATGATCTATGAAGTGATCATTTTGTCGGCATTATTTATGCTTCCATATTTTGGACAATATAAATTAGTGCTGTTTAATTATTATCATCATGTATTCAATAGCACTTCATATCTGAAGGCAGATTATTGGCAGATATAAATTATGAAGCAAAGATGTACTAAAGGGCAAATTTCCTACATTTATGTGACCATTGCATCGTGCAAAAAACATTGTTAAGTATCATGGTCCGAAGGAAACAAGGAATATGTTAAAACACCATTTTGCTAAACATATATGGAGCATCATTGATATTGAAATCAATTACTGAGATGTCACATAAAAAAGATAGATCTCATTTGAACTAAAAAGTTGATTATATCTCAACTATTAATACTAAGATCAATGATGTTTCATGGATCAAGAAATCCTTGCCCTCATACTATTATAGTTAATGCCGAAATCTTAAATTTTAATGAAACTTAGATACGAGTTTGTGTTTTATGAAGGCTAGCATTTATGGTCCAACTAAACAATAAACCTATTGAAATGTTATCTTGTTTAATTATTTGGAATTTCAGCATACTAAATGGGATCTGTATCTCAAGGACACCTGCATGTAAAACATTATCTTGCTTAATTGTGTCTGGCTTACTATCATTTTACTTTGTTAATCCATCTCTTATTCTTTGCTGTTCTACAGATTATATCATCCATTCTGGTATCACGTTCTGTAGTGTTTCTTATATTGACTTTGACTTTTGCTTTTGTTAATGATCAGTGGAAATTTGCCTTTCTCTCACTTGGGCGGCCTGAATATCTTCAAGATTCAGATGTGGTTTATACTCGTTTTCAGGTATATCTTTGCTAGCATAAATTGTAGATTGTCATCCTCAAAAAATAAATTGTAGATTATGGTTTATAGGTGTTTTATTAATCTTTTTCTCTGATCTATCTTTCTTCTCCCTCTTTTTTTGGGGGGTTGATGATTCTGCATTTTATGTAGAGGAGAGATGTTTATGGGGCCTGGGAACAATATCTAGGATTGGAGCATTCAGACACTGCTCCGAAAAGGTCTTACACAACTAATCAGGTGGGGAATAAAATTTTAATTTTATATTTCCAGTATTATGATTCACATAGCGGCTTATTTTGGCATGAGCAACTTTCGTCATCTAAATATTTTCTATTTTGTGCCTGTAATATCATATGGTTCTTTTTACTGCCAATGTTTCTTGTCTGAAAATTGTAACTTTGTGTATTTACAGAATCGTCACACGTTGGAAAAGCCCGTAAAAATCTACAACTAGAAATTAGCAAAACCTCTTCCACAATTATGACCTGGTACCACTTCACCTTATCTTTGAGGAGAGAGAACTGAAATTTTTTTTTTTGTCATTTTGAGCTGAGTTTCAAGGAGGGCATTGATCGCGTGGTAATTGCTAGTGCACTTGGTTTCACTTCCAGCTGATGAAGATTGAGGTCACACTTCTGATGGTCGCTCATGATTAGGATTGTCCGCTTCCACTTTAATTTAGCACAGAAGATGTTCGGATTGGTAGGTGTATACAGAATAGTTGTTTCTTTTATCTGGTTGTCTATTCCTGTCCTATCATTTTGTTAATATTTTCTTCTTAACCAAGTTGGGAGAAAGGAGCTTGTATAAATAACTGGCTTCTAATGTACAAACAGCTCCGGCTTTCTTCCTATAGAAAACAAGAAGTGGCCTTTATGCCGGGATGCTTACATCTTGGGTTGAGATTTTATTTATATAATCATCTTTCTTGGTCAAGTATCTTAAATTTGTCCTGTTAAACCGATTACTGTCTATTCTATAATCCTATCTCAAAAATGAAAAAAAAAGTCTCTTGTGAAAAACATTATTGAAAACTTTTGCCCGTTAGATGTTGTCACGTCCAAATGTGATTTACGCTTTACTGGCATTGGAGTTTAGTGCTGAATTTCCAATTCTAAATGGAGTGGTGGTGTTTATATTGTACTAAATGCAAATGATTGTAGATTCTTACCAGCCACTGTGCCATAGTGTTATCGATATTGAATAGTGTTTGCAGCAAGAGGAAACCTCAATTGTATCATAAATTCCATAGGAATCTTGAAAGTGTCAAAGAGCCTCATTGTGAGAGGTACAGAATGGATATTTCTCTTACAAATGATTCAGGAAGTTGCAAGATTCATAAACAGTTATTACAAGGAATAATTGAAAAGAAATGCATGAATGCTCATGCACTATGTTACAGCAAAATAAACTGTGCTTTCGAACTAGAAATGCCTAACCCCCCTCAGAGCCAAGAATTTTCATTCCTTCTCAAAACCAAAAAAAAAATCATTCCTTGTTGAGTACTTTCGGAACTTTAATGAAAGGATAATCATAACTTGGCACAGCTGTGATTATAGCTTCCCTAAGGTCACAGGATAAAAGAAACAGGATGGCCTTTAGTCCAATATGATGAACAAAAAAAGAAAATATAACAATTATATGTGCTCAAGTTCCTAACCTGTTGTCAAAGGTTTCTGGCAGATCTTCCCTTGGCCTTGCCTTCACCGAAGTATCTATACAACAAATTAGCAATGGAGAGAATTGTGTTTAGTTTTCTTGTGTCTTCTATATTGCCAAAAGAGTTGCAATCTGATTTAGAAAGTTTTTAAGCTTGGAATTGACAGAAAACCTATTCCTGATCAGGCTTTACTGCATGGATACTATAGCTATAAAACAATTGTTCCTTCAAGCAAACTAAAATAATACCATACTCAGGATCTCACGTTTCCTTCCAAGACTCGGGATCTCACTTTCTTTGCTAAGTATTCAGTTGTATATTGTTCAGTGAACAACAGAGGCAGATATGACTTCAGTGTGCACAAGCACAAGCAACCTGATGTTAGGGAATTTTTATTACTTGTCAACTTTGGTCCTGGTACATGATACCATACCTGCTCGAAGAGAAGGCTCAATGTTCTCCAGATCGATGACCTGAAGTTGTCCAAACCTGTTGAGTTGAACTATAAGTTCATTAAATGCAAGTGTAATGGTCTAAGAAGAAAAGTACAAATATCTACATAAAATCTAAACATAAAAATCATTCTTGAAGAGAGAATTCCAAGCAACTAAAAGAAATATAAATCATGCAAATTTGAGCCATTAACAGAAAATGATTCACTAAGATGAATGCATTTTAAAGCTTGAGCTCGAGATCTTTGATTGCGAAATTGCCAGTTCAAATGAAATAACAAGAAAATAGTTGATAAACTCATCTAGTTTAAGCTGTTAAATTTAAACTAGAAAGCTCATATCATAGAGACGCGTTGCAAACGGGATAGTGTGAAGAATATAAATCTAATGATGTCATCTAATTGAACACAGAAAGAGTTGAAACCAGTGAATTGAAGAAAATATCATCACATAGTTGTCAATGGGGGGTTTAATTTACTCCAGAGATAATTCTTCGGTTGTTCACCAGCAATTATTTAGGCATTGGACTCTGTAGGTATCCAAGGATTCACCGGTGGCAAAGGCAAAAAGAAAAAGAAAAGAAGGAGCACGCAGGTGAAGGGGAGTTACCAATCGATGACTTGTCTAATCTTTGGGGCGAATTCTTCCGCCTGCGGCAAGAAAGAACAAGTTTTGGTCGTGTAAGTTGAGAGATGAAACGAATGCTTAACATCGACGTCTCCCGCTGCCACTAGTAAGAAGATACGAGGAACAGGACGAGAACCTCTTCCGGAGAGAGCGCGATGCGGGCGGTGTCCGCAAGGAGGGGAACGTCCGGAGGTTGGAGGGGAGCGGCGGCGGCGACGACCGGAGACGACGATGACGATGAGAGGAACCGAGGAGACCCCGCAGGTCTCGCCGTAGGCGCCCAAAGCGACCCGGAGTGGAGGCGTCGGGGGAGGAGTCTACCGATAAGGGTGTGTGCTGCGGACGCGCAGGCGGCCGGAGAGCTCATCGTCGTCGTCGTCTTCCTCGCGCTGCGGCTGGCCACTTGAATGGACCTCTATCACTATTTTCTTTTCCCTTTCAGCAGAGGTGTTCAGTGAGTGATGGGCTCAGTCCATTAATAGTTAAAGGCTTAAGGCCCAATTTTCATGGGCCTTCGAACACGTCCGATCAGACCGGATCGAGTTATTATTATTATTATTATTATTATTATTATTATTATTATTATTATTATTATTATTATTATTATTATTATATACGTGATGACGTATTCATCATTTTTTTTCAACTATTAAAACTCATTTTGTTCGTATGGAAGCTCGGTTAACGGCTACACGTTTGAATATGTTAGCAGTCCATATTTGATTAATCCGATTATTTAAGTATATCTTTATTTTAGTTGTTAAAAAATAATAAAATAGAAGAGTATATTCCCGTTGTGACGTAAACGGAACATGACATTCCGGTCTAGCTCAATATAACATAAAATATTTTTCAACGGTTTTATGATCGACAAATACCAATAATGAAATCATCTCGACTGACATATAATAATCTCAATAAGAAATAAAAATGGAGAAAAGTATGACAATAAAGTGAATTAAGTAAGTTAAATTTGAGAAAAAATATGATCATCAAAATTATAAATAACAAAAAAAATATGAGAATCATAATTTTATCTTAGTTGAGTTCCTCCATCAATCTCATCTTGAACGGTTGGCAATTCAAAAAAGAAAAAAAAGTTGTTATTGGATTGAATATGTTGATCAACATTGGGCTGGGCCGTAGGAGATTTGATCCATCAATCCCGGGTTCGAACTCCGTGCTCCCCTTGCTAAAATCAAATCTCCCTCCTCTTCGTCTCGTCTCATTTGGAAGAGAGAGAAAGGAGAGGGTTGGGACTTGGGGGAGAGAGAGCAACAATGGAGAGCGCCATCTCCACCTTCTGCCAAACCTTGTCCTCCTTCTGCCGCCATGTAGAGACCACCTCCAAGTCCCTCTCCGATTCCGTCCAGCATCGCCCCCTTCCCCTCGGTACTACGTCTCTCTCTCTCTCTCTCTCTCACGTCTTTCTCTGTCTTTCTCATGTCTTCGCGTCCGTCCTTTTCCACAGATTCTGCGGCGTCCGCCTTCCTGCAATGCGTGGGCCGCCGCGTGGACTCCACGGCCGCCGACGTCGACCTCCTCGAGTCCATGGCCTTCGGCACCGTCTCCTTCGAGGAGCTCCTCGGCCACTGCAGCGTCGCCTTCGAGAACAACCAGAAATACATCGCCGCCCTCGAAGAGCGCATGAGGACCTTCGGCTACGTGCCTGGTAATTTGCCCCCCTAATTTTTCGACTGTCCGCTTGTCATCGTGTATGAAAGACTGTCTTTTTTTCTCCTTCAGAAATCGAATTGGAGGATGATGTCGAGGAGGATTCTAAGTTTGCCAGTCCAATTAACGGAGTCGGGAATTCTACGCTCGACTGTGGCTCGGTTTCTGTCCTACGATCAAGCAGGAAGATAATGGAAGACGATTCTTTGTATCCTTTGTCATCATCTTTCTTATGTGCTTGTTGAGTGCGTTCAGGTGTAGTATGTTACTGCTTCCGGCAAGTAGACAATTTTCAAAATTTAGAGGCATGTTTGCTGTTGAGGTTTAGTTGTGTAACACTGAAACTAATACATGTGTAATGTGTCTAAACATCTTATTCACCGAAACCAGTGTGCTTTCTCTTTCTTCAGTTTCAGATAATAAGAAAAAGAAAAAGTTTCACTGAAAAGATGAAAAAACGATGCCTCAACTTTGGTAATTAAGTACAAAATGAGAAAAAGCAGAAGACTGGAATAAAGAACAAGGTGTTATCTGAAACTATTATCAAATTATGCTGAATTAGAGGACCAGAAAGGTGTTTTCTAATGTAAATAGGTTATACATACAAATGTTTGAATCATCTTTTTTCTCCTTGTGTTGTACAGTGGTTCTTGACTTCTAGTAGTTCATACCTAAGGTTAGTTTCGTCCTTAAAACTTGTAAAGATTTGAAGACTCCGTCTCGTTGAAGAAGCTTGGTCTTTCTGATGCTTGCTTAGCAACCTTAGCATCACAAGGTTTGCCAGAATTTCTGTGCGTATGTATTTGTTTGACTATAGGATTTCTGGTTGCCATATATATAACTTGATTTTATACTATTTGTTCTCGTCATGTGTTATGCTGCCAATTAGTCTTTTACAAAATGTAAACTACTTTGCCTAATAGGTTGTCAACAGCTTATAGTATGTGTTTGTCATCAGGTGATGATTATCTCGCTACCCCAGAAAGATCTTCGAATCAGGTGTTGAGGTGATGTTGGAAGTGTTGTCCTTCTTATCTCAATTACACTTGACCTTCTTGTTATTAGTTTTGCTAATTGACTTACTTAATCCTTGATAATATTCTTCAGTTTTGGTGATGACCAGTTATCTAGAGGGGTTACGTCATTATCCTTAGGGCACGTCTCCAAACTTTCAGGTTATTCTTGTGTTCATAGTTTCACACTTTGAGTTCCATCTTTAACATTGCATTTTTTTCATTTTTTCTGATTCTGTATCATGTTATTTTGTCAAAAGAGTTAGAGAAGCATGATATTCCAAGGGATGTAAGTTCTACAAGAGATTTGATAAAACCAGTCCATGATGATTATGACAGACTTCCTTCCTACCTGAAAAACTTGGCATCATGGGAGGTAATTACATTATGTTCAATACTTTGAGGTGTTATATGTTTTTTCAGTGCTATTGTGATGGTAACTCATTCTGCCTTGCCAATGGTCTTATTTGTGATCTAGTGACAACTAAATTGAATTGGCATTGGATTCACTCTAGCTACCTATGTAGTTAGCGTATAATTGTATCTCCCCATAGTTCTTGAAATTTTCACATGATTTACTTCATATCTAGCAAACTTTCTGTTACAAAAATTTAATCTAAAGCTTAAATTCTCCTGGTTTATGTGGAATCAAGTTGAAATAATGTATACAACAACAACAACAAAGCTTTATCCCACTAGGTGGGGTCGGCTACATGGATCATACGACGCCATTCCGCTCTGTTAGTAACCAAACATTCGTTGATCCATGTTCATAAGATTCGACATGATTTTATGCCGGCTGTCGGGGCCTAACACAACCCTCCTCCTTTATCCGGACTTGGGACCGGCTATAAAATATAGGCGGAGTTAAAATAATGTATAATCGATGCAAAATGTAGAGTTTAAACTTTAGAGGCAAGCAAAGACGGTAATTATCGTTGTTGATTTAAAGATATGTGAAACATAATAAGTCTTCATGTACAAAGTTTCCTGCACCCTCGGTACATGACTTTCACATTTTCTTTTCTCGCAGGAATTGCAAAAGGCTGTTTCCACAATGAACAACTATCTTTCTGAAATGGACGGAGCAGAGGAAAACTATGCATTTGACCAAGATAGCCTTGAAGCAATGGGAATGGGTAGGTTTTCTAATAGGAACTTCATTATGATCTGATACTCATGAATTCATCGGCGCTCATTTTTTGTTGTGTGGTTCAATGTGAATTCTTCCTCTGACCTGGCCATCCATGCTATCTAACTTGATCTTTTGCAGGTTCCAAGGGAAGATCCTATTTACTGCTGCTCCTGCGGATGAATCAGCTGGTGGTGGAGACCATTGATGGTTCCGTGGTGTACAAAGTGCGTGCTGATTGATAACTTGTGATTTGTGCATGCTGTTGATATCTTCGTCTGGGCATAAGCAGTGCAAAGTGGGCTTTTGCCTTTGTATTTGTAGGCATTGTTCAAAATATTGCTTGTGTGCTTTCTTTTCGTCCATCTGTAGTGGGCCTAGTGGCAATGGATGTTTGAACTGAAGTCATATCTCCTCCTCTTACATAACATAGTATTCAGAGGGACAAAAGCCTTTGTAAATTTAGGGCCAGTTTAAGAAGGTAAAAGGAAAGAGGAGTAATAGTTTTAAATTTTATTTCCAATGATTTTTAAATAGAGTGAAAAAAAGAGGTTAAAAGTTTCTTTCATTCCCTTTAATTTTCTCTAATGTATTTTTTTCCTTTTCAATCTTAAAATAATATTTGAATGAGGGTAAAAGCTTAATTAAAATAAAATTTTCACTCCATCGACGTGCGGCAGAATGCAGTAGTTGCAGTTTGAGCAACAGCTAGAAAAGTCTCTTTTTTAAAATAAAAAAACAAAAGGTTTAAATTTTATTGATAAATCGTCCAATGACGTTAAAGAAGCCATTTTACACAACTTAGCCAAAATATTTATTGCTGCATTAGCTTCGTCATAGCAGTGTATCCCTTGGATTTGCTTGTGATAATTCGGACGAGATTTGATGAGTCTAATTCCAGGCACACATTGCGCAGGCCGACCCTTTCGAATTCCGGCAAACCCACCCCAAGCCGCTCCTTTCGAATTCCGGCAAGTTCCGGCAAGCGCACCCCAAGCCTTTCCTTTCGAATTCCGGCAAGCGCACCCCAAACCTCTGGGAACAGCATAGCTCTACCAAGAAGGCTCTCGAAGATATATAAGTTTGAAGTGCAGGGCTGAACCAGGGGAATGAATTCGTCGAGGGAGATTTTTTATCACCCGTGAGAAGAGGACGTTTCTTTCGGTGATGGGAAGTACCAAAGAGATGGAGAGTGACAAACTGACAATGAGGATGAAAATAAAAGATTCAGCCGTGTTCAGTTCAGACATGATTAATCTTCGCAGGAGCGTAAGTAGTAAAATTTTATGGAACATGTAGCTACTAGCTCTTCGATGATTTTGGAATATAGCCAATCAGTGTGTTTGTAATGAATGGGTCATATTTTACAACTCTACAAGATATAACATTTCGTTGGAGCCCAAAGAAAATATGTATCTAAACTCGACTATTGTTTTTAATTTTTTTTCTTCATCCAAATAAAATTGATTCGGCGAGTGAATGTTCATAGATAGCTACTGATATAATAATTGAGTTAACGAATACACCAGCGCCTGTAGCTCAGTGGATAGAGCGTCTGTTTCCTAAGCAGAAAGTCGTAGATTCGACCCCTACCTGGCGCGAATTATATATATTTTCTGTAATCATTTTATTCGCCACTCGTTGCTTTTTTTTATTTCTCAACACTTTATGATCAATTTTTTTTTTCGTGTACAATTTCTTCAAAGTTGGTTGACTAGAAACGATAACAAGTTTCAGATTAAGAATGTAAGTCAAGTATTTGTACGTCGAAAAATTTCAAGGAATAAGTAAAAAAAATAACCTCGGTGCATAAAATCTTAGTGTAGTAATTTTGATCATAAAGGTTTGTATATTATTTCTTTGGGTTTTTCCTCTAATTTATCTTGAATTATGATTTTTTTTCACATCTATCAACGACTTTCAAATATTTTGTAGACCTTCTTTGAACTATATGTTGTTTCCGCTTAACTTTTTTATTTTTTAATTATGAAACGACTAAAATACTCTCACGAAGTTTAGATAAGAGAGCTTAAAATAAAAAAATGTTCCCCCCACGATCTCGCCGATGCGTACGAAGACATCGTCGGCGGCCCTTCCTCCCACCATCTCGCCGGCAAGGTCATAGGGGGACAATGCCCCCCACCCATCATATGTGGGGAACATTTTTTTTAAGCTCCCTTATTTAAATTTTATGAGAATATTTTGGTCATTTGATAATTAAAAAATAAAAATAACGAAAAAATTAATAGACATTGACGCAATGAACCTAAATGAAAAAATAGCATAATTCAGGAGAGGTCCGTAGAATATTTGAAAGTCGTGGTAGACGCGAAAAAAGTTTATGATTCAAAAGAGATTATGAAAAAACAAACAATGTTAGCGGCAACATTAAATTACCACCACCAATAATAATAATAATAATAATAATAATAATAATAATAATAATAATAATAATAATAATACTTCCAATCTGAACCTTCCCTACGACTTCAGATAGTCAACGAAAACCACAAATAAAACTTGTGTGATCGTCAATTGTTTCGCTCAATGGACTATCTTTAGTACTACAAATTAACTAAACAAGTTTTTGAAGGGAACTAAAGAGGTGTGATTTGTGTCACTATGTCATCGGTCATGCTATGAAATATGAAGATTGAGCAGGGTATACATTAATCAGAATGTAAATAGTTACCACCGAAGATTGTAAATAGTTCATTGTCTTCGTTCTCAAAAGTAGCTTCACTATGTCTTCGGTCTCACTTTATTCATTCTGAAAGCCACTCAATTCCTTCATAGTATGCCTTTTTTTTATGCGAATTAATGCGTTCCCTGTCTTCAGCATGCAATCGGATGTTCTTCACTGAAACTTACAGAAGAGGCCTCGGATACAGCAGGATGTTTTAGCTCAACAGTGAGAGGCTGCCCTTCCTCCATTTTCATGCTTCTCCTGGGTCCTTTGTAGTACCTGTGGCATTGCTTCATTGATGACCAGCAAAATCATGATCCAAAGAAAAAAAAGGATCATAGATTCTTGATTACATTACATCACAATGAACGCTATATGATAAAGTAAGCAGTTCATTTCTCTTTCTCTCTTTCTTTCTCACATTTACTTTACTGTTGACAGGTTCTATGACACATGCTTCTGCACTCGCCATGGCAAACAACAGAGTTGGTGTGCTTTTTACGTCAATTTGAAAATGAAAATTTAGACACGGATTAATTCAGATATTGGGTTGCAAGTACCTTAATTTTGCAAGATTGAGCTGAGCAAAAGGATCATAGATTTTGCAACAACAAAAAATAACGAGTAAAGTTCTGTAGCTCGCTCACCATATCATTCAGATTAAATAAGAATTTGAGTACGTACTTTAAAAGAAATTAAAAAAAAAAGATGCGTTTGCCGGGAGTCGAACCCGGGTCTATTGCTTGGAAGGCAATTATCCTAACCGTTGGACTACAAACGCTTTGTTGTTAATGAAAGTTTAATGTAATTGATAACGGAGATCATTTTCCTATATCCCTCCTCCACTTCTGCAATTTTACTAAAAGAAATAAAAAAACTGCAAATATTTTATCATAATTATAACCAAAGTCGATAAGTAAAATAATGGATATATGTTTTTTTTGTAAATGATATAACTTAGGGGGAGGATGGCCCTCCTCTCTTTCATGGCCGTCGGATTCGGCCGTCTTCGACGTGCGCGATTCAACATAAAAAAATGCACGGTTCACGCAGGCAGGCAAAAAAAAAAAACCGGCTGTCACTACATACGTGATATTGGGCGATTGTCTTCGACTGGTTTTGCCAAGACTTCTCTTATTCGCAAACAACGATAACTAGAGAGAGTAGCTTCGATTCACCGGCGGGGGGTGGTCGTCCAGTGATGGGCGGACCAGCTTTGATTCGTGTTTTGTTTTGTAATCGTGATTGTGACCTTCGCTGGATCGGTCAAGGTTTCATTCGCTTCGCACAATGGCGGATCAGCTCTTGTTCACGAACGACGACGAAGCAGCTCCAATTCAGCGGCTCATTCGGCCGATTTTTAGGTGCGCTACGTTCACATAATTATCAAACCGGTGTCGTCGAACATGATTTTACATATGAACCAGATATTTTTTTATGTTGAACCGCGGACGATGAAGACGGCCGTGGAAGGAAGGACCATCCGCCCCCTTCACAAGGAGAAGGATATACATTATATATATTATTAGATTAGAAGTTTATGCACTTAAAAAAAGAGAAAAAATACATGTGTAGAACTGGATATGGATATAGAGTATTTTTATTTTGTCGAGAATCATAGAATCAATTTTTTTTACTAATTTAAGGTAACAAGAGAAATATTAAAAAGGAAAGGTTGGCACACAAAAAAATGTTTGAAAAAAAATTGTAGATGGCCCCTTCTACATTTTCGAAAAGTTTTCGTTCAGTTCTTTTTTTTTATTCATCCCCACCCAACCAACCACTCAATTAGGGGCCCAAGGAAAAAAAAGAATCAAAATAGAAAAGAACTAAAATCCAATTCCACATAAAAACAATTAAAATTTTTTGAATTCAGAAAAACTTGAGCACTTTTAGATTTCCTTGGAAAAGCTGCGAAATAATTTCCCACATAATTTAAAATTAAAATAATATAATATATATAGTTATATTTATGTAAAATATTAATATGAAGCATACATGTGATTGATGCCAATTTATATCCTTTGTGATATTGTCAATCATCTGTCATAAATATAGAATCCTATAAAATATAAAGTTTTTTATTCTAAAAAAAATCATCTTAGGATGATCGAAAAAAAATGTCATCCAACCTTATCACCCCTACACACAATAATTGCCTAGTTCTAGATTTTTTGCTGCGTTTGACAGCACAACATTTGAAATGTTCCCGTTGTTCTGCCAAACACAGCCGATGACGGGAACATTTATATCATGTGACATTTGACGAGAATTTTTTTGAAAAGTTCTCGTCAAATGTTTTTGCCGTCGCATTCTTTGACTTTTTTTTAATTTCGTTTATTTTTTAATTATTTTATAATGTATGTATATATAATATAGAATAAATTAATACATTATTATAACATAATTTAGGGATATTATAACATAATTTATGAAATGTTATTAATTAAACATTATAAAATAATTAGCTCTAATAATTAATAAATATTTTATTAATTAAACTTTTTAGTTATTTTTAAAAAAATTTGTATTATATTTAGATCTTAAAATATAAGTAAATTATAATATTAATAACATTTAAAATATTTAATCAAAATAAATAAAAATAATATTAATAATATAATAATTTACATAAATTATAATATTAATAATATATTCTTATTTACTATAATTTTATACCTCATAAAATAATAAATTATATTCTTAATTCTTACTTTTTATCCAAACACCTACTAAAACTTATCCATCACATCAACTTTTTAAATCTCCATCATTGCACTTTTTCATCCAAACACAACTCCAAATTTTTCTATCACATCAATTAGTTCTCGAGAACTAATGTTCTACTAATGTTCCGTACCAAACTTTAGAAAAAATAACTCGTTTTTGCACGCACAGCCATAGATTGTGAAAATAAATTTTTTAGTTAATTAAAGAGTAATAATCTTTTAAATATAAAAGCTAAGACTGAGGGATAATTAAGAGAATCTTGTTAGAAACATATTTTTGTTATTATCAGAGTGATTAGTTAATGAGTACGTAGAACGCTTAGCTTTAATTAATTAATATAATTTATAATTAAATCAATTATATACTTATTAAATGAAGTAATGTATTTTTAATTAATTAATTTAATAATAAAAATATGTTTAATTTATTATATTGGTTAAAATGATTTGATCACAATCATTGGATAATCAAATGATTTTGATCAATTTCACTATTTAATTAATTAAGGAAAAAATTAAGATATAATTATTTTTATTAATTTAATAAGCAAAGTTAGCGTTCTACGTTTGCAGTATTTTGTCTAAAATGACCTTTGATCTTTAATTAAGATATATACTTATCGGATTATCTCGGTTAATTGTGGTATTAGTTCCAACGGATATATTATTAAGTATATACAATTAATACTTAATCGCCTGCTTTATTTAACCCGCCTCTGCCCATTCCCTCCACTATTTCTATCGCCTCCCCTCCTCCATCTCACCGCCCACCGTCGCCGTCATGGGCTTCGTCTCCACCTTCTTCTCTCGCCTCGCCGCGGCCTCCTCCTCCTCCCCTTCCAAGGTCCACCACCTCCGGCGAGTTATCGCCGCCCTTCGATCCCGCCGTTCCACCCGATCGGTCGCCCTCTTCTCATCCTGGTCCCGCTCCCTCCTCCCCCTCGCCGTCGCGGCCGCCTCCGCCGGCGCCGCCCTCTCCCTAGACCTCGACCTCCGCCCCGATCGCTACTACTCGTTCTGCGACTCCGGCCTCGATCAAAGATATCAGTACCGGCCGCCCCGCGCTCTCGCGTTCGCTTCCTTTTTTCGTCGATGGATTCTACCTCTCCCTAACTTTATTTCGGTTTGCAGTGCCAGAGGAGGATCTAACGCGGAGCTGGCGGTGGAGAGGACCCACAAGGAGCTTCCGAAGGAGTTCGTAGACGAGCTTAGAAGTATATTGCAGGTAATGTACTCGTGCTCACGTATCTTATGTTGAAGGTTTTCTCTTGCTAGTTGGGGCTTTCTGTATGTACTTTGTGGTGATATGGCTGCAGAGGAGTGATATGACTCTGGACTATGAAGAGCGCGAGTTCCATGGAACGCCTCAGCACAGCTTCCACAGGGCAGTGGTCGTTCCCGACGTGGTTGTCTTTCCTAGGTTGGTTTCTTGTTTTTTTTTCACACGTCTTGTTTGCCAGGATGATTATTTGTGTGCTGTACTGCTCAATCATGAATAGTTGATGTTATGATTCTGCGTTTGGGTGAGTGAAGGGCTTTTATCTTTCCAAACATTATGTCACGATTGCAAACCATAGTTGCTTGGAGCAACTAAGACTTAATTTCTGAGTATTTATGCTCTTTTGGTTGAACTTTAATATATTGCAATGCGATTGTTCTTTACAGTGAATGTAACTGTAGTTTAACTAAAAGAAATACAAGTATGTGATGTAACTCTAGCTCTTGAACTTGCAAGATATCAGAGTCTAAAATTGTATAATTGTGATTTTCCTAGCTTTGGAAAACATTTTACAATTCCATATTTCATTTTGAAGTGTCAACTATCATCTTTCCTAACACAGGACACAAGATGAAGTGCAGCGAATCGTCCACACATGTAACAAGTACAAGGTATCATGCACTTTGTACCACACTGAAGTATAACTGGGCAATGACACTGCTTAAGATAAAAGATAGAATGGTTAGATATCTTTTTGCTGATCTAGATGGTTATGCACCTTCGAAGGAAAGTTCCTGCAAAAATTATGATGCCTCTTTTTGTAACTGAATCATTCATTATTTTGGGCCAACATAAGGACCTTATTTAGCATTTTATGAATCAGGTACCTATTATACCATATGGCGGAGCCACTTCTATCGAAGGGCATACTTTAGCTCCTCATGGAGGTGTATGCATAGACATGTCACATATGAAAGTAAGCATCTTCTGTATCAGTTCTTTTTTTTTAGGAGAAAAAAGGATGACCACCAGATGTGTGGTTGTCATCCAAATATATATAACTGTGTCAACTCATTTGTTGATGTAGTTAGCACTAGGGGGGAACATTTTGACCTGTATGATTGATCCTTGTGCCTACATTTTTCTTTGTTATGGATCTTGGTAGTCGCTTTAGAATTGCTCGAGGTCAGCATGCTTTTCATAATAAGTTATTTTGATAACTATATACAAGTGAATGAAACGTGTAATAACAAGATGATTTATTCGAATGGATGATCAGATACCAAGTTTATATGCTAAGTAAATTATTACTTCAGTTTTTTCACATCTATGTTTTCTGTGATAAGGAAACAGGGGAAAAAGTTCTAAATTAAGCATGAGAAGTTATGATACTTCAAATTCACAAATAACTTGCCCTGTTCCCTTTATGACAGAAACATAGTAGTGAAAAGACATGAATATCACAAAACTGGAAATTTCTACCATTAGAAGATTAAGACTGCAAGTAAGGAAGTGTGCTTAAGCAAACATGATGGGGGTAACAGTTATGAGAATGTTCAATTTGTATCGTGTGAATTAAGAGGGTCTGGTTTGGATCATAGTTTGAAATAAGCGTAGCATCGCAGTGCTGTGAAAAGTGGGGAAAAGCACTGTCTAGAGAAGTTCCTAGAATTTGTACTGAACAACATAATAAGGGGCTTAAGCAGATTCAATTGCGGCTTTACGAAAGCTAGAAAAACTTGAATCATCCATTGTCCTTGTCAAGAATGTTGAGTATTGATAAGGCTGATGTCAGCTAACGGAACATGCACTATGCAAATTACTTAAGGGTTATAATATTTTTGCTTGCACAAAGACACTGATCAGAAATGATTGTTGGCAGTTGACATATACCTTTCTGATTTTCATTTATTTCATGTTTTAACTTTTTAGTATTAGGTCCAATTTTCAGATTTTTATTGAACTTGAGCTGAAGGCGTAGCCTGAGGATTGTGTTTTACTTATATTTCAAGTGAATGATGTGCATAAGCCTGATTTCAACTAGGAGAATATGACTAGATTGCAATACTAATCAGCTAAACATTATAATAGTGTTTCCTGGTACAAAAATACCGAGCAGAAATGCATGTTGACAGTTTCTATGACATATTTGTAACATATCCTAAGCCCGTTAAAGTATTGTCGATTTGGATCTTCGGTCGGCACAAATTTGAAATGTGAGGGGATGGCGATATATAAGGTCATTACCACCTCCACGTTTTTTCCCCCCCATGTCCATGTGAAACTATTACCCTTGGTCTTAACCTTGGGTCCTTACAATCTTCCCCCTAGGGGCTCAATATCCTCGTTGAGGAGCCCGTGGGCTGAGTTCTCACATAGTCACATGGTTCAAGTGAGCATGTGAGGTTAGCTTTGATGCCTTTTGTAACATCCCCTTAGCCTGTCAAGATCTTGTTCGTTTTGGACTTGGTTCGTACGAATTTAAAGATAAAAGGGGTGACCACATATAAGTCCATAACTGCCTTCATGTTTTGTTCATGTTGGATTATTACCTTTAGTCTTTTAACCTTGGGCCCTTACATGTTCCTCCAATCTTAATTTATTTTATTTTATTTCTTTTTGGCACTACGTCCAATTTTCAGTTTTTTGTGGAACTTGAGCTGAACATGTAGCTTCAGATTGTGTTGTACTTAGCATGATACACATAATCCTGATCTCAGATAGGTGAACATGACTAGATTGCAATGCTAATTACCTAAACATTTTAATGATTTTGCCTTGTACAATGACACTGAGTGGAAATGGTTGTTAGCAGTTGCAAAGACATGGAGGTATGAGTGTTGGGAGTTTCTATGACATGCTCCTTTAAAATTTTGATTTGTTTTATTTTATTTACCTTTTAGCATTATGTCCGATTTTCAGCCTTTTATGGAACTCGGGCTGAGAGTGAAGCCTGGGGATTGTGTTCTACTTATGTTTCAAGTTAATGACGCACATAAGTACTTTCTTCTATCTCTATATCTAGGATTATTGTTTTGCCCCATATCGACTATTATGAACTACCTTCACTCAGCTTTTTTGTGGTGTAAAACCAACTTATGCAGAAATTTCCATTCGAGCTTCTAGGAAAGTTCTATTAAATTACCCACCCTGTATTATTGTTGCTACATATATTAGCTCATTGTTGCAGACCTGACACTCTTGGGTGTAAAACAAACTTATGCAGAAATTTCCATTTGGGCTCCTAGGAAAGTTTTACTAAATTACCCAGCCTGTATTATTGTTGCTACATATATTAGCTCATCATTTCAGACCTGAGATTCTTGGGTAGTATGTGCTCAAAACTTTGTTGATTATAGAATGAAATGTCGGGTCAAAAGGGTGTTTAGGTGAGTGAAATCTATAAATAAATTCCATGGCATGTGCTTATGTATCATATTTCAACATGGCATGTTCATTTAGACAACATAATACCAAATTAATGGTTTTATCTTTTGCATTGTCATTCATCATTTTAGAGAAATACTTTGATTTTTCATGGTTAAATTTGGTAACTTGTGTGTTGATGCAATTTTCTGAACTTGTATATGGCAGAGAATTAAAGAGCTACATATCGAGGATATGGATGTAATTGTTGAGCCAGGAATAGGATGGATTGAACTGAATGAGTATTTGAAGCCATATGGCCTTTTCTTCCCGCTTGATCCAGGTCAGTGAATACTTATATTCTCTTTTATTTTTACTTCAATTTTGCTACACGTTTTTGGTAGATTCTACTTGGTCATTGGATGTTTTCAGAAGTTTGACAGTAATATTTTTCTAACAGATTCTCGCGCTGGCAGATATTACTTGTATTAGATATATTGGATCTCTGTTATCTTGGTGCATTTTGTCTAGAAGCGACAGATTAAGTAGAAGTAGCTTGGGATATGATAAATAGTTTTCTTGCATGCATTTGACTTATGAATGAGCAAAAGTGTGTGTACATATATATATTGAGAGAGAGAGGTTAAATGAGATGCATCCAAATTTTTTTTGGAGCACCCTAGTACCACTCACATAATGGGTGGCAGAGTGCTCCAAAAAAAATTCGATGCATCTTACTTAACCTCTCTCTCTCTCTCTTACTGTACATATATATAGTGTATGAGAGAGATTCCGTACATATTTTAAAGAAATACTACAAATATGGCCAGTTACCTGCTAGATGTAAACATGTATGATCCTCAAAAAAAAAAAAAATCCAAATTTATGAGAGCAACTATTGATTAATGCAAATAGTTCATTGCTGAGATGTAAAGGTAGCATGATAATGTTATTGGTAAGCTATTACCATAGTTATGACCAAGAGTAATTCTCATGGTTTTCAATGGTGTAGTCATGCAGATACTTATAATTAATCATTCAAAACATTGCATTGCATTCTAAGTTTAAAACATGAGTAATCCATGTTGAATAGTGGATACCATAGTGCTCCTGGATGAATGGTATTGGGAATTTTGTTCAGTTGTCATGATGCTTGTTTTCCTGGTACTATTGTGTCTTGATCAGCTTTTGACATGCAGGGCCTGGGGCTACAATAGGAGGCATGTGTTCTACACGATGTTCTGGTTCGTTGGCTGTCAGGTACTTGTTGTAGGATTTTTGGTCAATTTCTATTTCAGTATGTCCTTTATCTTCCTCTTTTTCCTTGACTTTTGGATTTTGGAGCTGATGGTACTCGATATGTTTAGGTACGGAACAATGCGGGACAATGTCATTAATCTTCAGGTACCGCTCAGAACATCCTTTTATGTATACCTGATTGTCTTGTGGATGTATTTCTGAGATACTTGATGCTACAGGTTGTTCTCGCAAATGGAGAAGTTGTCAAGACAGCTTCAAGAGCAAGAAAAAGTGCTGCTGGGTATGTTGGCATCCCTTTGCATTAAAAGATATAAGGCTTCAAGGAACTCCTTGTCGAGGTTTAATGTAATAGTTGATCATTTGTACCTTGCTGGTCGTCGTTTCTCGTTTAAAAAAAAAAAGTTGATAATTTGTGTATCAGTCAACCTGTAAGTGTTCGATTGCATGCCTAGTTTTGTTATTGGTATCATTTTGTGGCAAAATGCTCAGCAGGTGCTAGCACAGTATGATGCAACAATATTTATCTGGCCAAGAACTGATATAGTGTGCGCTAACAAAACTTTGAAGTTTGAACTTTACTTCTCATCGTGGCATATTCGCCTTTTGATTTGCTATTGGTTTATGAGTAGTGCGACTTTCTTTGTCTCCTTTTTAAATATTGTACTACCAGTATATGAAGCACTTTTGAGGTTAATGATGTGCTAAGAAAATGCTAAAGTGTGACATGTATGTGTAAGGCTGTAAATAGCAAGACCAAAATCATCTGATAGTTTACTAGTTAATATTTTTGGCCATGCAAACTAGAGAATTTATCACTACATGTTTTAATTTGGAAACTTTCTTTATGTAAATTGGTACATATTCTTGTTTTGTTTTCTTTTTCCTTAATAAGTTATTTATCTATAGAATATTTACTTGGTCATTAGATGCACAATTTGAAGTGAAAAAAATATCACAGATGGTTGTGTAGCATTCAAAAAGGATCGTCCACCAACTCCATATTGTTGATTTTGTATCTATATTGTTGTTTCAGATACGACTTAACAAGACTAATGATTGGTAGTGAGGGAACTTTGGGCATAATAACAGAAGTAACATTACGACTTCAAAAACTTCCGCAGCACTCTGTGGTATCTATTGTTACTAATATATCCACTATGTTTTTTGTCTTCGTAAATGTCTGGGTTATATTTCCTTTCAAGCTTATGTTTAAAATGATGTATCTGCCTCAACTCCGCCTATGTTATAGCCGGTCCCAAGCCCGGATAAAGGAGGAGGGTTGTGTTAGGCCCCGACAGCCAGCGTAAAACCCTGTCGAATCTTATGAACATGGATCAACGAAAAAATGGCGTCGTATGATCCATGTAGCCGACCCCACCTAGTGGGATAAGGTGTTGTTGTTGTTGTTGTTGTTGTTGATGTATCTGCCTCAAATTTCTAGTTTCACCAATCTTATCCGCGTATCTTTTCCTTCGACTTCATAGGTTGCAATGTGTAATTTCAAGTCCATACATGATGCTGCTGATGTTGCCATTAACACAATGCTTTCTGGTATTCAGGTAAAATCACAGTTTTATTTGTTGACAGAACAAACATGAACGTCAGATAATGGATAGATGAATTCTTATCTATGAGTTACTCTACAATATCTTTAATTTCTAAAGCCTTGGTTGACTGTGAGCAATTATGATTCACCACCGAGGGTTTGAGACCATAACTATGGATGCATTTGAGTCATGATCTCTTCCTGTTACATCTTCTATTTGTCTGGTGTAAACATATTTTGATCTTTAAAATGATTTCTCTCTTGTATGAGTAGGTCTCAAGGATGGAACTATTGGATGAGGTTCAAATAAAAGCAATTAACTTAGCTAATGGGAAAAAACTCCCTGAAGCTCCAACATTGATGTTTGAATTCATAGGCACAGGTGAGCTCAGTTGTACTTTTCCAACACATTTCCTTAAAGTTCCATGTAGAGGATTATGGATTTATTAGCACCTTTAACTTTACACCATTCTGAACAACATACTCGCCGGGCTCCCAAGGGGGGTCTTTTATGTGCTCTTCCTAGTTCTTACCTATCCTAAAGTTACACTTAAGAATTTTGGTTGAATGATCTTCACCCAGGTTTATATGATGGTGGATGCGAATAACTACAGATTCTGTCATAGTGTCTGTGTAATCATAATGATTATAAACTTTATAACTCCTCTAACTTGCCTCTTCTCATACAGATCCTCTGGTATAAACATCAGATTTGCAAGATTTCTAAGTTGCTTCTCTATGAACTGTGAAATATTTTCTTGTGTTACCAAGTGTTCTAAATATCGTTTATTCACTTTGTTCTACTAATTACATGTCTTGGAAACTTCTCTATTATCAATTATAGAAGCATATGCCCGGGAGCAGACTCTACTTGTTCAGAAGATAGTATCTGAACACAATGGATCAGACTTTGTATTTGTGGAAGAACCTGCTGCTAAAGAGGAATTATGGAAGGTTGGCTTTCAACTATTCTACTGACAGTCTATCAAATCGACAGTCACCATTGTATTTTTTGTCTTTTTGAGAAGGAAAAGAGTGTTTATTGAGTTATGGTCACCATCGGAATGTATATATGAGTGAACGTCAACAATGTACAAGTATGTTCCACTAAGGGAACACCGAGGATGACGAAATGTACAACTGCTACTCAAAACCCCACTCTCGTATAAAAAATAAGATATGCTGTACAATATTGTCCACATAAAACCTCTTATGACAACAAATGAGGCGGTTAAGCTGTAGCCAGATGGCTCAGGTGATTGCCAAAATGGTTGCCAATGGTGCTCTCCAACTCTGGCTGCCCCGACCACCCAGGGCTCTGAGTGAGTGCCAACAGTTCTCTGCTGCTGAGATGGGACCCCCGGGAAGAGCATCCAACACCAATCCCATGTGCTGCCCAAAATATAGGTGCACTGACCAATGGTGTTCTTGAGACTATTGCCTGTCAGCATTGTCTGGCATGGTGTAATAGGGAAATACTTGTACATGTCTTAATTGCCTCAAGAATTCAGATCCAGAATTTGGCCATCACCTAATACTTAAATTGTTAATATTTTTGTTCTCTGTTTCTTTTTTGTTATTTTTGAGGGATGGGGTTGTGTATTATTGATTGCAACACAGTTTATTTAAAATCATATAGATGTTTTTGGTGTCAAAATTCAGAATATGACCTGATGAATGTTCAGTAAGTTACGAGAAAAAAAAAATGCCCAAGTCTTGCATTTAGATAGCACCATCTTTAGATACCACTCTTTGCATACTCTAGAAATGGATCAGAAAATTTATCTCATGAGATTTTCATTGATGCAGATAAACAGATCTTAAGAGAAAAAAAAAACGTTTGCGATCCGAACTGTAATATCCTTAGAATTATTGAGTTTATTAGAAGAATTAGTACAACTAAGAATTGTTGAGTTGATTTATTAGAGAATTAGTACAACTCTTCTTACTTTTATATACATTATGTATTTGCCCATTATCCCGGTAAAATTACTTAAAGGAGCTAATAAATGACTCATTTTACATGCAGATAAGGAAGCAGGCACTTTGGGCTGATCTTGCAATGGCACCTAATTGTGAAGCAATGACTACGGTTTGTATTTTAATGAACACTCTTTCCGTTTGTTTGACCCCTTTAAAATTATGATTTTGTTATCTATTTACTTTTTTCCCTAAAATGCTCTATATACATTATTGATTTGGTTTTTTTGAGGAGTAAAAGGATGATTAATGTTAATCATCCTATCTATGTTCTATTTAAGAACCATGCTATTTCCAGTGGAGAAAGTGCAAAAGAGTTCTTTGTTTTCCCAGAACTCCACATGAGTTGGCTGCTACCTTTTTTAGAAGGAAAATGATGACTAGAATTAGCCAGCCCTCCACTTGTGTTGCTATATGAGTGAAAGTACAAGTGTTGGAAATAAAAAAAATGAAAGCCAAAGAGTGTCATTGTAAGGCAAGAGGCACTCAAAGAATTCTCCCTCGATTCTTGTTCCAAAAAAGAGGTCTCACCAAAGTATGACTGCCACTTTGTATGTGTAGACTTTCTCAAATGAAGTTTTTATGCTTAGAGTGAAATTCGTTATCCCTCCCTGCTAAAACACTACTCTCTCTCACACACACTTGTTAACTTTATGATGGTACTGTTTTAAGTGCCTAATTATTTTAATGATCCACAGAACTGAACTTCATTCCATTAGTCCTCTAAAAAAAAGCTTCATTCCATTATTGTGCTGTCATTATTCTTCTCCTGATGATAACCGAATCTGCTTCATGGCAAAAGTTTGAGTACATGTTTCCTTCTACATATCACCTTTGATTTATGAAATAACTTCTTATGTCTTCATGTCTGTGGCATCTTGCTGTTACATGTGTGACTGTTTATGGATGTGGAAAATGTTGCGGAGCTTCTTGTTTGATTGTATTATGTTTAAGTTTCTACGAAACCTAGTTTGTTCTTGCAGGATGTGTGTGTTCCTTTATCAAGATTGGCAGAATGTATATCAAAATCTAAGGAAGTACTTGATGCATCACCACTATTATGGTACATGATGTGATTTGAAATACCTTTTCTTAATCAAGGAGCTGAATAGAATTTCTCTCTGGTTTAACTAGAGTGAATTCATGTATAGCTGACATTCTAGCACTAATTTTATGATGCCTTCAGCATGGTGATAGCTCATGCCGGTGATGGAAATTTCCATACTGTTATTTTGTTCGACCCAAACAAAGAAGAAGATCTGCAGGAGGCAAGCAGATTAAACCATTTTATGGTCCACACTGCTTTGTCGATGGGAGGTAGTTACCAATCCGAAATGTAACATTTAATGTACTGCAATTTGAACGTATTAAAAAGTATGTTGTGCTTTTTAATGGTTTATTGGCTTCGTAATCAAGTTGTGCTCACCTGATATGACATTCCAATCTTGAATGGCATCACAGTGGTAATAACTTAAAGTGGTAGCTTCCATTATATATCCTTTCCATGATTGCATCACAACATGAAAACCTGATTATTCAATTTTTCATCAAGATATGTAACAAATGTATTGCTTTCCTATGTTCTTCAATATTCAGTTTTTCTTCCATGCAACTTTTGCTACAGTTGAATTATGTTTACTGTCCTATTTTTTTTTAATTAATTACATTTGTCAAGATCTCTTATTCTGAATGGTTCCTCTCAATTGGTTCTAATTTGAGTTTTGTCACTGATCAGGTACATGTACGGGTGAGCATGGTGTTGGTACCGGAAAAATGAAGGTAGATCTTTATTAGTTTTTAGTTGATATGTCCCAATTTTTTGAGGTCGTCACATCATATTTCTGTGTTAAACATCTTCATCTTATGTCAGCTTAGGCGTGAACATTGACTCTTTTATCCAACTTCTCTGAATAACTTGCTACATATCTAGTAAAAACTGCAGCATGAAGCTTCCTTACATATCTTTGCTTCTTAATATTCTAGTCGATTAAAATGAGTTTGATTTGACTTTTCCAGTATCTGGAAGAGGAGCTTGGCATGGGAGCGTTGAGAACAATGAAGAGGATAAAATCTGTCTTAGATCCCAATAATATCATGAATCCAGGAAAGTTGATTCCTCCTCATGTCTGCGTTTGAATTTCAAACTTTGAAAATACCATTCAAGATATATCCAATTATTCGTAAATAATACCGTGAATCAGGAAAGTTTATTCCTCATGTCTTTCAAAACTCTTGAGATATCATTCAAGATATATCCAATTGCCCATATTAAGAGGATCAATAATATGGCATCTATTGTAGCAATAAAAAGTTACAAGGGATCTGATTCCAGTATTTTCAGGAAAGTTGATTCCTCAAATACAGAATGCCATTCATGCTCAATCTTTGTCAGGAGCATCCACAATAATATACTGCATCTTTATTGCAATAATTTAATGTATCTGATTCGAGTATTTTTTTTTTAATTATCACATTAGTAACTCGACTTCAGATGTATTGAATGACTGCTCATTTTTTTTATTATTATTTCTTCTTTTATGCGTGCTTAAGTTGCTTATTGGGCATGTCCTTGTCGATTACATGTCAGATTCATAAATTGTTAGTGACTGCTAACAACTTGACTGTAATTGGAAAGAAAAAAAAACTATTTGATGATCATTAATTAGAGGAAAGAAGTGAGTTATGATGACATAAGAAATAAATGCGTTTTGTTCAGTAGCCTTCTGAAACCATTTGAAAGTTATCTGCAAAACATATTAAAATTCTTTTTTGGGGGGTCCACTTGAGACATTAAATTCGCCTGTATTTTCTAAATCGATTTTGTTATTGAACAAACGACAAGAGTTAAAGCAGGTCATACTCCAAAAAAGTAGGTCCTATTAGAAAAAAATAGTCAAATATTGCTAGTACTGAATTTTTTCTTACGTGAGTTATGTTTCTGATTAATACAGTTCAATTAGTTTTTTTTTAATTTAAAAGTTAACATTGGTATTGATGATTTTCGATTTTAAACAATTTTATTCAAAAGCAAAAAAGAATTAAACGGAGGTGATTTAAGTTTAGGATATTTCCCCTTGAACAGTGAAATGTGTATCCCTAAAAAACATTTTCATGTTTGACATGTTAGTTGTTATGTCTCTCTTCATCAAATATTTTATTAAGTTGTTTTTGCATTAATTGCGAAGCGGATTCTCACATTGTAAATTACAATGTATATTTTAATAAAATAAATAAAGAAACTTAAAAGTAAAAAAAAAAGTGTGGCTGTACCGAAAAAAATAAACAAGTGTGGGGGCGGAGGCGAGGTGGTTGTTGACCTGGTGGTTGTCCCCTGAGTGAGCCAGTGGCCAATACCACTTCTCCACAGGACAGATGAGGGAGGTAGTGGTGCTGTGCTCAGGGCTGACCGGAGACGATGCATTGAGCCCCCTCTAATTGAGGAGAAGTTTGAATAACTCTTTCATTGTCCTTTGATATGTACCGAGAGGACGATGTTGAGGGACGAGCCTGGAGGTGACAAAATTGTTGACAATGAGAAATGATTCCATATTAATAATTGCATAATAATTTTTCTTATCCTATTTTAAAATATCACTATTTTTAGGGGTGTAAAATTTAATTCAATCAATTCGAAAAATCTACTCGATTTGATTTTGAATATGATTTATGATATTTTTTAATAAATTAAAATTTATCCGTTAAAATTAGTTTTCCATTTGAAAAATTGTAGAGTATCGCCGAGTTCATTTTTTATTTATATAATTAATTTATATTTTAACCATTCTTTTATTATAAATGTAATATTTTTTATAAAATTTTATACCTTTTTTTATCACATTATCGAATTCTTATTTAATAACTTAAAAAATTTAGTAGTATATATTCAATATAGAATTAAATATTTTAATATTAATTTTAATTTATTACATATGTTTTTAAAATATAATTATAGAGAAATAGGGGCCGAAAAAATTGATACGTTAAAGGATAATTTTTATTTTTAGAGTTATTTTCATAAACCTTTTTTAAATTATCACGATTTTTCACATTTAATTCTAAATTATGAATTTATTTTTTTTATCCTTAAATGACTTTTCCACTTTAGTCCTCTCGTTCACTTCTGTTACGTTTTCTATTATTTTTGTTTTTTTCCATTTATGAAAAGATTAAATTACTCCTCCTTCCATAACATATCAAATAATAAATATAAAAAATGAAAAAAAAATCAAGGGGAGGGTAATTTAATCTTTTTCATAAATGACAAATGTTTTGTGTTTACCACTTTAATCCTTCCAATGATTTTTTTTTATTTTTTATATTTATTATTTCATATCTTTATGGAGGGAGGGGTAAATTAGTCTTTTTATAAATGAAAAAAGTAAAAGTAACGGAAAACGTAATATAAGTGGACGGGAGGACTAAAGTGAAAAGTCATGATAGTTTAGGGATAAAAAAATAATTCGTAGTTTGAGGTTAGATGTGAAAAATCGTAACAGTTTAGGGGAGGTTTATAAATGAAAAAAGTAAAAGTAACGGAAAACGTAATATAAGTGGACGGGAGGACTAAAGTGAAAAGTCATGATAGTTTAGGGATAAAAAAATAATTCGTAGTTTGAGGTTAGATGTGAAAAATCGTAACAGTTTAGGGGAGGTTTATAAAAATAACCCTTATTTTTATAAAATTATTTTTGAAATCTTTTTTAAATTTTAAAAATTGATCCGAAAAGTAGTGATATTTTTTTTAATCAAAATCCCAAGTCCAATTAGTTTCACCTGTAACTGTTTTCATCATAGAAATAAAAATTTATTAAACATTTTGTCAAATAGGGCTTATGAATAATAAGGCCAACAGTGATGGGGATTGCAAAGTTGGTAAAGGGAGAACTAAACATGGGAAAATGGTGGAAGAGTTACAAGTTTAACTAAATGCAAAGCCACATTATGGAGCCTTCGGGCGTGACGAAAGTTCCCGGTTGCGTTGGTACTCAAGTTATCTTTATTTGTCATGTATTTTTTTATGCGTCTAGTAAATGATAGGAGAGAGCAAGTATATAATACGTACTCTCTCCGAAAGCTTTTGCAGCATTCTATTTTTTTAATACAAATCAATAGTATTTTAATGCATTTTGTGTCATGCTTGGAATGACAACTTAAAAAAAACAATATCTATGATTATTTGAAGTAGGGGTGCGAAGTTATATTTGAAAAGTTCTAATGATTTTTTTGAAGTTAATCTAATTGTATTTTATATCATGTAAAATTTTAAAATATAAAATAAATTATTTTACATGTAAAAATATCTAGATATTTAAAAATAATATTTTTAGTCTATTTTTATATTAATAAAATAAAATATTTTTAGTCAAATTCGACCATGAACTCTCATAAGAAGAAGCACTTTAGGGATGTCCATTCGACGTTAATCACTTATTTAGCCTTTAACAAATAGCACGACAAAACTTCCATTGGGACACCTAAATTGTATACGGGGACATCTAAATCCCGTATATATCATTGCAAATTATAAGTGGCTGTGCGAGAAGTTGTAACATTCTGATTTTTTTTAAAAAAAAATAAAATATTTTCATAATTAAATAAATTTAAAATTAGTTAATTATTAAGAATAAAAAGTATACTGAGATAAGAAATAGGGAAAGGAGAAAAGATAAGAGCTAACCGAATAGGAATTAAGATTTCGATTAAAATTAGCTATTGAATCTGACCACACAAGTTTAGGGTAAAGGATCCTAGTTAAAATAAGAGTTATAAGTTTAAAAATAATTAAAATATAAAATAATATTATTTATTATTTTATTTTGAAAATTCATGAAAATAAAATGATAATGAGAGATAGAATAAAGAAAAAATAATTAGCATATGATTAAGGATGGATATTGAAGTGAGATTGAAATATGATTAAGAGTTCTAATTAGATTAGAACTTAGAGATCTTTTCCCTAGGATCTCAAAGCTCTCTTTCTAGTCTCTACCAATCCTTGAACCTCTTTTATACGTGTGCACGAGCGTGAGTGTTTTTGACATTTAGTTACTCATGATTGATCCTTGAAGACACAAATATTGAACTCATATAGGAAATAAAAGTTTAATTGTCGGATAATTCGTTCAAAGTATCACATGTTAAAATAGTTGCACTATAGAGGTACACGTTGTTATTTACATTCACTTTTGAATATAGTTTCTTAATATATTTGATCAAAATTAAGAATAGAAATCATTACCTCATATTCTCTACTTTTATGATTCAAGAATAAGTTTCATAAATTTATGCATCGAAAGCACATTGTTGTAGCACTCAAAGTGTTAGCCAAACTTCGAAGAAAAGCCACTACAACTTCGCACCATAGGAATCTGGTCCGCGCTAGAAGAACCCGATCAAACTTGATCCAAATTTGATGCGGATCTGACTTAGATTCAATGCGAACCCAACTTGGATTATAGGTGACTTGTCAAGAGTTCATTTGTCAATCAGAATTGTAATTTTTTACAGCCATACAATGCTAATCCGATGACCCAGCCCAAGCATTGATACACCTGACTTGAGTTCTACATGATTGTGTTCCAACAAGTACCTAGTCTGTACCTCCAAGGAGTTGGATTGTGTTTCAGAAGATTGTAATTCCATGATTGATTGTAATGTTAAATGACTTTTTTTTTACCTTATCCTCGATTTATTGATCGAGTTGAAGCCTTCAAAAATAGATAATTAGGTGATAAAATGTGGAGCTTATTGCACATGAATTGATGCTTTAGGATTGCGATATATTCTTTCATGGAAGCTTCAAATTTGTGGTATACAACTTTAATATGGAGGGTACGGTTAAAAGGACCTTTATTTTTAGTTTGATCAACAATGACCCTCGCGTACGTGATTGGAACTAAGTGCCATGCATGTTATACGAAACTAAATATCACATTATGAGAAGTAATTATAGAAGCTACCTCTAGAACTCGTATAGATCACATCTAAAGTCCATAAGGGTCACATATACAATTTAATCATAACTAAAAATTGCATAATAGTATCATGACTACCCTTGATGAAAGTTTGAAGAACTCACGTAACACAACACACAGAGAAATCTCTAAGCATATGTATGCGAAAAAAGATATAGTGCAATGCACCAAAGAATAAGCACATGTATGCAAAGTAAAAGATATAGTGCAATGCACCAAAGAAGAAAGAGCATGAATGTTAACGTGAACAAGAACATGAACATGATCTCATGAACATTTTTATGAAAAAGAACAAAATAAAAAAACATTTTTAATTGAAGCATGTGAGTATTGGTCATTAATTTTATGATTAATTTTGATTCGTTTTTATTATGAACTTATATCTTTTTTTTTGTATTATCACACGTACTAAGTATTACTATTAATAGAAATTTATTTTCTGTGTTTGAATTTCTCAACTAATTGATATTGCTGAGCAAGAATAGAGGCGTGTGTAACTACTGGTGATGAAAAATGCATATGAGAATTAAGTCATTAGTCTATTTATTATTATTAATATCAAGTTATTTAGCATTTGAAGGATTAGTAAGAAAAGAATTACAAAGGTAATTTGCTTTCGTACTTTGTTAGAAAAATATTCACTTCCACATCTTTATGTAAGGAAATTTTTTATTGTTAAATGACAAAGCCCAAAAAGAAATATAGGTCTCAATTGCCACATAACACGAGGATAAAATTTCAAAGTGTTATAGAAATAGAAATGAAGCATTTATCCTACAAGCATCATAATGACTTTTGTTAAGAGGTAATCCATGATGTATCCAACTTAATATTGTCATTTGAACATTTCTATAATTCCTGAGGAAATTTAGGGGTCATTTATTTCGTGAATAAATGTCAAAATATCTTAAATACTGATAATATAATCGTACGTCAACTAGAATCAAATTATTTTGGTTAAACGTTGAAAAGAATAAAATTGTCATTTTCATGCTGTCAACAAGAATATATTTATTCTTGTAAACGAAAAATAATATTTTTATACTCCAACTTTGTCATTTTTTTACTGTATTTTATTCTTTTCATTTTTAACCACATATTATTATATATTGCCATTTTTTTATATTTTCATAATAAAAAATATCAATTAAGTATAATAGAATATTTTAATTTAAAATAATGTAACTTTAAGTTTTGTTCTTTTGAAACTAAAATAAAAAAATACATTCACTTTTTCGATAACATAACATTCTATTATTTCATTTCGTTCAAATTTATTCTGATATTCTCAAAGCAAACACATTTTTAATGTCCAATAATATGATAACCTCCACCATCTTAAACCACGTCTCATGTTGCCATTTCAACTTATGCATGGCATACGTATTTAAACATTTATTAATACAACATGAAGCATGTTTGGGACACCTACAAAAGCATCCACATTCCACATGCACACGTACTCACGCACTTCTTATACTTAAAGAAGAAATATGCATATCATCATGTCATTGTCTATTCAAAGAACGAGACGGTGAAATTGAAGGACACTATTTTGTCCTCATAAAATACCCACCACCTCACACATGCACTTGCACGCACACACTTCTTACACCCTAAGTAAAAAAAAAAAAAAAATCATGTGATGTGATACCCTATTAATTAAAGAATGAGGTGGTGTAATTGGATTTCACTATTTTGTCATACAATAAGAATGGATGCTTTTGTCAAGTACTAGCTAGGTAGTTTCGTTAAACAAAAAAAAAATATAATTATGTCAATATTCCAACTTAATGTGACATATATAGTAGGATGAATCACGTGAATTCCGAATAAAATCATCTGGAGATCGAATATCAAATGACCTTATATTGTAAGGACTTAAACTTACGAATCATCCACTTACAAAGCGTGCACATTTTTCCATTGGTTCACCTAATAAAGTATGTCCAATGGTGTGAGCAATTTTGTTTAGAAAATAGAGTTGCGATTTCTTTTTTTTTCTCATATTAAAAAAAGAAAAGAAGAGAGTGTTCGTCCATGTTTTCTTCTTCACTCGATGCCTCGACACTCACGTCACCTCTAAGAAAAGACCGATCTTAAATTGTTAACAAAAAAAAAAAATTATACGTACATACAATATATAATTATTTTCATAAACCTTTAAATTATTACGATTTTTTATATCTAACGTCAAACTACGAAATTATTTTTTTATCCTTAAATTATTATATTTTTTTATTTTAGTCTTTCCGTCTATTTCTCTTACGTTTCCGATTACTTTTATTTTTCTCATTTATGAAAAGATTAAATTATTCCTCCTCGTAAAAGAAATTTGAAATAATAAATAAAAAAATTTAAAAAGATAGGATTAAAGTGGTAAATAAAAGAATTTGACATTTATAAAAAGATTAAATTACTCTTCCCTCAATTTTTTATTTTTATATTTATTATTCTATGAAAGAAAGTGTAATTTAGTTTTTTTATAAATAAAAAAATAAAAAATAATAGAAAATTTAACATAAGTAAACGGAAGAATTAAAGTGAAAAAATTATAATAATTTAAAAATAAAAAATAACTCCATAGTTTGAGGTTTCGTGCATAAAATCGTAAAAGTTTATGAAAATTTATAGAAATAACCCTAAACTATTTTAGTTAACAATGTGTCTAATTTGAGATAGCATGAATTAAATATATTACATAAAATATTTTTTTGTTAAAAATAATAATATTTATGAAAAGTAAAAGAAACATAAAAATCCACAATATAAAAGCCAAACAAGTTGCCGCCATTTTTGCACACTCACGTCGCCGTTCTCGCTCTCGTCGGTCGCTTCTTATTCTCCTACGTCCGCCATCTCCGTCGCATACATGGCCTCCTCCTCTTCCGACCCCTCCCCTGTCCTCGTAGAGGACTGCGCCGGCATCCTCCGCGTCTACAGCGATGGCTCCGTCGTCCGCGCCTCCGAGCCCGTCCTCCTCGTTCCCGTCGTCGACGACGGCTCCGTTGTCTGGAAGGATATTCTCTTCTCCCCCGAACACGGCCTTCACCTCCGTCTCTACAAGCCCCGCGGCGCCGCAGCCGTCAAGCTCCCCGTCTTCTTCTACTTCCGCGGCGGCGGCTTCTGCGTCGGGTCCCGCACGTGGCCCAACATCCACAACTACTGCCTCCGTCTCGCCTCCGAGCTCGGCGCCTTCGTCGTATCGCCCGACTACCGCCTCGCCCCGGAGCACCGCCTCCCGGCAGCCCTCGACGACGCCTTCGCCGCGCTCATTTGGCTCCGCTCCCAGGCCGCCGGCGAGTGCGTGGACCACTGGCTCGCGGACATTGCCGACTTCGGCCGGGTCTTCGTCTGCGGTGACTCCTCCGGCGGGAACCTCGCCCACCATCTCGCCGTCCGTTTCGCCTCGGCTACCGGGAGGTCCGGCCTGGCTCCGCTCAGGATCCGCGGGTTCGTCCTCCTGATGCCGTTCTTCGGCGGGACGGCGCCGACGAGGTCGGAGGCGGAGTGCCCGCCGGACGCGTTGCTGAACCGAGAGGTGTGCGACCAGTTATGGCGGCTCTCGATTCCGGCCGGGGCCACGCTGGACCACCCTCTGGTGAACCCCTTCGGACCGGAAAGCCCGGATCTGAAGCCGGTCGAGTTCGATCCGACGGTGGTGGTGGTCGGGGGACGAGACCTGCTGAGAGATCGGGCGGCCGAGTACGCGAGCCGGCTCAGGGAGCTGGAGAAGCCGGTCGAGCTGGTCGAGTTCGAGGGGCAGGAGCACGGGTTCTACATGTTCCAACCCCGGTCCGAGCCGGCTAACAGGCTCATGGGGGTTCTCAAGGGGTTCGTAGACAGCAATGGCGATTCATGTCGTGCTCAAGTTTAAATCATTGAACGTGTGCTTTTATTTTAACCATTGTAAGAGTAATTCCTTGTCACAATTACATGATTGACTGAATCCATACAAAATAAAATAATGTGACGTGCGAGATAAAGAAATTTCAAATTTTAGTTAAATATATTCTTATTTTCCCATATTTTTGTAAGTTGTAATATATATATACATATATATAAACTACTAAATAAAAATGGGCATGAAAACATTAATTCCCATGCGCAAGTGTGTCAAAGAAATTATGAAGTAATCTTTTCTTTTTGTATTTTTACGTGAATTTTCAATTTGATGCTTGATTATAAAGGGTGTGTTTGGATGAGAACAATTCATCAGAATAAAGGAATGTTCTGCCAAATACACCCGGCTATTGAGGTGGGGCCCGCGCACATTTTTGTTCTGGTCAAC
The DNA here is from genome assembly GCA_030549335.1 of Pontederia crassipes. Classification (NCBI taxonomy): domain Eukaryota; kingdom Viridiplantae; phylum Streptophyta; class Magnoliopsida; order Commelinales; family Pontederiaceae; genus Pontederia; species Pontederia crassipes. Next base: position 56,060,420 of record CM060198.1, read on the forward strand.
GAGAAATGTTCCCGAACCGAAGTTCTTGCTCGCGGCAAGAACTTTGGATTGTTCACGATGGCCAGCGAACAATCTCGAATCCCACGCCAATCCATGGGAAAAGGCCGACGACATACCCCTTTTGCAACCTCCGCCTGCGCAAGTCTCGGACATTTCGAGGGTCACTCTCAGCCGGCAGCCGCAACAGGTCGCGCCTCCGGTTGCTTCAAGGCCGATCTGCTCCCCCGGACGACACGGCGAAACGACGAAGATCGTGGTCGCAGGTTAGTCCTCTCACTGGCGACTTTCGTTCGAACAAGATCGCGATTTCATTTTTCGTCAAGAAAATTTGTCCAGATCGTCTTCTGAAATTTTTACTGCCGCCGCTGTGTTGGCCGCGAACTCTGTCTGAAATTTTTACCGCGAATGTTGTGTTGGCCGCGAACTCTTGTTCAGATCTGAGATTTGGCTCACCGGCGGCCGCTGTTGTTCATCTTCACGAAAAGGTCTGACGGCCGGCTACCTAGTGTTTTCCGGATTGTGTGGATAACGCCTAATTTTCGAACGAAGCTCATGGATCCTTGATTTCGCGTTTTAGGGTTTCCGGATCGCTTAAAGGAACTGCCATTTTTTTGGGGGCGTAGACCATGATTTCGACAAATTTTGTGACCTAACTTCCACAAATTTGTAAAAATTTCTGCAATGTTCGTACACATTACATATAATATAATGTTGCCTTAGTTGCCGGCACAGTCAGAAATACCGGCACACTTCTGTTGGTACCATTGAACGAAGTATAGCAGTATATTCAGAGCCCATTATAGTAGCTAGATGTGAGTAATGAGGACTATTTGCGCGAGTCTCCCTCTCCTTTCGCGGATAGGGTTGATCGCGGACCCATCAGATCTAGCTTTGTGAACACCCCAAGTGCACTATTACCTGAAAAATTTAGAATGAAATCAAAATAAAGTGATTTGCACAACTAGGAGATAGCATAATGTCGTGATCATGTGGCACATTCCATTATTTCTGAAGATGATCATGCTGGAACACTTCTCCATATGCATCAACTTCTCTAGCGTAACTTTATTTTGTCACAATTAATTGAAAGAGTCATAAGCGGGATGCAAATTTATATCTTTGGTTTGTATTCAAAAAATATGCTTGAATTAAGTTAGTACATGTAGGTAAAAAATAGCATGTCTGTGTTCATAATTCGAGGATGTGTTGTGTGCAAGTAAAGTACTGTATTTCTATGAATCAAAGGCAATGACCTCTTGTCCGAATGCACATCGTGATAATGTGCTCTATGGCACACTTATATATTGAGTTCTGAAATTATGAATATATGTTACATCTATGCTTGTTCTGAGTCATTATCGTTGCGATTAATTAGTTACGCTTTTATGATCTGTGTCATTCTTATTACTTCATATTGCAAGTGTCATGGGTAGAAGAGCCTAGATGAGTTATACAATGGAAAATGGACATTGTTGTATGCGTGCTATATTAACGTATGTCTTCTAATGTCTCACATTTGGGCAGGTCAGACGAGAGAAATTAGGGAACAAGCGGTGACCTTCCACGACGAGATCCCTGCCAGCAACCTCCGCCGAGGTAATTCGATAACGCGAAAGTGCACTTACCTACAATGCCGATGTCTTATCTGTTGTCTTCTCTTTTCGCCATATTCTAGAAAATTGATAATGTACATCTACCAATTTTTTACGTGTGGACTATGTTCTCGGATACCAAATGCAAAATATTCCAAAGAATCATGCCGATGCCATTTTAATTTAAGACTTTAACCACATCAATGACTGCATGGTCTTCGTAACTACATTCAACCTTCGCATGTTCTGCAGGTTCTCATTAATAGTCACGAGTAGGATCACAATTCACCCTAGTGTGTTGACACACATTTAGTCCCGGCACTTCCACATCATAGTGAGTCTAGCAAAGTGTTGTTTGTCGACCGTCATTTTTTGCCAATAGAATATATGACCTTATTAAGAAAATATTATCTTGCGAGTAGTTTGCTATTGTCGGTCTATTACAGTTCTTTTTCATTGTGCTTCCCTAGACTGCAATGAGTTTCACAAAAGGAAAAGAGAAGATGGTGGCCTCTTCGGATAAGGCAAGATCTAGCCACTGGTCGGATAATATGGATTCCTACTTCGTAGGAATGATGTTGTAGGAAAATGTTGATGGTTTCCTCAGGAGCAACACCTTCGCACCGGAAGCGTGGAAAAGAATGTGCAATAGGTTCAACGAACACTTCCGCGAGAGGATGACAGTTGAGCACATGAAAAACCATCTAAAGGTGATGAAAAGGAACTTCGAGTTGTGTAGAACTCTAGCCAACAAGAGTGGATGGGGATGGGATCCAGAAAAATGCATGCCCGAGCCACCAAAAGAGGGAATGTGGGATGAGGTCATTGCGGTGAGTACTAATTCAGTTGACAATTGCGCACTCTCCTTTGGTCTAGAGACATTCTGACATGTTTGTTTTGGTATGATAGGGGAACAAAGACTATGCGATGGTGAAAACAAATGATTTCCGCATTATGATAATTTTGTCTTCCTGTTCATAAAGAACATAGCCACAGGGAAGGGGGCATGTACGACCGGGAAGCTAGTAGACCTAGAAGAGGAACAAGACAGCTCCGACGACAACATTATCGATATTGACCGTAGCCGAAACTGAAGGACCACAGGAGAATGATCCAAACTCGTGGGAACCAACTTCTCACGGAACCACATCTTCTGAAAGGAGAACTACATCCGGATCCACTCCAGTATCATCGAAGAAGAAGAAGAAAAAACCTGCGAAGGACGTAAATTGGGTGGCACAAGAGTACGCCATGAAGAAGTTACATCTGATGGAAGAAATGCTTGCAAGAAAGAATAAAAAAGATGGGGCTAAAGATGCTTGTTGGGCGAGGTTGGAAACCAGGATGCCCAATCTTCCTCCACATGTGAAGCTCGCTGTCGTTGATGTATTGAAGGACAAAAATGAGTTGTGGACTTTCATGCAATGTGATGACCGCATGCTTGAAGCTTGGATAGCGAGAAAAGTTTCCGAGTACTACAATCTACCACCTCCCCCGCCGCCGGCAGTTGGGATGATAGTTTTTGGTGCTGATCAAGGGAGGTCGAATGCCGCATTTGGAGCAGCACCTTTTGCGAGTGCCGTCACCTATGCACCACCCCCGCCAATCCATGTAGTAAACGTGTGTGCACCTTTCTTCGGAGCAAGTGTCATGGGAAACCCTTTTCCAACTTTCCCAAGCGTGCCGTCTCCGCTCACCGTCTCCAACCCTTACTTCAGTCCTAGCAAACTTGTGACGCATGCGAATCCCCAAATGCGGTACCCTCTCGTCGTTTCACACCTGCAAGATCCAGTGGGGCCAAGGCCAACTCGAGCGACACGGAGTAGTATCTTTTGTTTACTGTTGTATTATGATGTCGCTAGACGTCTGTACTATTGTCTGCACGAGTTGTGCAACTTAGTGTGTCCGAGTACTATTATGGGGTCGTTAGTGGTCTGTACTCTAATTCCGAAGTATGACTATTGTTACGTGTTTACGAATTTGGTATGTTATGTATTACTTTGTGACAATATCGATTCGGCTGCCTTAAAATGTTTATTTTGTGTGCTTCAATTTGCCATGCTTTGTTGTTCTTCTATTCTATTTTCAATTTGCCGAGCTTTGTCGATCTTCTATTCTATTTCTTCACTTTCCACATTATGTCGTGCTAGATGAAACTATCCGAGATGTGGGATTTATTGGTTGAGGATGATTTCTTCGAGGATGACACTTTTTCCTCACTAGGTTACTCTAGCTCTTCTGCGACCTGGAGTAGCATTCCTAGGATGCCATGTAGGACATGACCATTCACAGGGGATCAGACAGTTAACGAGATGATGAATGGACACCCGAAAAGAGGCTACCATCATTTCGGGTTGAAGAACACAGCCTTTTTGATGTTTGAGGAACTGTTGGTCTCGCGAGGGTTCCTTGCGTCGACAAAACATGTTAGCATGAGGGAACAACTGGCTATTTTTTATTTGTTGTTCGACGTGACGAGACAAATAGAGACATGCAGGAGGAGTTTCAGCACTCCGGTGAAACGATATCACGCCACTTCCGCAATGTCCTAAAAGCAATATATTCACTATCTGAGGAGTTCATTGTGTTGCTTGGTGAAGATGTCGGCATCCATCCACGAGTGCGGGACTCTCGCAAATTTTATCCATACTTTGTGGTAAGTTGCTTGTCATTCTTTGCAGTTTATTTTTGACTTTTGGATAAACCATTTACTTCAATTTTTCCTACGTGTGTTGTAGAATGCGCTTGGTGCTGTCGACGGGACACACATACCCGCTCACGTGCAAAAGTCAAATGCAGTACCGTATCAGAATTGTAAGGGATTCCTTTCACAGAACGTGATGGCAGCGGCAGCCTTCGATCACACTTTTCTCTTTGTATGCGCTGGTTGGGAGGGCTCGTTGGTGATATGAAGATTTTGCGTTGGTGCTTGGAGATGAATGAATTTCGTGTACTGGATGGTATGATTCTATAGACCTCAGTCCCAAAATACCTCTTTCCATTATACTATTCGGTTGACCTAACTCTATTTCACATTTCCCACATAGGAAAGTACTATCTTGTAGATTCCGGGGTGGGAGGTACCATATGGGGACCTTTACAGAGAGCACCCCAGCAGGTCGGTATCGCGATGCCAAGGATATTTTCAATTATAGACATGCACAGCTGCGAAACTGTGTGGAGAAGTCATTCGGAATTTTGAAAAAAAGGTTTAGGTTGCTTCGTAGCCCCTGCCAGTATCCTCTGAAGCTACAGAAGTATATCATCATCGCCTGTTGCGTCATTCACAATTTTGTCAGGCATCATACCGGGGACGACAAATACTTCAACATGACAATTTTGCCGGAACCAGCAGCGCAACGTGCGGATGACCTCTTGCCTTCTATGCCCGCCTCTACGTCTGAGAAAACCAGAGGGGACATGTTGCGGGATGGGATAGCCTCGCGGATTTGGGCTGATCATCGGAGGCGTAGAGGTGAGAATTTTGTTTTGTTCGTTGTATTACTTTTATATATATTGATCCATGTCTGTTATTTTCTTTATCAAGCTACTTACCTGTGGACATATTATTATAGTGGACCTGCTAGACTTGATCTTCGGCAAATCTTGTATTTATTTTTGAAATTGTGTTTGCTCAGCTTAAATTACCTCTCTCATGTAATATCTCACTATTCTGCCAAGTAGTTGGAAACTCTATTAGCGTGTACTTTGTGTTTGCTTAAATTGTTCTCGTTCATTGTATTACTTAGTTTGCTGTGATGTTTTAATGGCAGGACCTGAAAAATACGTGAGTTAGCATGTCTTCACGAAAATTTTACGTTGTCTACGAACGCAATACCAGCATATTTGACACGTGGGCAGATTGTCAAGCACAAGTGTTGGGATATCGTGGTTGTGCCTATAAAAAATTCGATAACTACGATGCCGCCTATTCTTTGTTGATGAGTTACTTTAGTATGCGCTCTTCTGTACCAGTTACTGATTTATCTATGAACTCTCCAGCTTCGCACAGGGTTATTGGAGCCGAGGACATACCCTCGCCCGTGAATTGCATATGCAAGCATAGAGTGAATACTTTGGTGTTATCACTTACTGTTGCTTTCGCATATGCACTTGGTTTCTACATTGGAAAGTGTTGTAGGCGTGATTGAGTGACTTCATTTCTTCTTGCTGTGGTAATTTTCTTTCGCATGTGTTGTGCAAGTGTGGCATTTTCGTACCACTTATGGATTGTGTTAGATCCACTTAACTTCCAAAGATTGTTGGCTGCTATCATTTTGTATTCAGGAACCAGGATTATCCGAACTTATGTTATTGTTAGCTGTAATGTTTTTCGAACTTCAATACTTGGACGATATGTTGCCTGCATTTAGTCTTCTCAATTATCACTAGTTGTGCTTAAAATGTGGCTGCAATTATCACTGGTTGTTATCGCCGGTTGTGCTTGTTGACTGTATAAGAGTTACATTTTAGTCGAATGGATGCTTCTCTTTGTTATTGACTTGCTGATCATTTTTTGGCGCAAGTAATTTATGTATTACAAGCCCTCTTATTTTAGTCGTACCATGGTCTTCTTTGACAATTTCTGTTGGGGCTTAGCAGGATGATGTATACAACTATCTTGTTGAAAGCTGCGATGTGCTTACAGGCTCTCTTGTTGTCGCATTTTTTTGGTGCTCGCTTGGTAAATATGGTTGTGTTAATGATTTCCGATTTGCTTAGTAGATAATTGCAGAGGGTAGTATGTTTATGTTTGTCTTTTGTTATCTTTTATCGCGATTTACTGCTGTCTTCTTTGTTGACATGAAATCGCTCAAGCATGTCGTGCGTGAAAAAAATTCCTGTTTGTTTTCATCCTTGACGTTAGTGTTCGTCACAGTTATACGAAACTGTGCAGTCATTTTTTGTTTTGGCGCCAGGAGATGGAACCATTTTTTTTTTCCAGAGCTGAGGATTTCCACCAAACAACCGTGGAACAATTTTAGAACTTCGACGTCAAATCTGATCAAATTGTTCTTCTCCAAGCGGAACATTCCCAAACGAGCTATGAGAATTTTCGAGTCACATCACCCAAGTTCTTAGAACAAATGTTCTATTATGAAATCATTGCCAAACGCAGCCAAAGTGTTCTTGTGAGATCACTGAGATGTTTGGTGAGTTTATATGATGATGATGAAATAGTATTTTTTTTGTATTTTTATTCTCATATTTTGTCATGTCGAACCTCGAGACTATCAAAGGAAAAACTCCTTTTTCTAAAACTAACGTCAGGTGTGAGAGTAGTTAAAATAATCAGCGTACTACAAACATCCTTTGTAATTTTTGATAAAATTTACGACGAAAAAAATTCTTTCAAAATACTGACGGTAATTACCGACGAATCTCAATCAACAGTTCCGATGGTCCGACCTTTAGGCTGTGTTTGGTTCTAAAACTTGGGCTAGAACTTTGTCCAAGTTCTAAAACTTTTATCAAACACATCATGTGATGAGAACTTGCACGTGATGTACGGTTGAAACATTTAGTCAAATGTTCCAGCCGTAAGTTCTTGCTATTAGTAATAATTTAAAATGTTCATGCTAATAGCAAAAATACCCTTTTTTTATAGGTCTAAAAGTAGGTGGAGCTACTTTTAGACCTATAACTTACTATTTTAATTGTTATATGTATATATTATATACATATGTATATTATATACTTATAATATATTATATTATCATAAATTTATTTAGTTATAATAACAAAAGAAGTACATTTATTATTTATTAAAATTTACTTAATTTTACAATAAATATAATTTTCCATTATTATTTATTATGAAAAATATATTTTCTTATTTAAATGTTGACGTAAATATTTTTATTTATTTTACTTATCATATATCATAATAAAAATTAACTAGTATGATATTAGTATAATATAATAAAATTATTAATTATGGTATTCTAAATAAGTTACAATTATATAATAATATAAGTATATATTATTTAATTATTTATTAATACATTATTAATCATATTATAAAATAATTTTTTAAATGTTATTAATTAAAATTTATAAAAATATTTAGTTCTAATAATTAATAATATTTTATTAATTAAACTATTAAATTTTTAAAAAAATATATTATATTTGGATCTTAAGATGTACGTAAATTATAATATTAATAATATTTAAAAGATTTAATCAAAATAAATAAAAATAATATTAATAATATAATTATTTATGTAAATTATAATATTAATAATATTTAAAAGATTTAATCAAAATAAATAAAAATAATATTAATAATATAACAATTTATGTAAATTATAATATTAATAACATATTCTTTTTTACTATAATTTTATACCTCATAAAATATTAAATTATATTATTAATTCTTATTTTTTATTCAAACACCTCTTAAAACTTATCCATCAAATCAACTTTTTAAATCATCATCGTTACACTTTTTCATCCAAACATCAACTCAAACTTTTCTATCAAATCGATTAGTTTTCGAAAACTAACTTTTTCTCAAAAATTTTATTCCAAACTCAGCCTTAATTATATTGTTGAAATGATACTTGGCGTGACTGTGACTAATTCAAAGCACGTGAGTGCAGGGGAACTAATTCCATTAATATCTTTCTTCATTAATTTATGTCTACACTTATATTAATATTAGCTACTTTCTTTGATCCTATCAATTCACTTAAAATCCCCAAAACACAATAGCACTAGGCTTTTCCATATAACTATAATCACTTAGTTACTTTTATCTTTCATTAATTGTAAATCTCATTATCTATGATATTTGGTTCTAATATAGTGGCCGGTAACTCTACTTCCATCTGGATTCGATACATTAAGTACTATAACAAATACGTCGTATGCTTGTGGTAATATTGATTAGTGCAAAATTTTGAATCTTGAAGTGTAGTTTACTTGAATAGATTTGAAAATTCGCACTCTTGCACTTAAATTTTCATGTTCTTGATTTGGGAATAGGGATAGAAGTGAGTAGTACTACTTTATACTCATGTTGACATCATTTGCATATCACACACTACATCCATCATCGAGACATTAGAGAATTCGAAGGTCGAATTAAGGAAGGTCTATTATTATCATAGGTGGTTATGAGGACGGACTTATGTTTCGGGTCGAGTCAGGTAAATTTGGATTGAAAAATCTCAATCCAACCTCATTTTCATCGAGTTGGGTTCGGATCGAGACGATCCAACCATTGATGTGATCCAACTTAAACTAATGTTGTTTGTGGATAAGCGTGGACTGATAAGTTTTGAAAGGTGAAGCCCCCTCACGCCATGAAATATTGTATTAAGCCTCAATACATAACTATGACCTTTCTTTACCCAAAAAAAAAAAGATTTTTCTCAATCATGACCCTCCTCTCAAGCTACTCAACAAAGAGTTATTTGATTTCACAACTCAAACAAAAAAAATTGCATAAATTAAGGGATATCCAAATTAGATCCGAAAATAAGTTATAATTGCAAGACTCATGTGCCATCCACCACCGCACACACTTCTTATACTTTAAGAAGAAATATATCTGTGATTATGTACTTCAAAAATGACATGGTGAAATTGGAGGTCCACTGTTTTTGTCATAGAATAAGAATGGATGCTTTTTGTCAAGTACTACTTGGGTAGCTAAGCTTTGTCATAAAATAAAAAATTTGTAATTATCTCATTATTCCAAATAAACGTGACAATAGGACGAACCATATAAACTTTAAATTAATAAAAATAATCTCGAGATGGAATATCAAATGACCTTATAACGTAAGGACTTGAAACTTTTGAATCATCCACTTTTTTATCATATTCCCTATCAGATTCAGTTACAACAAATTCAATTATTTGTTAAAAGAAAAAAAAAGGATTGGTGTATTTTTTTTCTTCTCACTCGATGGGCCCACAACCACGTCACCACTATGAAAAGACTAATCTTAAATTGTTAACTAAAAGAAATTATATATAAAATATTTTCATTAATAATATGTTTAATTTGAGATAACATAAATTAACCGAATAATAACTTATATTAAAAAACTCCTTAAGATAAAAAAACTAATATTTATAATAAAAAAAGGCACAAGAAAAACCACAACGCCAAGTTGCCGCCATTTTTGCACACTCCCGTCGCCGTTCTCGCTCTCTCTCCTCGGTCGCTTCTCAGTTCTCAGTCTCCGACATCCGCCATCTCTGTCGCATCCATGTCCTCCTCCCCGTCCGGCCCCTCTCCTGTCCTCGTCGAGGACTGCGCCGGCATCCTCCACGTCTACAGCGACGGCTCCGTCGTCCGCGCCTCCGAGCCCGCCCTCCTCGTCCCCGTCGTCGACGACGGCTCCGTCGTCTGGAGGGACGTCCTCTTCTCCCCGGAACACGACCTTCACCTCCGCCTCTACAAGCCCCGCGGCGCCGCAGCCGCCTCCGCAAAGCTCCCCGTCTTCTTCTACTTCCACGGCGGCGGCTTCTGCATCGGGTCCCGCACGTGGCCCAACTTCCACAGCTACTGCCTCCGCCTCGCCTCCGAGCTCGGCGCCGTCGTCGTCTCCCCTGACTACCGCCTCGCCCCGGAGCACCGCCTCCCGGCCGCCCACGACGACGCCCTCGCCGCCCTCCTCTGGCTCCACTCCCAGGCCGCCGGCGAGGGCGCTGACCGCTGGCTCGCGGACTCCGCCGACTTCGCTCGGGTCTTCGTCTGCGGCGACTCGTCCGGCGGGAACCTTGCCCACCATCTCGCCGTCCGTTTCGCCCCGGCTCCTGGGAGGTCCGGCCTGGCTCCGGTCCACATCCGCGGGTTCGTCCTCCTGATGCCGTTCTTCGGCGGGACGGCGCCGACGAGGTCGGAGGCGGAGTGCCCGCCGGACGCGTTCCTGAGCCGAGAGGTATGCGACCAGTTCTGGTGGCTCTCGATTCCGGCCGGGGCCACGTTGGACCACCCTCTGATCAACCCTTTCGGGCCGGAGAGCCCGGATCTGATGCCGGTCGAGTTGGATCCGACGGTGGTGGTGGTCGGGGGCCGAGACCTGCTGAGGGATCGGGCGGTCGAGTACGCGAGCCAGCTCAGAGAGTTGGGGAAGCCGGTCGAGCTGGTCGAGTTCGAGGGGCAGGAGCACGGGTTCTACACGTTCCAAGCCCGGTCCGAGCCGGCCAGCAGGCTCATGGGCGTTCTCAAGCGGTTCGTGGACAGCAATGGCGACTCATGTCGTCGTGGTCAAGTTTAGATCATTTACGTATGCTCTTATTTTAATCATTCTAAGAGTTAATTCCTTATCACAGTTACATGATTTCGTGAAAATCCATACAAAATTACAAATAATAATGTGATGTGTTAGATATAAAATGTCAACCTTTAATTAGTTTAATTATACTCTTCTCGTTTTTTTAATCATATTTTTTGTCAGTTGTAATATTTGATAGCAACTATTAAATAAAAATGGGTTGAAAGAAACTATGAAATAATTCTTTTAATAATTATTTATTCAGTTCACAGATTTTACATATACATATACAATATTATTTTATTCTAATTCGTCTATCTCACAAATATTTGGTTCATCTTTTGAATAAGACTTATGGAGATATCATATATAAAGTATATGTCAGCTTATGGAGATATCATATATAAAATATATCTCTTTTTAATGGTTGCATCTATGAGTATGACGGGTGCATAGTTGAAAATTTGGGTTCTAACTTTCTCCTTATTTCTTTTCGGTTTACACTTATCCGTATCCAAAATTATTATCTCCATGTATTCATGTGAGAATTTTTTTAAAAAAACTTTATTGAATTGATTATTTTAAAAATCATATTATTATTATTATTATTATTATTATTATTATTATTATTATTATTATTATTATTATTATTATTATTATTATTATTATTATTATTATTATTATTATTATTATTATTATTATTATTATTATTATTATTATTATTATTATTATTATTATTATTATTATTATTATTATTATTATTATTATTATTATTATTATTATTATTATTATTATTATTATTATTATGTCTAGGTTGTTTGTGGCCCGTCAAACAAACTTGGGTATGAGATACGTTGTTTGTGGCCATGCAAAGTAGAGGAAGTGAAAGTTTAGATAAGTGCCATGAAATGTCAACAAAGTAGTACACCAAAGTCGCTTTGGATCCTTATGATTTGAATTTTAGATGGCACACGTATAGAACCATCGCAATCATTTAGTGCCATATCGTTTTGAGGGAAAAAAAAAGAAAATGGAATGCTAAAAAATTTGTTTGTTTACTTCCAAATTTCATAATGCTACCGTGAGTAAATGTATTATTATTGTTTCCAGTTATTGACAATAGAATATATATTTTAAATTCAATTTTATAATATTATTTATTATCCTTTTATTAAATTGTCTTTGAAAACATTTTTTTTCATCTGGGACCCTTCAAATAAGAAAAGAATGCCCAATTCAATTAAATAAGAAAATAAACCATTTATAACTTTTTTTTTCTTTCTTAGGTTAATATTTGTGATCAGAATCTTCCAACTCAATAATGTCTCTATTATTTACAATATCGGCTTTTAATGTACGTATGATACTATTGATAGCATCACTCATAAATACTACATGAATAATTTTTAGTCAAATGCTTATTGAGAGTTTTTTTGTCAAATGTTTTATTCATGTATCTTATATACTATTGTAAAATAAATAATCCTTTATATATATATATATATATATATATATATATATATATATGAGTTTAATGTAAGTGTTGAGTGTTTTACATATGAAGCGCGTGTCAAGCGGCTTCACGCATAGTTTACTTTATTTTTCGATATATTTCTTCATGAATAGGACAACGAAAAATAATTTTATAATGTAAAAAATTATAAAAAATATATATCTATTATGAAGGACAATAATGTATATAAGTTCGTAAAATTTTGTAAATGATGAATATAATTGTTATCATTAGTGATCATTTAAATTATTTATGAAAAAAGATATCGAAAAAAATAAAGTAATGTATGTGTAAAATAGTTTGACACACGCTTCACATATAAAACGCCCAATACCTACATTAAACCATATATATATATATATATATATATATATATATATATATATATATATATATATATATATATATATACGCCTTATGATTCCACAAGCAATCTCTCGCGCGTTTTTTGTTACAAGTCAAAACATGCAAAAGAACATAAAATGAGGAGAATATTTGTTGTTCATACATACATGATACAAAGAACAATTGTCGTCGGATATAAGCTTGTAAAGTCTCTTGATCTATTAAGATAGGAATTGAACGACTAATAATTAGGGTTTTAGATCAATTATAAGATACTATTTAAGATGATCGAATTATTGACAAATTCATCAACAATTGTTTCTATGTGAATTATAATTATGCTATTACTGCAACATAAGAGAAAAAAGAACGAGTTAGATTAAATATGAGAAACATTAATCTCTACCATTGTTGGTTAATATTTTGTTCCATAGAATAAAGCTATCTTTTAGGTAAAATAATTTTTCGAAAAACAAATTATTCCCTTATAAATCCGTTTCATTATCAAAAAGTAAGTAAAAAAGATTATTTTTGTAAAACAGTGGCAGAATTAATTGTATCCTCGATTGTAAGAGTGAACCCAATTTCTAAGATTAATACATATAATCAAGTTTGGGTAATTTACATAAAAAAAGTCCGAACTTTAATTTTATTCTGAAATATAATCTCATTTTTTTATTTTCCTGTAAAATATGAAGGACTTTGTGTTTGTTCTCAAATCTAGCATGTTTCTTTTCATAAAAAGTTCTGAACTTTAATTTAAGTTTTAGCATAAACTTTTATTTTTAAATTGGTTATAAATCCCGTCTATTATTATATTTTTATAGAAAAATAATAATTCAATGATCATTGCATAGACATGTTGTAAAAAATTAAAGGGTAAAAATTAAAATATTTTTTTACAACTTTAACTTATTTTGTAGTTGGATAACATACGATGTAATTATCTATTATATCTTATTTCATAATGTTGTAAAAATAATAATAAATTAAACTAATTTGCTATTAAAGTTGTAAAAAATATTTTAAATTTTATCTTTTTATTTTTTACAACTTATCTATGTAATGATAGACTATATTTATAAAAAAATAAAATTTTCAAAATAAACTTTTAGACTAAATTTAAGAACTAGACTAAAGTTCGTGAATTTTTATGCAAAAATATAAGTCTAGGCTAGATTTAATAACAAACTCAAAGTTCATGAAGTCTAGATTTCATAATAAAATTAAAGTTCAGACTTTTTAATACAACTTACCTGTCAAATTTTTATCTATGAAAAAAACCACTTTTTCATTTATTACAATATTCTAATTGTGTCAAAGAACAATTACGTAAGACATGTTTTTCTCCAGGCAAACTCAGCACACAGGAACGACAAGACAATCACATGACACGAAAAACAAATCAACAAAGAAAATGTTTAGGATATACATAAATGGAATCCCCAGCATAATCTTTTGAATGGTCGAGAACGTGTATATATATATATATATATATATCACGTCGAATTTAATTCTTAATTATATTATATATATTCTGTCATAGATCGACTTTGTTTCATTTGTTGGCATCTAGCACTGAAAAATAAGAATCTTGGCTGATAGAACATCTGACTCATTCAAATTTGCCTTCTTTACCGTATATGATGCTTATGTATATTTATAGTATACGTATATGGGTTGATGTCAATTTCATTGCATACTTTACTTCACTAAAGAAAACCTGATATATCTAAAAGTTGAAGTCAATTGCGTTACCCCTCTTGCACAAGGAAGTGCTTTCCTAATTTACCTTCTCACGTACACTTCTCTTGCAATTTTGGTTGAGCAACCTTGTCAAGATATATGTGTGCAAACCACTTGGATTAACAAGTGCTAGCTGCTAGCTGTTGTGTGAATTAATTATACATGTATGTACTGTATAATGCATGATTGGGTCTGATTGGAATATAAAATTGGATTTAGTCCTTCCTTCTCCAAATACAGCTGGTATAGTAACAGGCTAACAACATCTATGTTTGTTATAATTTCATGAATGCCCAGAGAATTTTCTTTTCTTACAAGAAAAAGAATAATCAATATATATATATATGCAACTAATGGACATACTTAGCATTCATTAATGTTTGCATTCTTACTCTTAAATCAAGCAAATCTTGAATTTGATTCTCCATCGGCTAATGGCTGAACTTTTGTATCTGAGATGCATTGATGTCTTAATTATATGTCTTTTGTAACCCAAAGATGGCATTGCTTATTTAAACTAGAAAGGTCATTTTTTTAAAGATACATGATATTGATTAGAGAACAAATTCAACATTAGAAGAGGTTTAACATTAACATTTTATGTACACTATCAATTGGATTAGTGCTAATAGCCCTGCACAACAATCAATCTAAAACACACAAACTTCACAGTAATGGAGGACATGAAGGGTACTTTCGTGGATGCCAGAGCTGTTTTAATGAATGAGGTTGACCGCACCCATCATATAAAATAATTAAATAAGGATATGTGAAGAGCATGTTGTATAATGTGAACTATTGTGGAATAGACTTTTAGGGCAATGACATTGCTGTGTTTTGTATCATATGTAATATTGGGGTATTGGACAAAAGAGACTGTGCATAAATTATTCTCATGCCAACACAAGGTACAGAAAATGCAACTTTTGATCTATAAAAAGGTTTGAAAACATTCCAAATATGTTCTTGGTTTAAATAATTATAATCCAATCCAAAGCAAACAAAAGAACTACAACAACAGCAATCCCAGACACAGTTCTGATGATCTGATCAGCTTCATCTAATTACAGTCCACAAAAGTTGCTAATTCCCACAAGAACTCTTATCTACAAGGACTCCTGATTCCAGGACTCATTACAGATCTCTGGCCAAAGTTTCAGAGGATTGTGTAAGTTACCTGTTCATGTGTGTGTTAGAAGAAGACCCATATTGATAATTGAACTACTAGCGTTCAGGCAGCTGGCTGAGCATGTCCAGGAAGCTGGAGCTGGAAACCAGAGCCGAATCCGACTGATAGCGAGGGCTCTGATCCAAGTAGTCCCCATGGAGCAGCCAACTCGTCGGAGAGCTCGCCACCGTGCTGTCCTTCCTGACGCCGAACGACGGGGGGCTCAGGTCGTGGAAGTACAGCGTCGGCGACATATCCGAGGAGATGACCGGGTACTGCTGCTCGTCGGGGCCGGAGCCCTTCGGCGCCGCCCTCGATGCCTTGACCTTGACGGGCAACGGCCGATGCACCCCGCCTCCTCCTCCTCCTCCTCCGTCGCTGGTGGAGGTAGTCCGGCCGCGACCGCCGGAGGACTTGACCTTACCGGATGCGCCGGCCTCCCCCGCGGGCCCTGTCAGGCGCTGCACCAGCGACATGAACTCGCTGGCGTCCACGTGGATCACCTTGGGCGACACCATGTAGATGATCACGGGCCCCTTCGCCGCCGACGCGGACGCCCTCGGCGGCTTCTGTATCTTCCGGGACATGTCGTGGACGGCCAGCGGCGCCGGCGGCGAGGTCACCTGTATCTCGACTCTCCGGTGCGGTCTCATGGCTTCGATCTTCGACGAGGGCATGGCACGATCGATCGACGGCAACCAAACGAAGAATTAAACTATTAATGCGGCAGACGCATATGCGATTATTTATAGATAGATAGATAATAATAATAATTCGGCAGAGAAGTCAACGTTTCAATCCAATGGCACGCGACCTCGCCGTGGCGCCCGCCATATCTTAACTTGTAATGAATCCGCCCTTGGATGCTGCTACAACCAGCTGAAATATTATTTTAAAAGTTAGGAGGCAAGTTGTGCTATTTTTTTTAAAAAAAATATTTTTTATTGAATTATATTAAAATTATATTACAATTTTAGTCCCACATATATCAGAAGTTTTGAGTGTTTGAGAATTATTTCATGCATTTCTCTATTTTTTAATAGAAAAAAAATAGAATTTTACTTTTAAATCATGATCCAAGGTGGCACTGCAGTTAGATATACGTACGAATTACACCATCCTTTTTTTTCTAAATAAAGTTTCACACGTATTAACTATATATATAAATAACTTATAAATATATATTATAAACCATATTATAGTACATGTATGTCGTTATATATATTATATAAACCATATTCTCAAACTATTTATGAATTAGAAATAAAAATATTATTTATTTTAAAAAGTGCCTTCATTAAAAAAGGCTTATAATTACTAATTATCTGAAACTTAAAAAACAATTGAAAATTGGATTTTATTTTTTATTTAGACGTGATTAGCAACTTGGCATGGACTTTTTAGATTCATTGTGCCCTAAAATGATAGAAAAAAAAATTTCCCCGTATTGCGAACGGAAGAGATTTTTAGTGATCGTAAAAGTGGCACGAGGAGGAGAAGAAGACAAATGTCAACTTTAGCATCCCACAAGTAAACAAGAGGCAATGTACGGTCAGACAACCAAATCTTTTTATAAAAAAAAGTACGTAATAATAGGATTTAAGGATGTCCGACAGGGTAAGTGCACATCGGGATTTGTGTTACCAGTTACCACCTCTGTCTCTCTCTCTCTGTCTCTCTCTCTCGTCATCTCTCCATCCCTCCCTCTTCAAAACAGACGGTGGTGGTAAATAAAAGCATGTGTTCACACGTTTTTGCCGCCCACCAAGACCACTTGGACATTTTTCCTTGAATTTTTTTATCAAAGATTCAAGATATTTATATATAAAAATATATAGCACTAAAGTATATATAATCTAATAAATGGATGTGTGAAGCGTAGGAGTCATGTTTACTTTTCAAGTGACATTTACTTCCTTATATATAACTGGTTTCACTTGTTATTACTCAAGAGGTCATTTGATAATGTTTGCGTGAATATATGTTGTAAAACTCCACCTGTGACCGGATCATATTGAACCAATGACATCGAATCAAACCGAGTAATATAAACTAATAAAAAAATGTTAAATAAAATTTTATCTTATTTTAGTGTCTTATAGATGCATAACAAATAAAATAACATAGTTTAAAAAGTCAAATAATAAAACAAAGTATAAATTAAATAGTTATTACATAAATAAATAAATTATAGATAAAAGTGTGATGAAAAATGAAAACAATGGAACATAAATTTTAAACTAATATCAAGGAGGATATTGACATTCATTATTACCGATCAATGTAACATAAATTTTACAAGGAGGATATTGATATCAATGGAACATAAATTTTACAAAAAAAAAAGACATTCATTATTACCGATCAATGTAGGATATTGACAAATATCAAGGAGCACAATAATCCTTAATGACACATAATCTCACTAATCAATTATGTCAGTATCATAAATTATATAATACATGTTAATAATGTCTTAAATCTTACCCCAACTAGAAACTTGTCTGGACTCCAATACGCCTTGAAGTAAAAGATGCCCTCGCAACTACTAAAGTCTCGCTGCCCGGTCAACGATCATATGGGAGATGTAAGAGGATCCAAAGAGATCCCCCTTGTGGAGTGCGGGGGTGGAGTTCCCTGGATAAAATTTTTATGAGATATTTTGTATATAATTCAGAATTAATTTATTTTCTTATTACGAGATAGGTGTCTTATTTTTAAAAAATTAATTTAGAATCTCAATTAGTCTGTAATTTGTATCATCTGTAAAAGAGAGTGTCTAAATAGAAAGAATTTTGCCTTGTAATCCTCTTCTATTTTTTATCTAATAAAACTCTAAGTTGTCTTAAATTTTTTGAATTTTCATAATTTTTGTCCTGCTAAAATTTTAACAATATATATTTTTTAATTTAAATCTTTGTACTAAAAAAAAGTGCTGACCAAGAAGAATATTTTGAATACTAACAGAAGTCTTTTATGATGTATCCATCCATTTTCCTCTTGCATGTTTGGTGCTCCATCTCTATCTCTCTTTTTTTTTTTTTTTTTGCCTTTTTCTTTTGTCTCTAGTGGATATGACTTGAGAATAGTTAAACAGTGGCTGCTACATCTGCTCCTTGGATACACATCTGTTTTTTTTTTTTTTTGACATTATAAAATTAACTAAATTTGAATAATTGACAATGAGGAGGTTGACAATGAGGTTGCTACGCAAGAACTGATGGGACCTGCGAATGCATCAACTCCTCACACCTATTAATCAGTCGATTGATTAAAATTAATTAATCACAAGACGCAGGCAAATGTCGTGGAAATCATATCTTTAATCTTTTACTTTTCGTATGCGATCGGGCTAACAGTCAATTTGGGCACATCTTACTTTATAATATCTATACATGTGTATCATAATACATGTGAATTAATATTTAAATGCACCACTTGCTGTACTTGACCTACCAAACTTATAATATTAATAATATTTAAATATTTAATATTATAATAACGAAGATGTCAACTTCAAACTTAGTTTTCGTTCAAGTTTTGTCTTCGGCCATTTGTTATTAGCGTTATTGCATTTCTCCTCACATAATAATAATAATAATAATAATAATAATAATAATAATAATAATAATAATAATAATAATAATAATAATAATAATAATAATAATAATAATAATAATAATAATAATAATACAATTTCTATCATATTAGCTATGGATCGTGATAAACGGCTGAGATCAACGCCATCTTGAGGGTGCGGTTTAAGTTTTGGTTCGATGGCAAATGTATGTTTTGATTTAAACAAAATTTATGGGGGGTTTAGCTAAACTTATAAGTCAATTAAAATGAGTTATAAGTAGCTTTAAAAAATTTTAATCTTTGGTATAAGCACTTTATTTTACTTACTTATAAGTTTAAAAAAAATTAAAAGGTCCCACCTTATTTTGTAAAAAAAGTTAATCAATTAATTAATAAATATACTATTTTGATCTTAAAATAGATATATTTTTTTCATATATTTAATATATTATAATATTAAGAATTTTTTATCATTAAACTAAAATAATAACTTATGTTTTTTTGTCGTTAACTACTTATTTTTTAGAGTTATTTTCATAAATTTTTCTTAAACTATCACAATTTTTCGCATCTAACCTCAGAACTTATTTTTTTTAATTCATAAATTATATGATTTTTCTATTCCTTCCATTAAGTTTTTCGTTACTTTTGTTTTTTTCCTCAAAAAACTAAATTACTCCTCCCTCCATAAACACATGAAATAACAAAATTTTAAATTTTAAAAATCGTTGGAAGGATTAAAGTGGTAAAAAAATAGTTATGAAAAAATTAAATTATCCTCCCCCAATTTATTTTTTTTCTGTTTCTTTTTTATATTTATTATATGATGTGTTATGGATAAAGGGATAATTTAGTCTTTTAATAAATAGAAAAAATGAAAAGTAAAGGAAAACGTAACAGAAGAGGACTAAAGTGGAAAAAATATAATAGTTTAATAATATAAAAAATAAATCCGTAGTTTGGAGTTAAATACAAAAAAAATCGAGATAATTTAAGGAAGGTTTATAGAAATAACCCTATTTTTAAAAATCAACTTCGATTAATAAATTAGTTATCATTGAATTCATTCTCCACTTCCCTCTCCCCGATTAAATTAATTTAGTTTACTAATTTCTTATACTTTCTATTTTTTCCACATCTATTTCATTATTATACCTTCCTTTTTTATAATTTCTTTTGATATAATAATTTACTTTTCTATTGATTTGAAAAAAAAATCAATTTGAACTGAATTCATTCTGATTTTTAGATTTTGTTTGACAAGACTAAAATTAACGTTTCAAGTGGCGTTTGACGGTTCAAACACAATTTTTTTATTTAGTAAATGACAAAAATAAGTAGCGTCACCGTTTCATACGAAAACATTGAAGAGCTATTTCTACTAGTCTGTAGCGACTAGAAGTTAGCATTTTATAAAATTTTCCAATTTTACCCTTATTCAAATATATTATTTCTTTTTAACTTATCTTATTATTTTCTCATTTTTATTTTATAATCATTTAATTATATTTCTTTTTATATTCATGATTAATTAATTACAAATTATTTATATGTTAACAATGAACAAAAAAATAATTTTATAATTAATATTTTTAATTTTATATCATGGGCGCACTATATAAAATTTATTGTCAATATAAATTTTCTATATATTTTAAAAAATTACTTGTGAAAGTTTATTTTATTTAATTAAGACATAAATATTTAATTTATTTTATTATAATAGAATTTGAATAGTGCTTAAATTAAATAATTTGTCATATGTCTAATTATGTCATTTTATATTCATCAGCTAATTTTATCGCTAAGTTTATCAAATACCTATTTGTTATAGGATTTAATGGCCATCATACGCTAGCAGGCGTATGATGGCCATACGCTTAAGCCCCACCGTCATATTTAATCTGACAGTGGGTGCTCTTCTTGTCATGCGGAGCGGGGGCAGCCGGCGGCGGCGGCGCACCGGCGGAGGTTGCAGAAGCGGAGGAGTCCTCGTCAACGGGGAGGAAGAGGAGGAGGTTGACGATGGGGATGCTGGCCGCGAGGGAGACGATCGCCGGGGGAAGACAGGAGATTCACCGTCGTCGCCGATCTCTCTCTTGTGCGCGATCGAGTTGTAGCGCCCTCGCCTCATCGTCGTCGACGTCACCATCACCGGATCGGGAGAAAGAGGGAGGGATCAGATCGCCTCGCGCCTCGCCGTTGACATCGCCATCGTCGGATCGGGAGAAAGAGGGAGGGATCAGATCACCTCGCGCCTCGCCGTTGATGTCGCCATCGTCGGATCGGGAGAAAGAGGGGGGATCAGATCGCCTCGCGCCTGGCCGCCGCCTCGCCGCTTGGATCCCCTGCAGTCGCCCGCCCTCGCTTCGACATCGTCGTTAGATCGGGGAGAAAGAGGGAGAGATCGCGCCTCGCCGTCGCCCTCGCCTCATCGCCGTCGACGTCGCCATCGCTAGATCGGGAGAATGAGGGAGGGATCGGATCGCCGCCGCCTCGCCGCTCGCACCTCGCCAATTAGATCCCCTGCAATTGCTCGCCTTCGCTTCGTCATCGTCGCTGTCGCCGGATCGGGGAGAAAGAGGGAGAGATCGCGCCTCGCCGCCTCGTCATAGTTGTCGTCGCTCATCGCCCTCGCCTCGTCGTAGCCGCCGTCGCTCATCGTCGTCATCGCTCATCGCCGCTCGCGCCTCACCCAACCTTGTCTCATCGCCCACCGTCCGATTGGATCGGACGGTGACCGGCGGCATATGGGGGTCATACGTAGGGCTGAGCACGGATCGGGTCGACCCGGTCCGCACCGACCCGGTGGACCGGTTAAAAAACCTGGCTCGGACATAAGTCGGTCCAAGACCGGGTTTAGATCCATGGAAACCCGACGGGTCTCGGATCGGATCCGAGTCTGAAGTCTGAAAACCCGACCCGTGGCCCGGCCCGGGTTTCTAATTATTTTACAATACTAAAAGAAAGGGTGGTTGGGTAACCCGACCTGACCCGGCCCGACCCGGATCGGGTCGGTTCGGGTCGCAGCCCAAAAAGGGCAAAGACCCGACCCGACCCGGCCAACTTTGGCCGGGTCGGATCGAGTGAACCCGACTCGTGAACACCCCTAACTAAAAGTCTAAAACCCGATAGCCGGTAACCCGCCTACCCGCAAATGCAAAGTGAAAATTGATTGATTGAAAAAAAAATTCGTGAATCGTGATCGGTGATTCCCGACCTAGGGCACAGCGGTGTGCCGCCAGCCGCCTCGCCGCCTCTCCGCTACTCGTCGTCGCCTTGCCGCCTCGCCGCTCATTGCCGCCTTGCCGCCTCCCCGCTCGTTGCCGCCTTGCCGCTGCTCGTCGCCTCGCCGCTCATTTGACGCTGCTCGCCGACTCGCCGCCTCGCCGCTTGTGTCGACTCGCCGACGCCCACCTCGGCACTCGGCAGGTTCGACACCGCCGTCGTCTCCTCCGTCATCTATCTCGGGTAATTAATTAATGTTGATTTTAACTAAATTTGTTGCTTGTAAGTCTGTAACCTTTTAAGTTAATTGATCATATGCCGGAAACTTTGTCCATAAGTCCATTCGTGTGTGTTCTTCTTGATGATGATCGTCATGGTCAGTTTGCCATGCCTTTGATAGTTAGGACATTCGGCCGTGCATGGCTGCAGCTGCATGCAACTGAGTCAAATTAGGGCTGTTTTGAGGATGCATTCGATTGACTTGGCTCCATTATTTTCTCCACTTTATTTTCATCTTATATATTTTTCCCGTTCAAAATTGAGCCATATCTCTGTGTTATTTTTGTGATTGCTGGCACTTGGCACATTTGTTATGTTCTGCATGCAATTACTTTATTAGATTATTCAATCACTTTTATGTTCATTGATTATTTGATTAGTTTATTAGATTATTCAATCACTTTTTGTGGTTTATTTTTTTTCTGTCAAAACCAGCTAGGATATTCTGTGATTTGTGAATGGAGGTCCAGGATAATGCAAATGTTGTGACTGACATAGGTCCTAATGGTCCTAATCCAACCTCGGGTGATATTATCATCGAGTCTGCCCAATTAAATTTAAACCCTACACAAGGAACTAACGATGCTTCTGTGGAAATAGAAGTAGTTAGGAGGAAGCCTAGTAAAAACAAATCAGAAGCTTGAAATCATTTTGAAAAATTTACTTCGGATCAAGAAGTTAGAGCAAGGTGCAAATATTGCAAAAATGACTTTGCCGCCGATCCAAATAAGCATGGAACTATTGGCTTATTTAAGCACCTTAAAAGATGTAAGAAGTTTCCACATAGAAGTGAAGTGAAGGGACAGAAAATGTTGGCACAAAACTTGCAAGGAGTACATGTTTAGTTGTCAAATGTTGCTTACTTGTTGCCTGTTTAGTTGTCAAGTTTCAACTTTTAGTGATATTTTAGTTATCAAACGTGTGTTGTAATATCTTTACTATTCCCGATTCTAAACCCAATTTTTTTCCCTGTTTTCGGGTCTGACCCGGCCCGGGTACCGGCTGGGACCGGGTCCGGTACCGGGTCAGAAAATTTCTGACCCGGTAAAATCCGGGCCGGGTCCGAGTCTAAAGAAATCCGGACCCGAACCCGGGTTTGCTCTGACCTAGTCTTACGCCTTATAAGGCGTATGACCCCCATTAAATCCTTTGTTATAACCTCTAATTGCTAATCATACCGCTATCTGCTAATTAATTTATTATTTACTAGTTGAACCACTATTTGCTATCTGCTAATTAATTTATTATTTACTAGTTGAACCACTATTTACTTATCAAATCGTTAATAATACTAAGTAGAGCCTTAAAATATGAGTTTTATATCAAATCGGATCGAACCAGTAATTGATCGGACCGCATTTAAAATCACTTCAAAGACAAAGGCCTTTTATTGCCGCACCATAGAAAGCTGCTCATTACGAAAGAGAGAGTTGGGCTTGGTCCAGAAGGGTTAATGGACTGTAAGCCCAAAAGATAACAGCCTTATTTGGTCCATTATTTCGTTTTTTTCTGTCATCCGATTTTTTCCAGTTTCGTTTGATTTCCTCGTCGCGCACGGCGGCGAAGTCGGTCACCGTCGTCGGGTATCTCCAAATTCTCATGTTTTCTGATTCCTGTTCGTTGGAAGACTCAATTTTTGTTTGTGTACTTGCTTAATTGCTAAGATTTTTCGTTCCGCCTGCGAGTTGGGAGTAATTTTCTTGTTCGCGTCTGCATTGGTTTGTTTCAAGAGTTCCTGTCAGATTCATGCCGCTGCCCCTTTCATTTGGTTGCTCTGTTTTTATACCCTAAGTCCTTGTGTTTTCGTACAGTGCCTTCTGTGGATGTTTTTATGTGAGTATTCATTCCGTGGCGCAGTTGCTTGAGCTTGGCTTCCCAAACATGGAGGATACCATGAGTGTGTTGTCCAATGATGGTGATCCTGGAACTACTGGAAATAGTGATGGGACCGAAGGTACCATTGCTTAAAACTTAAACTCTTCTTTCTTCTCATCATGTGGTGTAATGGGTTTAGGGGAAGTTGGGTCTTTCTGATGCCAAGGTTGCACGCCCCAACTTTTAATTGTGTTCAAGCAAGTTTATTCATCTATAAATGAGCAGAATCCAATGGAATTTGCCTTATAACTCTGCAAAACTTCTTGGATTTCGGTTTTCAGTCAATTCCGTGAATGAAATTATGCTGTTCTGATTTAAATGATGCAATGCATTTAGTTCATATTTTTGCATTTTTTTTTAGAAGACATATTTTTGCATTTTAAGATGCCCTGAGGATTTACTTTCTTGTTTCCACAGTGTCAATTTTCTATCAGTTTCTTTCACTGAATTGATTTTAACGTTCATTCTCAAAAAAGAATTTGATTTTAACATTTCTTTGATCATATTATCACCTACTTTTGTTTGTGGCATTCAACTCTATGCAATTGTAAATTCTGGTGAAGTACAATTTTATTCCTGGATCCCAGCATAGGTCGACTTGATTAGCCTAGCTTTCAGTTATTCAACATTTTCTTACACCTGTAATCATTCTCTTTGTGTATCGATGTATGCCGTGAGAATGGGAAAAAAAGTGTTATCTTTGCAATATGTGTGCTCCAGGGATCTCCTCTTTTATTTTCTTCATTTTTCTGTATCAGAAGCCCCAGTGAAAGATAGATGTCAAGACCAAAGGGAAGCACTTCCAGGGGAGCCCAGATGTGCCATTTGTGGACGCTATGGCGAGTATATATGCGACCAGACTGATGATGATATTTGCAGTATGGAATGCAAAAGAATTTTGCTTGATAGGCGCAAGAATGCTCAAAAGTCATCTTTGATACACATTCCCCAGTTGAAGATTCCCACCAATGATGAATGCATTTATGTGAGAGACAATGGTAGATTTGATCCACAGAGCCTTACATCTGTTCAGGTTGAATATTTGAGAATCAGGATTGAAATTTGTGTTAAAGGAAACTCCGTTCCTCCCCCAGTCTTATCATTCTCCTCTTGCGATCTCCCACAAAAGCTTGAAAGAAATCTCGAAGCTGCTGGTTATGTGATGCCAACACCAGTTCAAATGCAAGCTATACCTTCGGCATTGATTGGGAGAAATTTACTTGTTTCTGCTGAAACTGGTTCTGGGAAAACAGCTTCCTTTCTAGTTCCTATAATTTCTTATTGTTCCGGAAAACAGTTGCAATACCCAGGCAGACATAGAAGTCCGTTGGCAATGGTTCTGGCTCCAACTAGGGAGCTATGCATGCAGGTTGAGGAGCAAGCAAAAGTTCTTGGAAAGGGTCTGCCTTTCAGAACTGCTCTTGTGGTTGGAGGTGATCCATTGGCAGGACAAGTTTACCGGATTCAAAATGGTGTGGAGTTAATTGTTGGCACTCCCGGAAGGTTGATAGATCTTCTAACTAAACATGATGTTGACCTAAATGATGTAGGTGTTTTGGTTTTAGATGAGGTAGACTGCATGCTGCAGCAGGGATTTCTAGATCAAGTTATGCAAATATTTCAAGCATTGCCACAGCCTCAAGTATTGATGTTCTCAGCCACAATTTCTACAGGAATTGAGAAATTGGGGAGTACAATGGCAAAGGACTTCATATATATCTCCTGTGGGAAGCCAAACCGACCCAACAATTCAGTAAAACAAGTGGTCATCTGGGTAGAATCCAAACAAAAGAAACAAAAGCTTTTTGACATATTGACGAGTAATCAACATTTCAAACCACCTGTGGTCATATTTGTCAGTTCAAGGCTGGGAGCTGACCTTCTTGCAGAAGCGATTACTGTTGCAACAGGACTGAAAGCTATTTCAATTCATGGCGAGAAGACCACGAAGGAGAGGAGAGAAAGTTTAAAGCTCTTTCTTACTGGAGAGGTCTCTGTCATTGTATCCACTGGAGTATTAGGACGTGGCATTGACTTGGTGAAAGTACGCCAGGTGATATTGTTTGACATGCCAAATTCAATGGAAGAGTTTGTACATCAGGTTGGGCGAGCATCTAGAATGGGAGAAGATGGTACAGCAATTGTTTTTATAAATGAGGAGGACAAGAGGTTATTCAAGGACCTGGTGCACAATCTCAAATCTGCGGGTGCTCCTATTCCAAGAGAGCTTGCAAATTCAAAGTTCTTAGGTTCTTACCCACATAGCCATCAGAGAAAGAGGAAATATGGTTCATGAAACTTCTTACTGCTAATACATTGTATGATTAGAAAATGCTCACTTTACTGTAATGTGCATTGGGGTTTCTCAAATTTGATGTCTTCTATTTCAGAACATAACCCATTTGGCACAAGTTTCACCACTTTACCGTTTAGATAGATCTTGTGTCTATTTTTCTAACCACCAGCGAACTTCTCTTATATTCAATTGCTAGAATGCAATTTATCATGGATGTTGGAATCCCGCGTATACCTTATCGTTCTTCCTCTTGTGAAATTTAGCAGAATGATATTTTTTGCATGTCTTGCATTAACTGTGGGAACACAAGGACTGTGTTGACTTTTGATGTGCAAACTTATGTTGGAATAGTGCATTTGAAGTGGGAACATATTTGCACTCCTTACTTCGTGGATCACTTCATGGTATGTAGTAGCAATAGTTTATGAGATCTTTATGTAATTGAAATTATATAATATGTGAGTATAAAGTTTATGAGATCTTTATCTAATTGAAATTATACAATATGTGAGTGTTTTAATTTCCATAAAACGAGTATGTCAGTTATATAATATGTGAATGTTTTAATTTCCATAAAACGAGTATGATGAGGTTTTTTTGACGGGAGAATATATTTGGTCAACAACAACAACAACAACAACAACAACAAAGCCTTATCCCACTAGGTGGGGTCGGCTACATGGATCATACGACGTCTGATATATGTTCATGAGATTCGACAGGTTTTACGCTGGCTGTCGGGGCCTAACACAACCCTCCTCCTTTATCCGGGCTTGGGACCGGCTATAAAACATAGGCGGAGTTTTAGTTGGAGAATATATTTGGTCATTCATCCATATCATTTTCATCTCTCAGGATTTTAGTTGGAAAATAATGGGAGAACTGTATGATCTTTAGTTTCTTTTTTCATATTTGTCTTAAAAGAAAAAGGCTGACTTTTCACAGAAGGAAAAAAAAAGGTTATGGTGAATACACAGGTCTAAGTTTATCCATCACTTCATATCTCAAAGACCATTATATATCAATTGTTCAATTTGTGGGGAATCTTGTTTGTGAAATTGATATGTCAATTTACATTTTCACCATTGGCCATTAACCCACATATTTTATTCAAAATAGGTACATAAGCATTAGCATTTCTCATGGATGCAGAAAAAAAAGGAACATGGTGACTATGAAGCTAGCAGTTGCTCTCACCAGTTTTCTGGGAAGCTGTAGATTTTGTCAATTGCTTTACCTTGTTAGCTTTTGTTATCTTTGCTGATAGATGCACATCTCATTTTCAATTGTATTTGATCTCTTCTAAATTGTTTTTTAGCTTTTATGCCATTTTCTAATTTGTCGTTTTAGTTTCTACAGCTAACAGTAGAAAGCAAACAAAAGTTCTTCGTATGTATGACTTTTGCCAATCAAGGTTTGCTTTAGCAGAGTTTGTTCTTTTGGATGTTTTCGTGTTAATGGAATCTGGTCCGCATAAAGATGTAATGTAAATTAATGTGAGGAATGTAGTTTCAAGTTAAATTGCATGTCAAGAAAATAATATTTATCTTCAACAAATGATGTTGGGGCATATGATGCTCATTGAAAAGTGATGTGTCTGTATTATGCTTTGTTGCTCATTCTTCCAGGTTTCATTTAATTCAATGTAATTCGAATTAACTTTGAGAAACTAAAAGGCCCTTCACTTCATTGCAGATATTGAGATATGGAAACATTTGCGATTATTCATATTCCTTTTAGAGAGGAGCATGTTCAGAGGTACTTTTCTTGGATTCACATGGAATATTGTTTCACTGGCATGGGAGCATAACCTGGGCATAAACGCCCATAAAATACTGGAAGAAATATAACAAATTATCCTATGTCAGATAGAGCAGGTATCAGAATCAACTTAAAATGTCATCAATAAGATCTTTATGTATACGGAATCTCAGAAGGTAGTTGCTGATTATTATCCAAGCATAACAAGTTTTCCCGCTGTATTTCGAGGCCAGAAATGCATGTAATATTATTGCCTATAGATGCTAATTCGAAAACACATTCTTTGCCGGTTGGTACTGAAAAGTGAGCAGCTTTTGGAGGTTAGCAGTTAGCAAACAACATGGTCTGTTGGAATTAGTATGGGAATTGTTTGGTAGTCATTCTAGCAGTGATTTTCTTGTTGTTCATGTTACATGTTTCTTTCAGTACATAAAAAATGGGGTCATAGTGATGGTATGAAATTCAATCTCAGGGAACTTATCTTATTTGACACTTTGTGGCACAAGCAAATAAACCGTCAGCTGCTGGAGTCCCACATACGCATGATGGTTGAGTTGTGACTGCTGTGTGTTGTTGGTCAAAAAGCAGCTTTGCCCAACACTTTTTTTTTTCGGTGGAGTTGTTAGTTAGGTAGATATTAATGCTTTCCCATTATGGTTTTTGACCTATTTCTGTGGATTGATCTTACTTGGATGCCCAAATCAGATTTCCAGTTTAAATGGACAAGCAATTCAGAGCAATCAATAAAGACAGTCGTGTAACTGTTAATTGATCTTGTTAGTCGTGCTTCTGTCTCAGCAGCTACCCTTTTATGGTCTATTCATCCGGTCAATATCGTCGTATCTCGAATTAAGATAGAGAAAATGTTTAGTTGATGATTGTTAACAGATATTTGGATTTAACACTATGATGAATATAGGCACTGGAAGATGTTATCTAATTTGTACTTTCTGATATTAATTAAAGGTAATTTTATGTTCAGTGGAGATGTTTTTACCGTTTCTGTTCACAGCTCAGGGCCTGGAGCTACTGCCTCTTTTTTTTATCTTAATTATTTCCATACTGTACATATGATTGTGAATGGTTCAATCTGCGAATTCAATATGCTATGATATTACGTTAATATAAATTAACCAAACTGCCGGAGTTGTAATTTTCCATGGTAAAAGCATTGTCAAAGAAGGAATTTGAATTAGCTGAAACATCTGCATCTTGAGAAGACTTCTCTCAGGATGGAAAAAAAATATCAGGGCTGATGACCACATGATCTTTATTTCACTTTTGCAGTACGGTCATTGGTCAGGTATCTGTGATCTCCATACGAATCTGAGATAGTGCCTTCAGCATAAATGGAGACTAATGGATTCATTGTGTCAGTTATCTGTGCTCTTCCTTTTGCACTTGTTCCCTTCTATCCGTAGGCCATTTCATAATTGGAGGCACACCCTTATTGATTAGAGCCTTCTCCAAATCAGAATATACAGTACAGAATGAAACCATCAACAAAAGAAAAAAAAAAGGGAAAAAGAACACAATGAACCCCACGAAACCATCAACAAAAGAAAAAAAAGGGAAAAAGAACACAATGAACCCCACGAAACCATCAACAAAAGAAAAAAAAAAGGGAAAAAGAACACAATGAACCCCACTAATAATGGGGATTTGGATTGGTGTTATCTGCCAGCTTTACCCATCAGGAATGTGCTCTTCAATCAATCATCACTTCCATAAAAAATAATTGACAAATAGTTCACAAGTTTGAATGTGTGATATCTTTAATTTATTTATGGTCTTCTCTTCATGCAGAGAATAATGAAATATGCCCTGAAACCTTCACTTCCATCATAAATAATATGGTCGTAGAAAAAAGAATTGTCACAAGATCAGGAGGAAAAAAAACATGGAAAAGAAAGAGTGGATGTGAAAAAGTAATTGATCCAAGGCTGATTGAGAGTCCAAATATTTATTGTGATGCAAAGATGAAGAAGTAAATGGAATAGAAAGAGGTGGTTGTATATTTATGTGGCAATTTCAGTAGCCAACACTTTTGAACCTCTCAATTTGCCATGAGTGATAAAATTAAAATCCAGCAGCAGAAGTGGTTTCATGTTGCTTTCTGCCAAAGAATAAAAAAAGATTAAAACCCTTTTACAGTAGAAAAAATAACAAAAAATCCTTGTGGACTACTGTGCCTTGGCGTAATCTGAAACTTGTTTGTGCCATCATGAGGTCCACGTTGGTGTCTCTGTTAAAATTCATTTCATGCCATTCAATTTCCAATGCAGCATTTTCCTTTTCTTCCAGTAAAAGAATTTCCATTTCCAATTAATTTATGGACGGGGATAAATCCTGATAAACTGAATAGAAAAATCTAGTAGTCATATTAAATTAATTTTCAGAATACATTGAAACCTTCGTCGAAAGTAGATTTTTGGTGCCACTTTATGTACTTGTATAAGTTGGCTTCATAAGAACAAATATAGTTTTAAAATTATAAATTAATAGTATTTATCTCCTATATCATGTGAAAGAGTGCGCTATTGAATTCTTTTTTACTGCAAAACAAAGTTTTTTCCTATCAAAATTGTCATGATTGTCAAAATATAGGGAGGTTGAAACGAATTTTTCTTGGAAAACTGAAACGAATGCAAGTGTTAAAAAACATTTAAATTTTTTTAGAAAATTGTGTAACATATGTAACTCCAAAACCTTCTTGAAAAGGTTTTAACTTGCCAACTAATGAAGGTAGCAATATTTATTTATTTATTAGCAAAGGCCAATATCAAGGGAAAAAAAGGCTACATCCCTCCTACCAAGCATTGTAATTTGAATCAATAAACTGTTATAACAACCTGTATAAAGCTTTATATCCAAAAATGAAGAAATCACATATTGAATCAGCATACTAATATTGTAGCAGCTATTAATAAATATTTTTAAATGATCTATTTATTAATAGGAAAATAGTCAGGTAAATTCTTATAATACACATTCTAATTAAACACGCAAAAATGATTAGTAATCATGCACAGTGCATACAACAAAGACGAAGAATAATGGTGATGGGCATATTTTACTTATTTGATTTAAAATGATTAATATGTCTTATTCATTTATTAAATTCTCGTTTGGTCAACTAACTTTTAAATGTCACCCAGTCCATATCCATACCATAATCTACCATCTTTACCTTCAACTGCGAGCCGCCAAATCTACCGAAGGGTGCCTTGTCCTGTTTTATCGTACCACAATCTATCCATCCATCTCAACTAATTGCAGCTAAAAGCAACAGAAAAAAAGAAAAGAAAAGATACGAACAGGAAGGCGAAGAAGTGAACCAGTAAAAAGAAAAAGAAGAATAAGAAGAAACAAATCCATCCAGACCAAACGCACTTCTTGTTAGTCCTTCGTCGTCCAACTCCTCTTTTCTTACTCGTTTCTGTTTCTCTTTTCCTTTTTCTCTCCCTCGTTTCTCTGCAGTTTCTCGGTTCCAGAATTGAGTCCATCGGCCATCGAATTGGGTCGAAAAGTTCCCAATTTTCGTTGGTTCTCCTCGTCAGCTGATTGAATGAGGTCATAAAGTTTCAATCTTGATCGATTTTCTTGACGAATTCGATCGAATTTTGGTATAAAGAGCCCAACGTTTTTTTAATTGTTTAATGCATCCATGGACTTGCAAACCCTCGCCGTCGCGGTCGCTGGCCCCGTCGGTCGTTGTTGCTCGTGCTCGTGCCCGTGCTGCAACCCGACGGCGGCCTGGCGTCGGTCCGTGAAGCGCAGGCTCGAGCATGCGGATGGCGATGCGGTTCCGACTCCGGCTTCTGTCGCTGAAGATGCAGGCGATGCCGGAGTGGCCAGGGTGGAGGTGGAGAACGAGGTCGCTGCACTGCGAGAGACGGTGGCGAGTCACAGGAGACGATCCAGGAGCTGTGCGCTGAGCTAGACGAGGAGAGGAACGCGTCGGCGACGGCCGCCAGTGAAACCATGTCGATGATCCTGCGGCTGCAGCGCGAGAAGGCTGAGGTCCAGATGGAGGCCCGCCAGTTCAAGCGCTTCGCCGAGGAGCAGATGGCCCACGACCAGGAGGAGCTCGCCGCCCTCGAGGAGTTCGTCTTCAAGCGCGACGAGGCCCTCCAGTCGTTGTCCTTACAGGTTCAGGCCTACCGCCACCAGCTCCTCGGCCTTGGTATCGATCCTGACGTTGCCTCCCCTTCACCCGTCTCCGACTCGTCTCCCTCGCCCATCCCCGGATCCCTTCCGGAAGATGACGCTGCCAAGGACGGTGAGCTGCCAGAGACGCCCCAATTCGAAGATGTTCCCATATACGAGTACCCTCCACTGAAGTGCACGGTCCCTGAATATGATGATCGCGGCCATGAGGAAGCAGCTATCGATCTTGAAAAGTATGCCTTTGGAGAGACACCTTGCAATGAAGAGAAGGCTGAGAGTTCAGAAGCACGAGTTTTCCACCTGAAGGAGGCAGCAATGCCCTGTGGCAGCCGCACAACAGACCAAGATGCCTCCCAAGAGTCACTACCAGGGGGATTCAAGAACCGAGAGGAGTACCCTGAATTGGTGGGCCGAGCACCATCTGATGATGACGAAGGGGATGATAGCTTGAGTGATAGGGTGTACACAATTGATGCAGTTTATGGTGTTCCTTCAATTGGCGTGTCCGAGGATTCTGCAGTTCCATTGGAAGAGAAGGATAAAAGAAGGCGGTTTACTGAAGGAAATGGAGTAGATGAGAATGTGGACATAAAGAAACTGTACACAAGGCTTCAGGCCCTGGAAGAAGACAGGGAGGCAATGAGGCAGGCCATTGTTTCTATGAGGACAGAAAAGGCACAATTGTTGTTGCTGCAAGAGATGGCACAGCAGCTCCGCAAGGAGGTAGTTCCGGAAAAGAAAATTGTGAAGAAGACCTCTTTGTTCGCAACCTTCTCACTCGTGATCTTGCCTATGATCAAGGTAATTTTTCCAAATCATAAATTAATCTAATTGACTTCATGGTATAGTCGAAATCAGTCCTTATAAAGAACAGTGTCCTTTTTCATCCATTCTCTCACTTCTGAAACTAAGGCAATTGTATATTATTACACTTTTGATTCAGTTTATTATCTCTTTTATATTTGTTGAAGCAATAGAAGTGTAAAAACTTTCGGACAATGCTATCTAGTCATGTTAAATGTAGGGAATTAGAAGAAAAGCAAAAAGTAAGTGAATTGTGTGAAAGGTTCACATGATTGGATGGGAATCTCCAACTAAAGAACTGAGAAGAATAG
This sequence comes from Pontederia crassipes, assembly GCA_030549335.1. Lineage (NCBI taxonomy): Eukaryota > Viridiplantae > Streptophyta > Magnoliopsida > Commelinales > Pontederiaceae > Pontederia > Pontederia crassipes. Next base: position 56,094,326 of record CM060198.1, read on the forward strand.
CATAACAAATTTTCATGTTAAACTCACGGATCATGATCTTTCAGTGTTTAAACATGTCTTATCTCATGAAACTTAAAGCTCACAGTTCTTGTATTGCAATACAATGTTGCCACTCTGTAGTTTAGTTTCGAATCTGAATTGTGTAATCTAAACGTATGGTGCAATGGCTAATTTCCTTCAAATATTTTCTGTTTGTTTTACTCTACCACATGAAATAAGTAGTAGCTCGAAATAGCATGACATTGTTTGCTATCAAATGAAGTGCCATATTCCTCACAGATAGTTTGATGTTTTGCATTGACTCATGAATTTGTATTCTATTAATCGTAAGTTGAATTTCCTCTTGCAGTGGATTATGTCATTTTTTCTCTGGAAAAGGAAAGCAACTCGAAGCAAGTATGTGAATGAACCTCGTCCTTCTTCTTTTGCATCATTTCTTTTTCCTTTTGTTTGGAGTTGCCAGAGAACTGAATCATCTCCTTGTTACTTGGCAGGTACACATTTGGGCTATCAACCAGCAATGTTGGATTATTGTTGCTTCTAGACAAATCTCCACGAATGACTTACTGGAAAGCAATTACTAGGAACACAGTTGGGTCTGCCACTAATCACCGTGCTTCATCTTCTTCTATCTAGGGTAAGAGCGGTTGATATAATTGTGTCATTGCGGATTGAAGTATTCTGATTGACATCTACCAAAAATTCTCGTCCAATCTTTGATACCTTGTTTTTTTTCCTCCTTGTCCTTGCCTTTTTTATTTTCTGTTTGGGCTTGGTTAATATCCATTTGATTGATGAGTAAACCATGCCATTGTATAGGAATAGAGGAGTGGTTTTGTCTCTTGCCCAAGATTGTGCTTGAACCCACGTTTAGCTGTGAAATTGAACAGTACTGTGGTTATTAGACGTGTCAGTCGCACCAAAATGTGATTCAACATTTTTAGTTGTTTATACTGAATTACATTGAAGGGAGCAACTGTTTACCCAGCCTTGTTTTGATGTTGCAACTTGTAAGAATGTGTCCAAAGTCCTCTCTTGTTTCCATCTATATGAAACAGCTGATTTCACAACCATTGCAGGGTGGGTTATTCATATGTGAAGCACCACATCTATTGTCTTATCTTAATAGGTTAAATGGACAGTTCTGGTTCATAGTTTTTGGCTGGTGTCTCTATGGATGCCGTTGCATGTCAACTGCCAAGCTATATGTGGTTTGCATACATCCATTTGCAGCTCCCTGAAATCTGTGCAGGTTGATTTTCAAACTCAAAAAACTTGGCCCCTGAAATTTAGAGTACGAATACGGACTGCCACAACTTCAGTGTGATGTTGATTTGCATGATATCTTTCATGGTTTATATTTTGTATAATTCAGTTGCTGCTTTTATTAATCTTTATAAATTGTATGTTTTCAGCCAAGTGCCTGCTAAACTAAGCATTTTTCCTATTTTCAAAGGATTTTTTTTTGTGTGTGTTGAGGTCTTTTGGTGTAGTTTTACTAGTTCAGATTGAGATGAACCGATCATGGTGTCTTATTTGAGGATTTAAGCTGTTAGCCACTTACTGGTTCATAATGTGCATTTCATTGTTTCTGATACTCCCACGTCAACTGGCATCAGTGTTCGGTTTCTTTTTTCGTCTTTCGGACAAAAAAGATATGGAGATGTTGCATCCAAAATTTTGGTCGATTGAAAAATTATTTTTAGATTTTTCTCGGTCGGTCGCACTAATGGAAATGCTAGCCATCAAATTTTAAGCGATGGGCAACAAATATTTGAGATCCAGAAATTTACAGGAATTGCTTACATAAAATATCTGTTTCTTTTAATTTCATGGATGAACGTGCCTGAAATGTGGATCATATATTTTGTTTTCTTTTTTATTGTCGGAGAAGAATCAATATTTAGAATTATTAACTAATTTAGACTGAAACCCACAATTCTGTGAGGAGCACATCAAATAAAACCAACTTTTTGATAGAAGACTGTGTTGGGTGGAACATCATTCTATACAAGTAATATATAAAATACTTGACCAAGAAAGCGTCTGTAGCTCAGTGGATAGAGCGTCTGTTTCCTAAGCAGAAAGTCGTAGGTTCGACCCCTACCTGACGCGCGTTGTCGGATCGTCCCTTTTTTTTCTTTTTCCTTTTTTGCTATATGTATTAAATTAAGAAAATAAAAACTTAAAATTTAAAAATATAAAATGGGCCATATTTTTTATCCTAAAATTTAGATTAATAAAAAATATTATAAATATGATATTATGACTATTATATTTATAAAAAAGTAGTTTTATATATAATATAGTTATAAACTTTATGATATATGATTAACTATATATATATAGTATAATTATAAGATTAACAATATATGATTAAATATTTAACTATATATTAAAAAAGTAAAAGAAAAATCGTGTTCGTCGGGCCGGGCCGGGCTGTGCCCAACTGGTTTGGCGCGAACCCGGCCAAGTGGACATGAGATTGATTGAAAGACCTCTTGCACAAAGATAAAAATGTGATTGCTTGAAAGGTTTTCTGTTTGCCTCACCCGAAAAATTATAATCTCCTAAACTCATGTGCCTAATAATCCACTTACCTAAAAGAATAAAATATATTTCAATTTTATTTCCTAATACACCCTTATCTCTCTCCCGCGTCAATTCCACTTACCTTATCTTTCATCTTAAATCTTATTTTTTATGCTGCCTCATTTAATATATCACTTTAAATATTTTTTTCTCTTCATTTACCATACTTTGATTTGTCCACTATATTATTTTTAATATTTTTTAAGAAGCTTTAATTTATGGTGGTTTTCTTTTGTACAATGTATCACTATGCTGCCTTCTTTATTTTTTTTTTCATACTCGACTTTGTTTATTGTGATTTTTTCATGTTATTCTACCAATGGAAAAAAATACTAAATGCCAAAAAAACAACAACGAAGTTATAAAATAATAATTAGCTAAATCGGTATACATATTGTTGAAAAAAGTTCTATACATTTTTCAAAAAATTAATTATTTTTTCATCAAAAGTTAAAAGAGTATTATAAAACCAACAATTTTAATTCATATATAAATTGGTAGATATATCTTCTAACTCAATGGTTCATTTGGTCTTACTTCATTAACTTGCATAGAAAAGCATCGCAAAAATAAAATTAAAATGACATTATTGTCGATAAAACATTATACAACGATTAATATATCTAATTACTTATATCCATAATGAATAAGAAAACTCGCCTAGCTAGGATATTTTATTAATACCAAATTCAATGCATCAGGCTTAGAAAAAAATCATTATCGTTAGGTATTAAAAATAAAACAATAAAACTAGTAGTAACATTTCACTGTAAGTAAACTATTCAAATAACAACTTAGTGGTGCTTACGCAAATAAAAAATGTGAATTACAAAATTTTACAGTAAATAGTATTAAATAAATGGGGTTATATTTCTTTAACTTATTCTAATGACAATAGATGGAAAAAAAAAGAGGAAGGTGAGATTAAAGAAGAGAGAGAAAGATAAAGAAAAAATAAAGAAAGGTAAGTAGATTTGACGTGGGAGTTAAGGGTGAAAGTAATTCGGATGCAATCGGATTTTTTGTTTTAAAAAAATAATCGTTATTTTTTGAGTCAATGTTTAAAATTAAAAAATTATTCTAAAATCATTTTGAAAAAACAAAAATCACCTTCTAAGGAATTAATTTTTTCAGATGATTTTTCGATGCCGTACTTTTATGTAATTATATTTTAGAATATATTTAATAACTTAATTAATATAAAAATATTTAATTTTATATTAAATATAAAAATACTACTAAAATTTTAAAGTTATTAAATTAAAGTTCGGTAATGTAATAGAAAAGTATGAAATTTTATACAAAAAATATTATATTTATAATAAAAAATTAATAATAAATGTATTATTATATAAATAAAAATGAATTCCATGGACCCTTATGATTTTTTCCAGATGAAATTTTAATTTTAGCGAGTGAATTTTAATTTATTAAAAATCACTCTAAATCATATTCGAACCTTCTTTCTATTCAATTTTTTGAGGTCAAATAAGTTTTTCGAATCCGTCGAGTTTTTTCTTATACCCCTACGTGGTGGGAGAGAGATAACGGTATATTTGAAAGTAAAATTAAAATATTTTTTAATAATTTAAATAGAGGTTCTCATTGAACTTTATATTGTTAGATATATTATTAGGATGATGAGTTTAGGAGGCATTTCTTTTACATTATTAGGTAAATTTGCTTATGGCATTTCTCTTGCCTCACGTAATTGCATATGTGATGGAGTTGATCTGATTTGATGTGACAATACAATAGACGCAGTGGAAAAGAGATTCTGAAATAATAAGGACTTGTATTTCCTTATAATGGTGTTCACGATGTGATGGTAACTTGAACATGCTAATTAGCTGGTCCCTGCAGAATTTCTAAAAAAAAACATAATAAGGAAAATGACTTGGGGCATCCAAAGCAGTACGCAAAAGTTAATGTGGAAGGAGATGAAGAAAGATGATGGAAGTGAAAAATGAAGAACCCTATACAGGTCTGCATCATGATCCTGCAATTGAGCGTGAGCTCTACAAAAGTTAAATCCTGACCCCTAGCTGCCCTCTGCTAGAACAGGTACCAATTAATGCTTAGAAAACGTTGTTTTTTTAAGTGCACGAATTACTCGAAAGTTTGAAACTATTAAGCAGTTTGAGACTTTTCATTAAGATAGTTTAGTAAAAACTAAGAGGCAAAAATTTAACGAGTTATTAAGTCATGTGATGGAAAAGGTGGATTAGAGTTTTGCTTGCAGCAGTTAAAATGATAAAAAAAAATAAAAAAACACAAATGCCAACCGATTGTTTCACGAGCTCTTTTAAGATTGATTCACGAGCTCTTTCCTTTACTTCTTCCATCTCACAACGCAGCTGGTCTGCCATATGCCAAAACCAGTGCAATCTCAGACGTACGCCACTCGCCACGCAACGCAACCAACGAGAAAGAGAAGGAGACCTGACATGCAAATCATAATCATGCACGGGAGTATGGGAGTTGAGTCCGGGAGCAGCAGAAAAGATTATTAATATATATAAATTTGCATTCATTATTGGGGTGCTTTCGCAATTTCGCTGATCCATTTGTTATTTTCTCTGACTTCTCTCTCCCTATAAATACTGCTGATCTTCTGCTCCACTCCATCCATCATCCACCTCCTACCTCTGGACCTCCTCCCATCATCCGCAGATACCCCTGTTCTCGTACGTACACAGTGCACCATCATGTCCTTGCGCAAGACTCAAATGTATCTTGTCAAGGCCTTGAAGATCGCCCACGAGCAAATGAAGGAGCCAAGCTTCCCTCGTGCGAACGAAGACTTCAAAGAGAAGTTCCGTGCCCTCGTCCTTGAGATGGAGCAGAACGTCAGAACTATAAAAGACATACGAGGCAACCCTGTTATTAGTTGCTCTTCTCTTTTTCTTTTCTTTCTTCTGACGGACGGACACTTTTCCAGATGTGGACGACGACGACGAAGAAGAAGAAGAGGAGGACGACGACGACGACGACGAAGAAGAAGAATAAGAGGAGGAGGAGGACGACGACGGCAGCGGCAGCGATGAGAAAGAGCAGTAGAACAAGTACTTGGTGCTGGTGCTGGTGCTGCGTGCGCAGCATAGTTCTTAGTTTAGTCTCGTGTCACGTTTTCTTTATCCCGCAATTAGAAGTCTTTTTATTTCATGATTTGAATGTTTGTAATGATTTAACGTTTTCCCAGAACGTTGTTGGTTTTTATTGGGATGCATATCTTAAGATACTTCAAATGGTAACAATTATTTCACCAGAAATCTTTTTGAAAAAAAAAATAATAGAAAATATATAGGAAAATAAGTTGGGAGTAAAAATAAATAAATAAATATAACCCACCGTAATATTGTTGGTTCAAAAAATATTAACTTCAAATGTCGAAAAATTCAAATGGTACTATTTTTTGAACCTTTACAAAGGTGTTCCTCTTTATCTTCTATCTCTTACTCAACTAACTCTAAAGCAAAACTCTCCAACGCTACCATAATATGCAAGTCGAAGAATTCTCCCACTCTATTCAACGCAAAGTGCGGTTTAACATACTCATGCGAAATTAAAGTAGTCTATCGGAAGAGTTTTGTTGATTAATAAAAAATAATATAGAAAAAAAATCACATTTAATTTTTGGATATTTTCCCTACTTTACCACAACGGTATTTTCAAACATAACAAAAAATATGAATATATTAATAATATGGGTACCCTATTATTGCTTTAAAATTTATTATTGTCATTTCATTTTGTTAAATAGAGTAAAAATGTTCAGCGCTAATAAATATACAATTAATTAAAATTCTTTTTTGTTTTAGAAAACTTGTTGAATTTAATATTATTGGTTTCTGTGATAAAAGTTAGATTCAAATCGTTAATCAGATTATTTTCTTTATGTGAAAACCACTACACAGCACCTTATGCCATTACAAAATATGTTTTTTTTTTTTATTTTCTTTAGCAATTAATGTTTAAATTGTTTGAAATTTAAAACTATTAGCTTGGGGCAATCCAAAATGAGATTTTTCATTACTCTTTAGTAACATTATATAACAAGATGCAGAACTTAATGCGTATTAAGTCATTGCGATAGAAAGGATTAGAATTTTCCTTTGTTGAATTTTTCTTCTATCTGTCTTCGAGAGAGCTTCTTGGGAAGGCGCAAAAGCTGCAAAACTTTTGTACCGATTTTTTTTTTCTTCCTTTATGAAGTTCTGTTCTGCTCAGTCTTACTCCTTTGAGGGATTGGATTGGTACAAATCTTTTGCAATGTTGTGGTGGCAATTGGCAACCTTTTCTTTCGCAACGCTGACTCGCTGTCTTCCTTTTGCAAATGAGTGATGATCACATCAACAGAAGAGAGAGAGAGAGAGTACATTAATTTTAGTAAAATAAGATGAAAAAATAATGAGTATTAAGTAGAATTTGATGAGTATTAAGCCAGTGATAGAGTTTAATTTACCAACATTATAAAATAAGATGCAAAAATTAATGAGTATTAAGTCATGCGATAAATTTTAAGTTGCAGTAGCATAAAAAAAAGCTCGACTGATTCATGATAAAGAATTATTGGATAAATTACGTCAAATATTCTTATGATTCTTTTTCGCTTTACTTCCGACTTCACTCTGGAATACGAATATATTTTATTTTATAATTTATTTCACGAAAATATCCTTTCGATCGGAAATACCTATTTTCTTAGTCACTTCGTTGACGTGATGGGACGATGCACTCTCTTTATTAAACACAAATGCCACGTAGAATCCAAGTCAGCAAATTAATAAAAAAACTAAATAATAAAAAATTTTCCTCCTCTCTTCATTGACAACAAAGTGCAGGAAGGAGAAGAGGATTATATTTATTTTAATATAAAAATTAGTTAATAACTGTTGTAAAATATAAAGTATATTTTTTGAATATTTGAGCATTATTTTCATAATTAAAATATTTTATTTTAATATATTTTATTTTAAATTAAGTATAGGACTAAAATTAAGTAAAAAGTAAAAAATATTTAAATAATAATAAAAATGTCGGTTCGTCGGGTGAAATCGGGTCAACTCGGATTGGAATTTCTCAACTCGTACCCGACCGGAACCCTCATCAAGTTGGGTTTAGTTGATTCGACCCGACCATTGCCCGACCCGACCCAAATGAGATTGGATTAGGACGGATCGTCGAGTTCACCGGATCGATTCGACCCGATGAACACCCCTAGTTGTTTACTCTCTCTCTATATATATCTCATCCATCATCCTTCTACAATGTTAACTCTCATAATTGTCGACATTTAAGTTAATATCTCTCGTGCAAAGATGCAGGAAAATGACTTGGGTGACATTTGGTTGAGGATTAATTGATGGATTATAATCGAACACATCATTTATTCTATAAAAATACAAAAGATAAAGTTGTCATTTTTTGAAAAAATAATAATCTTATAAATAGTGAAAAAATGAAACTTAATGTATTTTTATATTAAATGAAATAAAAATAATCTGATATATACTTAAAAAAGTAATTAATTTACTGAATTATATGTCGTAATCCATGCAAACCTAATCCCAACCAAATGATGTCTTGAGCATTAGAGAATGCAAAAGTTTTTTTTAAAGGATGCAAAAAGTTTTATTTAAGGACATAGAAGTTAATGCGGATATGAAAATGACAAAGACGTCGAGTCCATATCATGATCCGCCGGTTTGAGTGTTAAAGATCTCAGAGCTGTGCAAAAATTGATTCGGCATCATGACCGGATTAGGAGAGTTCGGGAGGAGGAGAATGATCTAAAAAAATTATCGTTCAGAATTGAATGATCAAAATTTCTTAAAAAAATTCGCCGACTAATTTGCCTTGCGATATACATGTGCAAGCTTCCATTTCTCGCAATCCGCCGGAATATTTTCAAGAGCATATTGTTGATAATGCCTTGAATCTAAATCCAATTGTAATTCTATGTGGTCCCCCTACCTAATTAGGCAGCAGAATTTCTCTACGGGTCTCGCTCCGTATAAACTCTCTAGGGGTCTAGAGAAAAATTCATCCTTGTAATCATCATTTTTCATCATAACAAAGAGTTGCCATCATTTTTCCTTCGCGTTCTTATGTGTTCGTACGACCTCTCTCTCCCTCCTTTCGTAACACATATTAAGAATGCGCCACGAGTTCAGGAGGAGAGAGACCGACACCTGGGAGACCTTCGTTCAGAGGCCACGAGTTCGTTGCATTTTTGTATATACAGTTTGTTTTGTCTTTTCACGAACAACAAGAGATGAAACAAAATCAAGGATGGTTGGCTCAACTGGAAGCAGGGTTGAGTCCCGAGCGCTCGTTGGGTGCTAGTAGCCTCAGGTTCGAGTCTCGGAGTCGCCACCTTGGTTAGGGAATTACCGTTACTGCTTCATCTTCCCGACTCCGGATTAGTCGAGTGCTAATAGCCTCGGACATCGGAGACCTCCCGTAGACCCGGCCCGACATAAAAAAAAGAGATGAAACAAAAACATACTAACGAACTCTTGACGACATCATATATCAACTTATATGTTGTTATGAAATCAATTTTAATCTAAGATCATTTCAAATACGATAAAATCATTGGAATAATGTTTTGATCTTTTCGCACGAGATTCGTGATCCCCATTTTATGTTAGTTGAAGGAGAAGAAATTTGCCAAATATCTGTAAGAGTATTTTGACTTATAATGCTAATAAAGATTAGTTTCTGATTTATTTAATTAATATTGGTACCATGTAATGATCTTTCAAGGATACACAATGTGTTTTAAAAAAGAAAATAAATTTTTCTACGTCCGAGGCTATATTTTTCTTCGGAGTTCGATTACTTTCTAGGAATATTCCTATTTCAACGAGGAGTTTTCTTGTTAATCTCTCCGTCCTTTAATTATTATTTAGAAATCCACAGAATTCATTACTGTGGATTTTAGAATTATAACCTTATTTACTTGATTTTATTTATAATTATACCTTCATATATTTAGTTTACCTATTCATATTAGAATTTTAGATTCGGCGCGCCCACGTCCAGTTAGGCCAGAATGTGCTTTGGTCATGGCCCACTCAAAAGTTGAAAGTTGATGCAACAGATCCGGCCGAAGCGGCCATGGTTGCAAATCCGCAAGTGGTGTCGTGATGGACCCTTTGCGATCTATCAACTTAGCTACAGTGTAACATCTCCTTAGCTCCGTCAAAATATTGTTCACTTTGGATCGTAAGTTCACACGAATTTAAAATATATCTTGATAGTTAAAGGAGTATACCACTTATAAGCTCATAATCATCTCCATATTTTATTCACGTGAAATTATATTTCTTCACCTTTAATTCTTTCACCTTCGAACCTTTAAGGTCTTTGCGTATGTCTATTATCATACTTATGTTAATTATATGAGTGTGACAAATAATATTCATTTATATGTAAATGAATTGTATGATTATTTGCGTGCATAATATACATTCATATATGTGATTTATGCAATGTTTACTTGAATGCATAAATATTTGTGAATTATGAATGTGACATGTTTCATAAAACTTATGATGGAATAAGTTTGAAATTATGAAACATAAGTAGTCCAAATATGATTAAGGCATCTAATTTGTATGATGCCCATGGTATAATTTTTGTTGAGAGATGCGTGATATGTGCATGTTTAGGAAGAAACCGAAAAGAGATAGTGGGAAATTTAGTATTTTTTTCTGTTGACTTACGTGGTGTACTGTTAATACAGTCTCCAAGAATTATTATGTTACATGGCTTGATGACATTTTTTCGATTATTGTGGTGACAAAGGCAAAGGGGTGATGGTTTCCTAATTGTCATCTTACAAATGTAAGAAAGAGCTCCCATCACAAAATTCTAATTATCCTGGCCATATTTTTTGAAAATACTATGTTAATTACATCATATATTTTTTAGATGATTTTGGATGTTTATTATCCAAAATGATTAGAATAGTATACTTTGGCGCAACATTTATTTTTAATGAACGATAATTATTTTTTTAGATAGTGCGAGATGAGTGGAAGCATAGCGACCATCTCAATGTTACTGCCTTAAAAATATTATTATGTCATTATTCATAATATATATGATAAGAAGACATACAAAAACTAATTCAATTCCCTTATGTAAGTTTGACCACACATTAGTGACACACACAAAAAAAAATCTTTACAATATGATAAAGTCAAAAGGAATATATAAAAAATGACACATAACAAAAGATAATCTCTGTACCACTGTCACAATTCTCACGATCTTGGTTCATAAAGAAAATAATAACTTTTACATAAGTTTTCTTCAACAGATATGTTATATATCTGTATGTGATCATAAACTTGATGGATGAGTTAGAGAATCTTAGTCATACTTTTTAGAATGACTAAGTGATAATTACTTATTTGTAATAAGTATAGTAAGATTGCACACATATTTGATATTTAGTGAAAATATCAAATATTTTGACATTTATGTGAAGAATGTTTGTCATCTTCAATTATGACATATGTTGTCCATGTTAAAATAAGAAATCATAGTCCAGTAAATAATGTATAAATACTGAGAAGGACTAATGCTACTCACGTCGATCTGAGAAGCATGATGATAAAGTTAATATAAACAAAAAGTGCTACGCTCGTGGCAAATACGATAATTTTCATTCGTGATTGCATTGAGTAAAAAACTATTGATATAATTATATGGTCATTTTGTTCAATGATAATGTTGTTTCGTTGTTGAAACTCATCCTTTTTTGTGGAATGAGATTATTGGAACAATTTATCATGTAATTAATAAATAATGAATTCTGTATATGATTTAGCTTGCAAGCTAAAGGACATAGTTGGAAACAATATGAGTTAAAAAGATTATGCCTTGCAAATTTTTCTTTTGCAATAGATAAATCTTCTTATCTTCATTGTCCAAATGGGCCTTTAGCTCACATGCAGTTAAGTGAACTACTATAGTGCAGTTTTTTTTTTTGCGCTATAAATATGAAGTCGAATGACTTCATGTGTGTGCTATTCTCTAAACGACTGGACTAGAGAATGTAATACTCCCATCGTGATGTCGTGATTCTAGTGTGTTCGTGGTTCTTGGATTGTGGAACAGTGTGCTCTTTTCAACGTGATCAAGTTTCCAACTGTACTATGGAAACAACATAGAAAAGTATCGATAATTCTTCTTCCACTATGAGATATTTTGATAATATTCTCTATTTATTTATACCAATTCCTTCAGTTGGTTTTAGAAAATGAGTGATTGTCCTTCTCCGACCCTTATTACCCAATCGTAGAGTGGAAAGAATTCAAGTTGATTATGTTTCATTTATTCCTCGAAGAAAGACGATCAAACAATTTCCAATCATGATCCTTGCGGATCAAATTATCTATATAGTATAAAAAAAGAAATTCCAGATATTTGCTATCTTTCTTTTTGAATGACTCAATTCCAACTACAATTTCATTAGATATATTATAACTATAATAGATATCACAATTGGGCAAATTCATTCAAATAAATTTCACCTTCATTACACTCAAAAATCCACTTGAAATAGCCAATCGGATTTCAATACAAAAAACTCCCCTGAATCCATTTCTTTTTTTTTTCAGTTCATTTCAAAATACTTCAATTGGTACGCGCAAGAAGTAGGTCAATTACGCAACTTTTTGGTTCAATTTCTCGTGGAGTAACATTCTCATCAGTACAAGTCAGAGAAATAGCTCCTTGACCTCTAATTTCCATATAAAGGACATGACGAGGATAAAGACAAAACAAAGAAGCAAATTGTTCGAGCACCAGAATAGAACCTTCCTGTCTTTTTTTGTCAATTTTTTTAAATTTATTATTTTTATAATTATTATCTTAACATCAAATTAATTTATTAAATCATTTTTTGTGTGAACACTCAATATTTTCATTACTAATTATCATATTAATTTACTAAATCATTACTATAATCATGCCGGACTTTCCCATTTATTGAGGATTTTCATGTTGGATTTGGATTAGAAATCTATTTGATATTCTTCTGCTTTCAATTTTAGAATTATAACCATATTTACTTGATTTTTATAATTATAACCTTCTATACTTAGTTTTCCTATTCATATTAGAATTTAGATTTGGCGTGTCCGATGCGACCTTCGGCTGGGCCAGAAGGCGCTTTCGTCATGGCCCACTCAAAAGAATCGTAGGCCCGTCGAATTCATCATATATTATATATATTGTTAATTTACTAGTCATCATTTTTATTAGTGATATACTAATAGTTTTTTTTCAAAAAAATGTAATATTCCTTTAAAATAGAAACACGCTTATTAAGTTCATATATATATATATATAATATTAAGTTTGCATATGGTTTACGGATAAATATATTTTTTATTATGCAGTTTAAATTTTTCAAGTAAGGTTGTACTAAAATAGAGCACTGAAAATTTATCCAAAAAAAGAAATCTACCTCCCTTCAACAACACAGGGGAGATCAAATCGATCAGTCAAGTAAAATGGCTAAGAGCTTAAATCCTAAAATAAGACCCCAACACAAAATAATGTAAACTTTTCATCCTCTCAAAACTAAATTCTGTAGGAAAAATTCTCAGTTTAGCAGGCACTTGGCTGAAAACATAAAATTTATAAAGATTACCAAAAGCAGCTTCCTACTAAATTATACAAAATCTAAACCATGAAAGATGACATACAAATCAATTATACAAAATCTAAACCATGAAAGATATACAAATCAATATCACACTGAAGCTGTGGCAGTCCATATTCGTAGGCCAAGTTTTCTTTGTTTGAAACTCAACAAATAATCTCTTGAGTTTCATACACAAGTTTTAGGAATATGCAAATGGATGTATGCAAATTGGTACTATCAATTTTACAGCTAAACTTGAGTTTAAGCACAATCTTGGACAAGAGAAAAATCATTCCTTTATTCCCATACGTTGGCATGGTTTACTCATCAATCAAATGGATAGAAGAATTTTTGGTAGATGTCAGATCAGAATGCTTCAATCCGCAATGCCACATTTATATCAACTGCTCTTTAGCTCTGGATAGAAGAAGATGAAGTACAATTATTAGGGGCAAAAACCCCCATCTTCCTAGTGATTGCTTTCCATTAAGTCATTCGCGAAGATTTGTCTAGAAGCAACAATGTTACGAAAAGAGGGAGAGAAATATCACACGAACACAAACGAACACAAAGATTTACGAGGTTCATTTTAAATTGGGTTACGTCATCGGACGATGGCTCTTTGTTATGAAATAATAATTATTACAAGGATGAGTCTCTGTTTGGACCCCTAAAGAATTTATATAGACACTTCCTTATATAGATGATAAGAATTACATACGGACTGGAGTTCTAAATTAATTCCCCTAAAAATAGGACACCAATCTCGTGATAAGGAAATAAATCAATTCCGTAAAGAAAATTTGTTGAAGCGCCTGAATACATAGAGGGACAATTGAGTTCAAATTCAAGACATTATCAACAACAATAATCCAATATTGTTATTAGCCCAAATATGTACCTGCCAAGTAACAAGGAGATGATTCAGTTCTTAGTCAACTCCAGACAAAAGGAAAAAGAAATGATGCAAAAGAGGGAGGATGAGCTTCATTCACATACTTGCTTCGAGTTGCTTTCCTTTTCCAAAGAAAAAATGACATAATCCACTGCAAAAGAAAAATCAACTTGTGATTAACAGCTTACAAATTAAATGATTCCACGCAAATAATCAAACTATAAACATCAATTTGAAGGGAAATGAGACATAAAGTAGCTGCATATAACTAAAGAAAATGAATTGCAAGCCAAGATGACATGCATGTAGGAGTTTCCAAGCAAGATAGCTATAGCACCTGATGGTTTGATCTCTAATGAACATGATCAAGCACACTTTGGTCAATTATCATATTAAAATTCCTCAAAAAAAACATCTTGGAAAAAAAATGCAAATTTTTAAGTTTTTGTCTAACCAACCTTCACTGATCCAGTTAAGAATCAACAATTTATCTCCTTAAATCAAAGATTACCTTGATTACCACAACAAAAATGACTTGTCATGGAAGGACAATTCGTACTGAGCTAAAAGTACATTGTGTGCATTAGAAGAGAAAATCTCAATCAAAATTATATAGAGCTTGTTATTACCAGGAAATGTTTCTTCCTCGAGAAAGAGGGATTTCTTGAGAGAGATAGAATACTTGTTGTGTTCCAATAATTAAGAGACCATGTAGCTTCTTTTTATTTGAGATCATGTAGATTCTTTTTCTTTTGGTTATGGAATAAGATACCACAAAGTTGCCTTTCTATGAGGAATTTTATGTTAATACTTGTAAACAGGTGTCACTAAGAACAAATTTGCTTTGAGAGAATTGGACAAAAATACACAAAGTTGAACATAAGAGTTTCTCGAGAGACATGTCAGGATGAATGACTTTTGAATACAAGGTATGATAGGATGTTCAAGGATACCCACTTATCCAAAGACTTAAAACGGATGGGATGCCTATACCTGAGGAATATGGCACTTCATTTGATAGCAAACAATATCATACTATGTTGATGTGCTTGAATTATATACGTTGTATTCAAAATTATGAAAAAAAAGAGAGTCTGACGGAAGCGGAGGGCTTAGGCCGTTAGGATTAGAATTTTGTCATAATGTACTCTCTTTTGCTCATAAAATTCTTCTGACGACGATTTCTTTTACCTGTGAATGTTTCTCTTTTGTTCACATTGATCAAAAGAGTAAAACCAAGGGAAAATACTTTAAGCAGATTAGCCATCGTGCCTTGCATTTACATTGCACAATTCAGATCCCAAACTAGAGATTACAGAGTGACAATATTGTATTGCAATACAAGAACTGTGAGCTTTAAGTTTCATGCGGTAAGACATGTTTGAACACTAAAAGATCATGATCCATGAGTTTAGCATGAAAGTTTGTTATGCCATTCTTCTCCTCAGTTCTTTAGTTGGAGATTCCCATCCAATCATGTGACCCTTTCACACAATTCACTTACTTTTTGTTTTTCTTCTAACTCCAAACATGTAGCATGACTAGGTAGCATTGCCCCAAAGTTTCTACACTTGTATTGATTCAACAAATACAAATAGAGATAATAAAATGAATCAAAAGCGTAATAGCGTACACGTCGCTAAGTTTCAAAAGTGAGAGAATGAATGAAAAATGACACTGTTGTGTAATAGCATACACGCCAGAACACCATAAACTGCATCAATTGTGTACCACCCTATTACTCAAGCTACCATCCCCTTTGTCATCATCAGATGGTGCTCGGCCCACCAATTCAGAGTACTCCTCTCGGTTCTTGAATCCCCCTGGTAGTGACTCCAGGGAGGCATCTTGTTCTGTTATGCGGTTTGTCTCCTTCAGATGGAAAACTCGTGCTTCTGAACTCTCAGCCTTCTCTTCATTGCGAGATGTCTCTTCAAAAGCTAGCTCACCGTCCTTGGCAGCATCATCTTCCAGGGATGGGCGAGGGAGACGACTCGGAGACGGGTGAAAGGGAGGCAACATCAGGATCGATACCAAGACCGACACCTGGGAGACCTTCTTCGTTCGGAGGCCACGAGCTCGTTGCATTACTTCCATGTGGAGCACCTCGTGCTACTTCCGCGGCTGCTTGTGCGGCGACGAACGGATCTGTCGTCGCGGTCGACATTGAGCGACGCAGCGCCGACAAGATGACGACTCGTCCGCTGCCCACGGCCACGGCTGACAAGTTCCAAACCGTCGAGTTCACTTCTGTCAGTCGGCAAGATCAGGGGTATGGAGGTGGGTAGGTTCGTCACAATTTGGGACATAATCGCGGCCCGGTTCCTTCTAAACTAGTCGTGCAGATTTACGAGATGAGCAGGGATCTATCAGAGTGGAATCTGCTGCACGAGGTTCACGTGCTCGACATGTTGACCGGCAGGCTGCATCGTCTCTCCGGCGACACTATTGCCGACAGATCTCTTTATGTCCATATATCGGATTAAAGGCGGTATATATTGGTTTAAAGAATTCTTGTTCGTCGAAGGTCAAGAAGACGAAGAAGGGAACGGGGAGGACAGATTATTGACGAGAATGATGATGGAGACGACGACGAAGTTGTGGTGTACAGGCTACAGCCCTCCCCACCATGAACTGGTCTCGTTGTCAGGACTTATTGCACCACTCTACTCTATATATAGTCTTTTCAGAAACAACAATTTTTTTTTCAGTGGAAACAACAATTTAATGTCCCGGCAATATATCCCGGGAAAATGAATTAAAAATGAGAAGAACTAAAAATGAGACATTATATTTCCACTTATATATTGTTATAAAATCAAATATCAATTTTAATGATAAGTAAGACGATAGATCATTTGAATAATGATTTTCTTGCATGAGTTTGGTAGTACTTGTCTGATATTTGAATAAAGGAGAAGGTGAAAGATGACAAGTTAGTTGTCGTGGTGGTCATGATTGTGTCTTTTCGCAACTCTCTCTTCCTTTTTTTTTTGCTTGCTTTGCTTCTAATATTTAATTTTTAAATTCTTTTCTATATTTTTAAATATTCTCATCCTTCATCTGTCCATCATTAAATTTTTAGCACATACACTTGATATTCTCATTATTAGTTAGCATATTAAATTGTTAATATCATAATTAAATGTTTATAAAGTACATGCCACTCCTTAACCCATTATCTTTTTATTCATAACAGAAAATAGCTACATACAAATATATAAATTATATGTTTACTCTTTATATTCTATTATATTTTTAATAATATATAACTGCATTCCTAAGTAATGTGTATTACATTTCATAAATTATATATTAACTCTGAAATTATATTTTTTTTCTCGAAGTGGAAAATATTTTAAAATTTAATTAGAAAAAAATATGTAAAATAATAAGCATATTACTATTATTATTATTATTATTATTATTATTATTATTATTATTATTATTATTATTATTATTATTATTATTATTATTATTATTATTATTATTATTATTATTATTATTATTATTATTATTATTATTATTATTATTATTATTATTATTATTATTGAGGATTCAGAATGAATCTCATGTCACCATTTGTCCCTATTTGTTTTATTTTACTTTTTTTATACTTTAATATTCTAATCATTTAGTGCTATAAATATACTCATGGTATTCACATTATTGATTTGTGTATTAAAATTTCAACATAATAATTAATTATAAATTACGTGTGGATTCTTTATATCCCATTATATTTTTTCATAAAAAAATATAAATGCATCCTTAATTATTCATATGTTGAGTTTTTATATTTTATTATATTTTTATAATATAAAATAATCATATATAAATGCATCATTAATTAATGTGTATTAAGTTCCATAAATTATTTGGTGACTCTT
The DNA here is from genome assembly GCA_030549335.1 of Pontederia crassipes. Taxonomy (NCBI): domain Eukaryota; kingdom Viridiplantae; phylum Streptophyta; class Magnoliopsida; order Commelinales; family Pontederiaceae; genus Pontederia; species Pontederia crassipes. The sequence goes on from CM060198.1 coordinate 56,112,372, forward strand.
CTATTCTATTATATTTTTTGCTCATAACAAAATATTTTCTGGTCATGATAAAGAAATTTAAATTTAATTAAAAATGTGGACATTAGATTTATTTATATATATTATTTTCTTATTAAACGGGCCGCGCAGTGGTTGAGGCCCGTGCGTGCGCTGTGCCAAATGGTGCCAGAGGCCTGTGCGCGTAGGCGCATACAGCGCCACGCAGCGGGCCAGAGGCCTGTGCGCGTAGGCGCATACAGCGCCACGCAGCGGGCCAGAGGCCTGTGCGTGTACTGTAGCGCCCTACAGTGCCGATGACACTGTAGCACCGTTGTTTGTTTTTTTTTTACTTTGACGTTTTTTAAAATTTGGGAAAATAATTAAAATAAATGTAGTTGAATTTTGTGAAAAAATAAAAAAAATATTTCGTTCTTCGATTATGATTCTATAATTGAAAGCATAAAAATTGCACAATTCAAAAAATAAATGAGGAAAGTCTGTTCGATTCTGATATCAATTGAAGGAATTAGTAATATATATATATATATATATATATATATATATATATAATAGAAATATTTCGAAATACCTCGCAATAAAAGAACGAATCATCGAAACATTTTTACGTTGTTTAGAACTTATCATCAAAAACTCGATCACATGCATAAGAAGAATGCATTTCACAATCTAAATACTCGGATAACGTGGGAATCACGATTGGAGTATACATAACTGCTCAAAGTGCAATTAAACTGTAATTCACGTAACTTATTATTATTATTATTATTATTATTATTATTATTATTATTATTATTATTATTATTATTATTATTATTATTATTATTATTATTATTATTATTATTATTATTATTATTATTATTATTATTATTATTATATGTAAAAAATCATATTTAATTGTTAGATATTTTCCCTACTTTACCACAACGGTATTTTAAAACATAACAAACAAATATGAATATATTTAATAATATGGTTACAATATTATTGCTTTAAATTTTATTACTATAATTTAATTTTATTAAATGGAGTAAAAATGTTCAGAATTAATAAACATACAATTAATTAAATTCTTCTTTTTTATTAAAAAGATTATTGAATTTAATTAAAGTTAGATTCAAATCTTTAACCAAATTATTTTGTTTATGGGAAAACCACTACACAGCACCTGATGCCATTATAAAATATGTTTTTTTGTTCTTTAAACTATTAGGTTGGGATCCGAATATGTTTTTTTGTTCTTTAAACTATTAGGTTGGGATCCGAATATGTTTTTTTGTTCTTTAAACTATTAGGTTGGGATCCGAAACTTAGACCGCTAATTGTCAACTTTCCATTAATTTTTGGTAACATTGTATAATAAGATGCAAAATTTAATGCGTATTGCAAAGTTTAATTCGACTGAATCACGAGGTCTTTGCGTCCATCTTAGAACGTATCGTGCCAATTGGCCGTGCCAAGGCTAGGGCATGCTAGAGGTAGAGATTGTCGTATTCTCTCACGCGTCGGCACCTCATTGGAGAGACACGGAGCTTGAAATTGCTGCTCTATTTTTCGGTACTCTACCGTCTGTTTTAAAAAAATGGTGTCGATTATTTAACTCACAAGACACTATTGAACGTATTGGTCACAGATAGAAAGATTAATCTACCATCAAACTCAACTAATTTAGTAAAATTATCTCGGATCACGTGCCTAATAATAATAAATAGAGCTTTTAATAAATTTTTTTTATATTCACGTAAGCTCATATTTTTATTTAAATGAGAAGATGTGCTACTACTTCACTTAACTCTTGTTGGTAAAATTGATTCTCTCTCTTCGTCTCTTGAGAGTATAAGAGCTTCTTGGAAAGGAGGAAAAGTTGCAACCTCCAAAACTTCTGATTTTTTTTTTTCTATTAGCTTCATTTATGATGTTCTGCTCAGTCTGGATTGGATTGTCCAAATCTTTTGGAATGATGTTCCTTTTTGCAAATAAGTGATGATCACGTCAACACAAGAAAGAGATTTTTTTTTAGGGGACGCAAAGTTAATGCGGATAAGGTTGGAAGCGATGGAGTGAAAAATGAAGACCCCAAGTTTGCATGATCCGGTAGTTGAGTGTGAGAGATCTCAGAGCTCTGCAAAAATTAATTCGGCATTATGATCTCTACCTCTGCTAGGAGAGGATGGAGAGCTTTTAATTTTAATAATTAGGGGCGTTTGATTATAGAATAAAAAAATTTATTCAGAAGAATATAATATTCTTCTAATATTGTTATTCTCCTTTTTGTTTGATTCAATCAGAATAAATTTTAAATATAATATATTTTATAATTAAAATATTTTATTATAAATTATTGACATTGAATTATTATTATTATAAAAAATAATAGTATAATAATATGTGATTAAATTATAAAAAATAAAAGAAATGATAAAATGTTGAAAATGTGAGAATATATATATATATATTTCAACATTTAGATGGAATAAAAAATTTACTGTTTGAAGAAATATAACGATGGTATCGCGATTTTCAAGATAGTTTTATCAAAAACTGTTTTCATTGGTATAATCTTATTATCCTGCGTTTGGCAATATTTATTTGAATAAGCATCTATTCTTCGTCTTATACTACAAACAAACGCCCCCTTAATGTACTGAAATAGTGTTTGAACGTTAAATATATTAGGGAGGGTATCAGTTGAGATTTCTCATTAATGTTTAGTAAAATAGCTCTTTAATTTCTTTCCTTACGTCAATATAAAAAAATACTACGCAGGACCAATCAAATGCCTCGATGCTCAGCCCAAGTCGTACCATGCCAAGGCCAATGCAATGCAATGTTAGACGTCGAGGTCATTATATCCATATCACATCACGTCTGTGGGAAAGTTTTTGAACGAGACATCTAAGTAATAAATTAATATATATAAATATATATATTTTTTGAAAAAATAAAGTAGAAGATGAAATCATTCCTCAACCTCTAGAAGACAATAGTAGACTGCAAGTCAGTCAAAGAAATGAGCACATTTGTTAGTTTGGTACTCGTAATCGTATTCGACTTAGCTAGCAGCTGCCATTGAGATGCATTTTTTGAGATAATAGGAGTCTTTGTTTTTGCTTTTGAGAAAATAAGAACTACTTGAAAGAGGAAAAGTTGAAAACCTACAAACTTTTGTACCGATTTTTTTATTATTTTCGCAGTCTATTTTTCTTTTCCGAATTTTTAGATATTGACGGGATTGAAATTGTACAATGATGAACTCGCTGTCCTTTTACAAAATGAACTTTAAGAACGTACCACGCAACAACGATGAAATGTCATTACGCCTCGCCCCGCCCAAGTCGTGTCATTCAATTGGCCAAGGACAATACATTAATGCAATCAATGTCAGACGTCGGCATACAACTGTTCACTATTCCGACATCGAGACACGCAAAAACGTCAAAAATGTTATCTTGCAAAATGGACTTTCAATAATGTCAGACGTCGGCATACAACTGTTCACCGTGTTCCGATGCCGAGACACACAAAAATGTCAAGGATGTTTTCTTGGAAAATGGACTTTCAGCAATGTCAAACGTTCACTGTGTTCGGAGGTCAAGACACGCAAAAGCGTCATCCCCGTCTAGCCACCTTCTACTTTCAAAAAAGAAACTAATAAAAATAGCCTTTTATGTCATATCAATTACATTACTTTACCTTTTTTCTTATCATCTATTCCACCAAATCATCCACCAAAAAACGTTAGCGTTCCACCCGTCCACCACCAAATAAGCTCTAGCATTCCACTTAAACATCCACCAATCCTAGAAAATCCTCCACCAACAAACTCTGACGTTCCATCACCAATGACCCGTTCACGAAGAACAAACACTAGCGTCCCATCACCAATGACATGTTCACGAAGAAGCTCTAGCATTCCACACAACCTTCCACCACCAGACTCTAACGTTCCACCACCAAACATAAACGTTCCACTAAATCATGATCTTTCATTTCAATTTCTTAATGAGTTCCACGACAACGGAGATTTCAAGTTGAATACACAAGGGAAGATGATTGCCGACCAATTGATATTTCTCATTAATGTTTAGTAAAATAGCTCTTTACTCCTTCCCTTACGTCAATATAAAAAAGTACTACGCAACAGCAGTCAAATGCCTCGATGCCCCGCCCAAGTCGTGCCATGCCAAGGCCGATGTAATGTAATGTTAGACGTCGAGGTCATTATATTCATATGACATCACGTCTGTTGGAAAGTTTTGTACGAGACATCTGAGTAATAAATGATTATATATAAATATATATATTGTGAAAAAACTAAAGTACAAGGTGAAAACATAGAGTTCAAATATCATTATTCCATTCCTCAACCTGTAGAAGACAATAGTAAACTGCAAGTAAGTCAAAGAAACGAGCACATTTGTTAGTTTGGTACTCGTAACCGTATTCAACTTAGCGAGCGGCTGCCACTGAGATGCATTTTTTGAGATAATAAGAGTCTTCGTTTTGCTCTTGATATAACAAGAACTACTTGGAAGAGGAAAAGTTGAAAAGCTACGAAACTTCTGTATCAATTTTTTTTACTACTTTCGTAGTCTATTTTTCTTCTCCGAATTTTTAGATATTGACGGGATTGAATTGCACAATGATGAACTCGTTGTCCTTTTGCAAAATGAACTTTAAGAACGTACCACGCAACAACGATGAAGTGCATTAATGCAAGGACAATACACCCCGCCCAAGCCGTGCCATTCAATTGGCCAAGGACAATACATTAATGCAATCAATGTCAGACATCGGCATACAACTGTTCACTATTCCGACATCGAGACACGCAAAAACGTCAAAATTTTTATCTTGAAAAATGGACTTTCAACAATGTCAGACGTCAGCATACAGCTGTTCATCACGTTACGACGCCGAGACACGCAAAAACGTCAGGGATGTTTTCTTCGAAAATGGACTTTCAGCAATGTCATACATTCACTGTGTTCAGAGGTCGAGACACGCAAAAGCGTCATCCCCGTCTAGCCACCTTCTACTTTCAAAAAAGAAACTAATAAAAATAGCCTCTCATGTCATATCAATTACATTACTTTACATTTTTTCTTATCATCTATTCCACCAAATCATCCACCAAAAAACGTTAGCGTTCCACCCGTCCACCACCAAAAAAGCTCTAGCATTCCACATAAACATCCAACAATCTTAGAAAATCCTCCACCAACAAACTCTGACGTTCCATCGTCAATGACCCGTTCACGAAGAACAAAACTCTGGCGTCCCATCACCAATGACCCGTTCATGAAGAAGCTCTAGCATTCCACACAACCTTCCACCACCAGACTCTAACGTTCCACCACCAAACATAAACGTTCCACCAAATCATGATCTTTCGTTTCAATTTCTTAATGAGTTCCACGACAACGAAGATTTCAAGTTCAATACACAAGGGAAGATGATTGCCGACCAATTGAGATTTCTCATTAATGTTTAGTAAAATAGCTCTTTAATTCCTTCCCTTACGTCAATATCAAAAAGTACTACGCAACAGCAGTCAAATGCCTCGATGCCCGCCAAGTCGTGCCATGCCAAGGCCAATGCAATGCGATGTTAAACGTCAAGGTCATTAAATTCATATCATATCACGACTGCTAGAAAGTTTTGTACGAGACATTTGTGTAATAAATGCGTATTATAAATATATATATTTTTGTGAAAAAAACTAAAGTAGAAGGTGAAAACATAGAGTTCAAATATCATTATTCCATTCCTCAACCTGTCGAAGACAATAGTAGACTGCGTCTTTTATGTCAAAGAAGCGAGCACATTTGTTAGTTTGGTACTCGTAACCGTATTCGACTTAGCTAGCAGCTGCCACTGAGATTCATTTTTTGAGATAATAAGAGTCTTCGTCTTTGCTCTTGAGATAATAAGAACTACTTGGAAGAGGAAAAGTTGAAAAGCTACAAAACTTCTGTACCAATTTTTTTTACTACTTTCGTAGTCTATTTTTTTTACGAATTTTTAGATATTGACGGGATTGAATTGTACAATAATGAACTTGTTGTCCTTTTGCAAAATGAACTTTAAGCACGTACCACGCAGCAGCGATGAAATGCCATTATGCCTCGCCTTCCCAAGCCGTGCCATTCAATTGGCCAAGGACAATGCATTAATGCAATCAATGTCAAACGTTGCCATACAATTGTTCACTGATCCAGCGTCGAGACACGCAAAAACGTCAAAAATGTTATCCTAAAAAATGGACTTTAAGCAATGTCAGATGTCAGCATACAACTGTTCACCATGTTCCGATGCCGAGACACGCAAAAACATCAAGGATGTTATCTTGGAAAATGGACTTTCAGCAATGTCAGACGTTCACTGTGTTCAGAGGTCGAGACACGCAAAAGCGTCATCCCCATCTAGCCACCTTCTTCTTTCAAAAAAGAAACTAATAAAAATAGCCTCTCATGTCATATCAATTCCATTACTTTACCTTTTTTCTTATCATCTCTTCCACCAAATCGTGCACAAAAAAACGTTAGCGTTCCACCCGTCCACCACAAAAAAAGCTCTAGCATTCCACATAACCATCCACCAATCCTAGAAAATCCTCCACCAACAAACTCTGACGTTCCATCGCCAATGACCCGTTCACGACGAACAAACTCTAGCGTCCCATCACCAATGACCCGTTCACGAAGAAGCTCTAGCATTCCACACAACCTTCCACCACCAGACTCTAACGTTCCACCACCAAACATTAACGTTCCACCAAATCATGGTCTTTCGTTTCAATTTCTTAATGAATTCCACGACAACGAAGATTTCAAGTTGAATACACAAGGAAAGATGATTGCCGACCAATTGAGATTTCTCATTAATGTTTAGTAAAATAGCTCTAATTTCTTCCCTTACATCAATATCAAAAAGTACTACGCAACAGCAGTCAAATGCCTCGATGCCCCGCCCAAGTCGTGCCATGCCAAGGCCGATGCAATGCAATGTTAGACGTCGAGGTCATTATATTCATATGACATCACGTATGTTGGAAAGTTTTGTACGAGACATCTGAGTAATAAATGAATATATATAAATATATTTTTTTGTGAAAAAAAACTAAAGTAGAAGGTGAAAACATAAAGTTCAAATATCATTATTCCATTCCTCTACCGGTAGAAGACAATAGTAGACTGCAAGTCAGTCAAAGAAGCGAGCACATTTATTAGTTCGGTACTAGTAGCCGTATTCGACCTAGCTAGTGGCTGCAACTGAGATGCATTTTTGAGATTATAAGAGTCTTCGTTTTTGCTCTTGAGATAATAAGAACTACTTGGAAGAGGAAAAGTTGAAAACCTACAAAACTTTAGTACCGATTTTTTTTTACTGCTTTCATAGTCTATTTTTCTTCTTCGAATTTTTAGATAATGACGAGATTGAATTGTACAATGATGAACTCGTTGTCCTTTTGCAAAATGAACTTTAAGAACGTATCACGCAGCAGTGATGAAATGCCATTATGCCTCGCTCCGCCCAAGTCATGCCATTCAATTGGTCAAGGACAATGCATTAATGCAATCAATGTCAGACGTCGGCATACAACTGTTAACTGTTCCGATATCGAGACATGCAAAAACGTCAAAAATGTTATCCTGCAAAATGGACTTTCAACAATGTTAGACGTCGACCCAACTGTTCATCGTGTTTCGACACCGAGACATACAAAAACATCATGGATGTTTTCTTGGAAAATGGACTTTCAACAATGTCAGACGTTCACTGTATTCAGAGGTTGAGACATGCAAAATCGTCATCCCCATCTAGCCACCTTCTACTTTCAAAAAAGAAACTAATATAAATAGCCTCTCATGTCATATCAATTTCATTACTTTACCTTTTTTCTTATCATCTCTTCCACCAAATCGTCCACCAAAAAACGTTAGCGTTCCACCCGTCCACCACCAAAAAAGCTCTAGCATTGCACATAAACATCCACCAATCCTAGAAAATCCTCCACCAACAAACTCTGATGTTTCATCGCCAATGACCCGTTCACGAAGAACAAACTCTAGCGTCCCATCACCAATGACCCGTTCACGAAGAAGCTCTAGCATTCCACACAACCCTCCACCACCAGACTCTAACGTTCCACCACCAAACATAAACGTTCCACCAAATCATGGTCTTTCATTTCAATTTCTTAATAAGTTCGACGACAACGGAGATTTCAAGTTGAATACAAAAGGGAAGATGATTGCCGACCAATTGAGATTTCTCATTAATGTTTAGTAAAATAGCTCTTTAATTCCTACCCTTACGTCAATATCAAAAAGTAATACGCAGGAGCAGTCAAATGCCTCGATGCCCCCCCAAGTCGTGTCGTTATATTCATATCACATCACGTCTAGTGGAAAGTTTTGTACGAGACATCTGAGTAATAAATGAATATATATATAAATATATATATTTTGTGAAAAAAATAAAGTAGAAGGTTAAAACATAGAGTTCAAATATATATCATGATTCCATTCCTCAACCGGTAGAAGACAATAGTAGACTGCAAGTCAGTCAAAGGAGCGAGCACATTTGTTAGTTTGGTACTTGTAACCGTATTCGACTTAGCTTTGAGATAATAAGAGTCTTCGTCTTCGCTCTTGAGATAATAAGAACTACTTGGAAAAAGAAAATTTAAAAAGCTACAAAACTTCTCTGCCGATTTTTTTTACTGCTTTCACAGTCTATTTTTCTTCTCCGAATTTTTAAATATTGATGGGATTGAATTTTACAATGATGAACTCGTTGACCTTTTGCAAAATGAACTTTAAGAACGTACCACGTAGTATCGATGAAATGCCATTATGCCTCGCCCCGCCGAAGCCGTGCCATTCAATTAGACAAGGATAATGCATTAATGAAATCAATGTCAGACTCTGACATTGGCATACAGTTGTTCACTGTTGAGTCATCGATAAACGCAAAAATGTCAAAAATGTTATCCTCAAAATGGACTTTCAGCAATATCAGCCATTGGCATACAACTCTTCACCGTGTTCCGACGCCGAGACATGCAAAAACGTCAGGAATGTTATCTTGGAAAATGGACTTTCAGCAATGTCAGACGTTCACTGTGTTCATAGGTCGAGACACACAAAAGCGTCATCCCCGTCTAGCCACCTTCTACTTTCAAAAAAGAAACTAATATAATAGCCTCTCATGTCATATCAATCCATTACTTTACCTTTTTTCTTATCATCTCTTCCACCAAATCGTCCACAAAAAAATGTTAGGGTTCCACCCGTCCACCACCAAAGAAGCTCTAGCATTCCACATAACCATCCACCAATTCTAGAAAATTCTCCACCAACAAACTCTGAAGTTCCATCACCAATGACCCGTTCACAAAGAACAAAATCTAGCGTCCCATCACCAATGACCCATTCACAAAGAAGCTCTAGCATTCCACATAAACCTCCACCACCAAACTCTAACGTTCCACCACCAAATATAAACGTTCCACCAAATCATGGTCTTTCGTTTCAATTTCTTAATGAGTTCGACGACAACGAAGATTTCAAGTTGAATACACAAGGGAAGATTATTGCCGACCAATTGAGATTTCTCATTAATGTTTAGTAAAATAGCTCTTTAATTCCTTCCCTTACGTCAATATCAAAAAGTACTACGCAGGAGTAGTAAAATGCCTCGATGCCTCGCCCAGGTCGTGTCATGTCAAGGCCAATGTAATGCAATGTTAGACGTTGAGGTCATTATATTCATATTATCACGTCTTGTGGAAAATTTTGTACGAGACATCTCATAATAAATGAATATATATATATATATATATATATTGTGAAAAAAATAAAGTAGAAGGTGAAAACATAGAGTTCAAATATATATCATGATTCCATTCCTCAACCTGTAGAAGATAATAGTAGACTGCAAGTCAGTCAAAGAAGCGAGCACATTTGTTAGTTTGGTACTCGTAACAGTATTCGACTTAACTAGCGGCTACCACTTAGATGCATTTTTTGAGATAATAAGAGTCTTCGTCTTTGCTTTTGAGATAATAAGAACTACTTTGAAGAGGAAAAGTTGAAAAGCTACAAAACTTCTGTACCGATTTTTTTTACTACTTTCGCAATATATTTTTCTTCTCCGAATTTTTAGATATTGACGGAATTGAATTGTACAATGATGAGCTCGTTGTCCTTTTGCAAAATGAAATTTAAGAACGTACCACGCAGTAGCGATGAAATGCCATTACGCCTCGCCCCGCCCAAGTCGTGCTATTCAATTGCCCAAGGACAATGCATTAATGCAATCAATGTCAGACGTCGGCATACAATTGTTCACTGTTCTGATGTCGAGACACGCAAAAACGTCAAAAATATTATCCTACAAAATGGACTTTAAGCAATGTCAGACGTCGGCATACCGCTGTTCACCGTGTTTCGACGTCGAGACACGCAAAAACGTCAGGGATGTTTTCTTGGAAAATGGACTTTCAGCAATGTCTAACGTTCACTGTGTTCGGAGGTCAAGACATGCAAAATCGTCATCCCCGTCTAGCCACCTTCTACTTTCAAAAAAGAAACTAACATAAATAGCCTCTCATGTCATATCAATTCCATTACTTTACCTTTTTTCTTATCATCTCTTCCACCAAATCGTCCACAAAAAAACGTTAGCGTTCCACCCGTCCACCACCAAAGAAGCTCTAGCATTCCAATAACCATCCACCAATCCTAGAAAATCCTCCACCAACAAACTCTGACGTTCCATCGCAAATGACCCGTTCACGAAGAACAAACACTGGCGTCCCATCACCAATGACCCGTTCACGAAGAAGCTCTAGCATTTCACACAGCCCTCCACCACCAGACTCTAACGTTCCACCACCAAACATAAACGTTCCATCAAATCATGGTCTTTGGTTTCAATTTCTTTATGAGTTCGATGACAACGGAGATTTCAAGTTGAATTCAAAAGGGAAGATGATTGCCGACCAATTGAGATTTCTCATTAATGTCTAGTAAAATAGCTCTTTAATTCCTACCCTTACGTCAATATCAAAAAGTACTGCGCATGAATAGTCAAATGCCTCGATGCCCCGCCCAAGTCATGCCATGCCAAGGTCAATGCAATGCAATGTTAGACGTCAAGGTCATTATATTCATATCACATCACGTATGGTGGAAAGTTTTGTACGAGACATGAGTAATAAATGAACATATATAAATATATTTTTTTCTGAAAAATAAAGTAGAAGGTGAAAACATAGAGTTCAAATATATATCATGATTCCATTCCTCAACCGGTAGAAGACAATAGTAAACTGCAAGTCAGTCAAAGAAGCGAACACATTTGTTAGTTTGGTACTCGTAATCGTATTCGACTTAGCTAACGGCTGCCACTGAGACGCATTTTTTGAGATAATAAGAGTCTTCGTCTTTGCTCTTGAGATAATAAGAACAACAATGGAGATTTCAAGTTGAATACACAAGGGAAGATGATTGCCAACCAAGACATAGAAAATATCGTGAAGAGCACTGAGAAAATCGAACAGCAGTGAACATGATGTTCGATAATTTCAAAACAATGGCCCAGATGGGGAGAGACCTGGCGGGGAGCTACAACGAGCTTTGCAATATGGGGTCAGAACAATCGCAAATGTTGAAGAACATTTTTTATAATAGAAGCGTTGGTGATGACCTACTGCAACCTTATCAGATGAATGATCAAGTAAAGAAGATATTAGATGCTACTAAGGCGAGGGGTAATTCAGAATTCCTTGTTCTCATTGGTAGAATTTTTAACTTATCTCACGGCATATATTGTCATCAATCCATGCAAAGAGTTTTGCAAGAACTCGAGGGCATTAAACAAACTCTGACCGGTAATACCGAAAACAACAACCATATTATGACGGCCCTTACTAATGTGAACGCTGCGTTCGCATCATTTCCTGCAGCTGGAGGTGGTTAGAATTTTCTTAAATGTAAAATTATTTATTAATTAATAATCTAATGAATTAATGTTGTATGTTTTTTTTATGCAGCTTCTTCTCGAGGAGGTGGTGCAGGAGGTTCTTCTTCTGGAGGAGATGCTGAATCTACTCAGTTTTGAAGAAGATGAAGTCTGACGTGGGCATGTCCTGCGCCTTCTTTTTATGTTATGTTAGGAATATTTTTTGCTAATCTATCGTGTGAACTTTCTGATTGTCTTTGTTTTGTGATAGTCTTTGTTTTGTAAACTTTCTAATGGTGTGTGGCACTTGTGAACTTTAGTACTTCTCTTTATCTTGTGAACTTTCTGATGGTGTGTGGCAGAAAAGTACTACGCAGCGGGAGTAGATCAAATGTCCCCCCTGCAATGTCACAATTTTGTACGGGGCATCATCCTCCTCAATTAATTAAGCGTAGAGTGAGGGTAGCAGAAAAATGCAGTACTATTCAATTCAATCCCCTTAATCACTCACTCACTCTCTCGCTCACTAACTCTAGCAGGGACGTCCTGATCAATTGATAAGATGCACCATCCGTAACACAACTAGAAAAGGAGAATGAGAGCGAGAAGATACGGTCAGACACTTTACATTTGAATGCAAAATCTATTAGTTTCCAACATAACTTTGTTATTTTTTTTGCTCCCTGGACTTAATTTGGAATATATTAGTTTTGCATTCATAATCCCAGATGTGTTTAATTGCTACTTGTCCTTGTTCAACACTTTTGGTTTTAGTTCCATCGTCCACTGCAGGTAATTGAATCGCTGATATCTAAAATCGTTACATCTTAATTACTCTCTTGGATACAAATTTCTTTCTCTATCCTCTATCTGGTCCTCCTATCTTACAAGTTGCTGCAAGCCTGCAACAGAACCGGCCGAAGCGGCGATGGTTGAAGATCCTCAAAGGGTCCGGAGACCTTCTTCGTTCAGATGCCACGAGTTCGTTCCTTTTGCTTCCACGTGGAGCATCTCTTATTCTCTATACTGTTTGTTTTGTCTTTTCATAAACAACAAGAGAGGTAAAAATGAGTAGGAACTCTTGACGACATCATATATCAACTTATAATCTTATATGTTGTTATGAAGTCAATTTTAATCTAAGATCATTTCAAATACGATAAAATCATTTGAATAATGTTTTGATCTTTTTCGCACGAGATTCGTGATCCCCCATTTTATGTTAGTTGAAGGAGAAGAAATTTGCCAAATATTTGTAAGAATATTTTCACTTATATTGCTAATAGAGACTACTTTCTGATTTATTTAGTTAATGTTGGTACCATGTAATAATCTTTCGAGGATGCACAATGTTTTTTTTTAAATAATAATAAACTTTTCTACGGCCGAGGCTATATTTTTCTTCGGAGTTCGATTACTTTTTAGAATACTTTTATTTCAACGAGGAGTTTTCTTATTAATATTGTCCATTTCATGATGAAAGATGGATAAAAAATATTTAATTAATTAAGTGATAAAAAAGGATAACATACACAAAATTTATTACCGTAGATTTTAGAATTATAACCTTAATTACTTGATTTATAATTATAACCTTACTACATTTAGTTTTCCTAAATTTTAAGTTCGGGCGCGTCGACGTCCGGCTAGGTCAGAATGTGCTTTGGTTATGGCCCACTCAAAAGAATCGTAGGCCCGTGGAATTCATTATATATATATATATATATATATATATATATATTGTTAATTTACTAATCAGCATTCTTTTTATTAGTGATATAATAATAGTTTTTAGAAGAATTTAATAATCCTTTAAAATAGAGACACGTTTATTAAGTTCATATATAGTAATATATATAATATTAAGTTTGCGTATGGTTTACTAATAAATATATTTATAATTATTTTTATTCTGCTGTTTAAAATTTTAAAGTAGAGTTGTACTAAAGTAGTAGAGCACAGAAAATTTATCCAAAAAAAAAAAGAAGAAAAAACTAACTCCCTTCAACACAACAGGATTGTAAGCAATATTTTTAAAACAGACCCGGAGATCAAATCGATCAGTCAAATGGCTAACACTTAATTCCTAAAATAAGACCCCAACACACACAAAAAAAAATGTAAACTTTCCATCCTCTCAAAACTAAATTCTGTAGAAAAATGCTCAGTTTGCAGGCACTTGGTTGAAAACATACAATTGATAAATATATCATCCTAATGGAATGCGTATTAAATTTCACAAAATATCTGCTAACTTTCAATTGTATTATATTTTTATCGTAATAAAAAAGTATTTAAAATTTAATTAAAAAATATAGACTAATGATCGTTACTTTTTCTATATTTTTAAATATTCTCATCCTTCATCATTTAATTTTTAGCACATACACTTGATATTCTCATTATTAGTTAGCGTATCAAATTGTTAATACCATAATTAAATATTTATAAAGTACATGCCACTCCGTATCCCATTATCTTTTTATTCATAACAGAAAAGAGCTACATACAAATATATAAATTATATGTTTAATCTTTATGTTCTATTATATTTTCAATAATATATAATTGCAATATATATATATATATATATATATATAATTTTGAGGATTTAGAATGAATCTCATGTCACCATTTGTCCCTATTTTTTTTTTTACCTAATTTTTTATACTTTAATATTCTAATCATTTAGTGTTATAAATACACACATGGTATTCACATTATTAATTTGTGTATTAAAATTTCAACATAATAATTAATTAATTAATTATAAATTACATGTGGATTATTTATATCCCATTATATTTTTTCATAACAAATATAAGTGCATCCTTAATTATTCATATAAATTATAAGTTGAGTTTTTATATTTTATTATAGTTTTATAATATAAAATAATGCATCATTAATTAATGTGTATTAAGTTCCATAAATTATTTGGTGACTCTTCTGTTCTATTATATTTTTTGCTCATAACAATTTTTTTGTCATAATAAAATTTAAATTTAATTAAAAATGTGGACATTAGATTATATTATTTATCTATATATGTATATATAATTTTGAGTATTGAGAACTAATGTCAAATCATCATTCATTTCTATTTTTATTTTCTTATATTTATATACTTCTCGAAATTTGGAATGAATATCAAGTCATCATTTTTTTTATTTTTCTTCATTTTCCATATTTTTTTCTCATCCTTAGTATCATAAATATCATCGTTTAACTTGTTAGCACAAGCGTCACTTGTGTTCTATATTAAAATTTTGACATCATAATTCATTATTTACAAATTATCGTTGACTCTTTATATTTTACTATATTTTTCATAGTATGAATAATCATATCTGAATGCTTCCTTAATTAATATTTCACAAATTATATGTTACAACAACAACAACAACAAAGTCTTATCCCACTAGGTGGGATCGGCTACATGGATCATACGACGTCATTTCTATTCGTTGATCCATGTTCATAAGATTCGACATGATTTTATGTTGGCTGTCGGGGCCTAACACAACCCTCCTCCTTTATCCGGGCTTGGGACCGGCTATAAAATATAGGCGAAGTTACCGGCTATAAAATATAGGCGGAGTTACAAATTATATGTTAACTCTTCAATAATATTTTTTGCTCACAATAAATTTTTATTTTAAAAAAAATATATAAAGTAATGTATTTTTTAAAAAATATTATTTATTTATTTACAAATATTTTTAAAATAATTCAAATAACACATTCATAATTATGCGGAAGTGCTAGAGAGTTTACTAGATTTTTAGAATATACAAATTAAAAGAGCACATGATTTTTTACCGATGAAAGCCGAATTCAAATCGTCCAAGATTCTTTGAATGAACTTAAACTGCACCACCCCTACTTTTTCAAAATTTTCTCTTATTTTTCTATAACACTATTATCCTACTGACGCTGCAAAGTAACGTGAGTTTTTATGACCCCTGTATCATGCCGATATCACATACAATTCTCAATTGTTTAATTTCAGTATACTGACAGCTTCGTCATAAGCTTCAGTATAATTTCTATAAATTGCTTCGTCATATCAATTGTACGCAAGCCAGCGGACCAGGTGATCGAGATCGACAAAGAGAACACATGACATATGTAAATAGAAGACAGCATGAACAACTGTTCAATCTATAGGAATAGATAAATTCTGACAATCATCACTTACAGTAGGAAATAAGAGTTGGATAAATGCACCAGGACAGATCAATGAATGATTGAACTGGGTGCAGAAATGTTGAAAAATGGATCATTCGTGTAAAAGGGAATTCTGCATTCCAAAACTGTAAACTCGTCAAAGCTCATTCGTGTTGGCAGTTCCCATTTCATTTTCTAGTCATCTGCTATATGGATGTGTTACTGCAGTACAGCGTCAAAGATTACCCCTCGCTATCAGTGACCAAATGGCTTTTGTCCCAGATAGTAAAACCAGAGCGTCATGTGTCAAATTGGAACGCTGTAAGCCATGTAGGTGCCTTCTGAGAATGTGAGACGCCTCAATGAAGCGAAACATAGATGAGGGGTCAATGTCGCCTCTGGAATCCCAAGGACGCTCCCCGTGTGAGGTGTAGGCTTATCCAAATCCGCAGCAACATTAGTTTCTTGGCAAAGTGAGTCGATATCCATTTAATAGGCATTTTAATAGGCATCTATTTATTAAGCAAGTTTATAACTCGATATCCATCATAATACAAAACGAAAGTGTTTCATTATTTTTTTAATCGCTATTCAACATAGGCGCTTTGTATAAATACATAAATATTTCATTTGACCACTGACACAAATATCAGATTGCTCAATTTATTGTGCATGTCTGATCATTGATCATATTTACAAAATGACATTTCCTTATAAAATCATAGAGAAAATCATGAGATTCAAAATTATCTCTTTTAATAAGGGTACCGGTGAGTGTACAGTTTCTTATACAATGTTCAGACGACTCTTGCTACAAAGCAATAAATTTACTTGAATAATTCTTATTTAATTTTTACACCCGGTGTGAATAATTGTCTCACCCATGTCATTTCTGTAGAAAGATATTAAATTCTTCATTAATAGAAGAAATCCCTTATTACTTCTAGCTATACATAATATTATTTTATAAATAATGTCGTGATGACATATTTATCCATAAAAATGGATATACACATAATGATACTTATATCATTATTTAGATGAATATTAAATCCATAATTGGACCGTCGCAAATTACATATTGCGCTCAATACTTTTACATTTAAGAATTCAAATAGCTTTATATAATTTTCACAATAGTTAGACCTTTGACGAATGAGAAAAAAAAATTAATAATTTCTCTATAGTCAGCATTCCTTTTGCGACTATTACTTTCCGTCACTTTTAAATCTCTTATCATCTATATCGACTTATTTTGAGGCAAGACGGATGATTTAACAAATCATTTAACTTGATTTTTTTCTTCAGACTATAACTCTTTGCATTAATCCATTTCCTTTATTTAGGCCGAGAGAGTTTTCATTACTTATTTTAGACTCATGTTCATTTCATATAGTCATTCGACATTGACAACGTGAACCACAACTTATATGTTTCAATAAATGAACATTAATTTTGAGTTGACTGTGAATTGGTCACACTTGGAGTGAAGTGTGGGAAAAGATTATGGACAAACCACAAATCAACCTGCATATATTGTCAACTCTAAATCTTCAACTTATGAATATATTACATAATCTCGTTCAACCAAAAATATATTCATGAATGTCACATCTCTACTTGATATTTCAGTAATATTTAGGCAGCATTAATAATAACATTCCAAATATGACATTGGAATTTTATATGCGCCACACATTTAAGTAGATAATGGTGTAATCATATCCGCAACACTTATAAGTGCGAAATATAGTTAGTCGCATAACTATATCATTTTCATCACTAGACTATTTGAATAAGTTTCAGTTATTTCGCATTATCAATTTAGTCAACAAGACATTAATCTTGCGATATAATTGAATCTCCATCTAAGTTCATGAATTTGTAAAAAATGATTCATGTTACCAACTTAGATAAATCATATGTATGATGTATAATGCGACAATGTGACGAAAGAAACCATATAAAACCTTAGACATTCAATATAAATGGATTATTGAAATTTTCCATTCATAAATGATTTTCCCATTTTCTTGCCAATTAGACATTGTCATAAAAGTAGGCAAACATAATTTTAGCTAAAAAATATATTTCTCAAGCTAGTCTATATTTATATTGTTGAAAAAATGTCAAAACTTTTGGCACACTTATTTACATCACATATGACATAAATATTCAACTTGAATACTTTAAAGTAATCAAGACATAAAAAATAAATTTTCGAAAAATTCTCATAAACGAACTTCATTAAATGCAAAAATTAATGATAAAAGTAAATACGTAGCTATGTTTGTTCAAAATATCAAATGTAGATACATATCCACTTTAAAATAGTGGTATAATATGACAATGAGATAAAATGATTCATCTATTGTAAAAGAAAATTTTGCAACTCGTAATCTTTTTAACTTCCACTTTCATGTTGTTTCCAACTATGTCCTTTGACTTGCAGACTAAGTCATATAAATAATTTATTATTCTTTAGTTGCATGATAAGTTATTCTAACAATCTCGGTTCACAAAAAAGAATGAGTTTCAATGATGAAACAACATTATCATTAAACAAAACTACCATATGATTATATTAATATTTTTCAACTCAATGCAATCATGAGCGAAAATTATCGTATTTGTCACAAGTGTAGCACTTTGTTTTGTTTATACTAACTTTGCCATCATGCTTCTCATATCGATGTGAAGAGCGTTAGTCCTTTTTAGTATCTATACATTATTCACTAGACTATGATTTCTGTCGAAAACTTGTAGCAATTTTCTTATTTTGACATGGACAACATATGTCATATTTGAAGACAATACACATTCTTCAAATAAATATCAAAATATTTGATATTTTCACTAAACATTAAATATGTGCGCAAGCTTACTATACTTATTACAAATAAGTAACTATCACGTGGTCATTATAAAAATATGACCACGATTCTCTAACTTAATAGTCAAGTTTATCATCACATACAGATATATAATATATCTGTTAAAAAAATTTATGTAAGAGTTATTATTTTCTTGATGATATCGTTACATCAAAATCGTGAGAATCGTGATAGTGATCTTGCTCGACGGAGATCATCTTCTGTCATGTGTCACTTTTCACATATTCCTTTTAACTTTGTCCTATTACAAAGACTCCTTTTTTGTGTAGTTTATGTATGGTCAAAATTATGTAAGATAAATGAGTTAATTTTTGCATGTCTTCTTGTCGCATATATTCATAAATAATGATATAATAATATTTTTAAGATAATAATATCGAGATGGTCGCTATGCTCCCACTCATCTTCCACTATCCGAAAAAATAATTATCATTCATTAAAAATAATATGTTGTGCCAAGGTATATTATTCTAATCATTTTGAAAAATAAATATAAAAAATCATCTAAAAAATATATGATGTGATTAACATACTATTTTCAAAAAATATGATCAGGACAATCAGGATTCTGTGATGGAGCTCTTCCTTATCTTTATAAGGTGTCAATTAGAAAACCATCACCCGTTCGCCTTGTCACCATAATAATTGAAAAAATATCATCACGTCATGTAAACATAATAATTTTTTGAGACTGCGTTAACAGTACACCAGGTAAGTCCACAGAGAAAGAGGGTGTTGAATTTTTCACTAACAATATCTTTTTGATACTTTTCTAGACATGCACATGTCACGCACCACTCAATAAAAATTATTACCATGACCATCATATAAATTAGATGCATATATTTTATAATGTCAAATTTATGTCACCATTTATAATTCACAAATATTTATGCATTCAAAATAAACATTGCATAAATCACATATATGAATGTATATTATGCACGCAAATAATCATACAATTCATTTACATATAAATAAATATTATTTGTCACACTCATATAATTAACATAAGCATGATAGTTGACATATAAATAATTACATAATTATTTTCACATGTCAAACCCTACATTTATGTCACATAAGTCTAAATCATGTACATAAATTCATATCATGCATGTCTTGTTAATTAAAATTATTGCATAAATTTTCATGTGTAAAAGAAAAACAAATATGCAAATATGTCTATTCATAAAGAAATATAAATTGTCATAATTAATGCACATATTTCGCATAAAAATGTGACAAAAATAGTTTGTGCATAAGTTAATATAAGTATGTGAATTAATGACTCACAAATTTACGTAACACATATTATGTTTAATACGTAACATAATTTGTTATATGCGCATGTTTTTTCATAAAGAAAATAAATTTCTTTTATATAGTCCAATTCACAAATGAACTAACAATGTGCAAATTTCTATTATCATGTCAATTTACATAAGTGACACACGTAAATATACTTTAAGTAAATATAATATAATTATGTGCATGAACATCTAAGTCATATGGAAATTCAATTTAAGTATTCTGAAACTTGAAGAAAATTATTCATAATTTTCTAAGCAAATAATGTGCATAAAATGACAAATATTTTAATTTGTCACAATATGTTTATCATGACATAAAATAACTATAAATGTATACATTTATGTCCAAAAATAAACCACACATTATTCAGAAAATTTTTATTTTTCTGAGCCCAAAAAAAATATATGTTTTTCCTCATTTTTCAATTATTTTTTTTTCGATTTACTGAAATACTGTTTTATGTTCCAAAAAAAATTTGTTCAACTGGCGGGCTGCGCAGCGGGCCGGCTCCCGCCTCGCGCTTCCATGCCGTCTCGCCCCTCGCATGGGCACTTCGCAGTGGGCCGTGGCCTGCGCGCGTTTGCGCCTAGTGGCGCCGTGCAGCGGGCTACTCCCGCGCGCGTTGTGCAAACTGCGGCGTGCGCAGAGGGCCATGGGCCCGCGCACGTGTGCGCTTGCAGCGGCGCGTGGTGGACCATGGGCCTGCGCTCGGTGGGCCTGCACGTTACAGTGCCCGGATGCTGTAGCAACGGTTTTTTTTTTATTTTAAAAACAACATTTCATGTGTCTGCGCATGACAACTGTGATGCTTCAACTCAAAATCAGAGGCTTTATTTAATGCATGACTATTAAGTGTTTACGTTGCAAACGCAGGCCACATACGGTTAGATTGCCACTCCAGACAAAAATTTGCTGCTATTCATGCAACATAAATTCGTTCGACACTGAGTTGAGATCACATGCAAATCAACAAAACGCAGACATCTTTTTTTTTTTTTGTCGTTCTGCAGCAAATCAACAAAGCGCGAGGGGGAAAAAATGAAAAATTATATTGCATTACCCTCGTCAAAACGAAAAGAGAAATGCTTTAAACAACAAGTGGGTTAACGTTCATCACATGTCGCCACCGGCCATCCATGCACTTTCCATCGCATGGAACGTTTGCATGCACATGAGTCGTCGTCAGGCAAAGAACGCGCCTCCTAGACATGACACTTTCAACGAACAGCCGATTAGTTGTATGATTTAAATAAAATGTCAGATGTTACAACGACTACACACATATGCATTGACAGTAAAAAAAAATGCAAATAGTTATCTGTCGCATGGTTACCCATTTCGCATCTCAATGGAAAATTGCGAACACCGAAACATTTTTTTTTATTTGGACGATGCAACGTAATAATGAGAAAAGTTTATTGGCTTTGATACCTGGAGGTTTTAATTTAGAAATCAACCTTGTTTGGAGCAGAATTAACAAGGTTCTTTTACGTTGTGCAGAACTCAAAGATCGGGTCGACGATCGCGTAGCGAAACGTCGGCGCAATATCCACAATATAAGTACAGTGCACTTCAAGCAAGAACCACACGACAGCACCTGCAGACAAAAAGGAAATACAACATCCAACTTCTGTCATGCCTTAATGTCTTCATATATATAGCAAATAATATGAAGTTAACATAATTGCACGTACGTGCAAGTTTGTATAACTACACCTTTGCTATTTGAATATGAAATGGGCAGTTATGGGAAGTGATGACCCATTGTGGGCGTCACGTGTCCAACAATACCAATTGAAGGAATTAGTAATAAATAAATGAGAGTATTATCGGAATACCTCGCAGCGAAAGACGGATCGTCGGAGACTTTTCTATATTGTTTCTGTATCATTATCGGGATCCTAATCACATTCGAAAAAGAATCATATGTTCATAATCCATATACTTTTTGACATCGTCGAAATTTCGAGAGAACTTGGACTTCATCGGATAGCACACTTGCACCCTCACACCAACACCATGCATTCATATATATATATATATATGCATGGGTTGCATTCATATATATATGCATGGGTATGTAGTTGGCAGTTTACCAAATTGCATGGGCTTCGACATGTCAAAACGGTCCATTAGGGGCGTAAGTCCAACATAGTGTGAGCATATACGTGTGCATGTGAATACTTTGTGTAGGTGTTCAAAACATGGATAAAATGTTTTACAGCCCATACTAAAGCTCTATTTTACAGCAGCATCATCTTAGCCGTTGATGTCATCAACCCAAAAGATGGATGGAACCTATCTTTACGAAAAAAAAACCATGTCCGTGTAAAAAAAAAAAAGCAACGTCCACACTCTTCTTTTTTTCCCAAATAGGAGGGAGGTTGTATTAATATACGTACGGCTCCGAGAGGGACTTGGATGAGGCTCCCAAGTCCCAAGTCCCACCATATACCTGAACCTTCAAAAATGTCTTGGACTAAGTTTCCTCCGAAATCCAATTAATTAATCTTTCGGTAATGATAATGAATTAACCTCCTTCCTGCTTAATATCTCTTTAAATTATGTTTTTTTCCCTCCTCCATTGTCCATTTCTGTGCATGCACTAATTCAAATTTATTCTAATAAATAAATTCCAAATTCTAAATAATTAATTCCATCACTGATCAAACTTCTCTACAATTTTCTTTTATTTTTCGTAATTATTCATGACTGTAATCTTTATATGGATGTCTTTTTGACACATTTATGACTAATATGTGAACCATTAAACATGTTACAATTTAGCCGTTAGCAAATAAATTTTTTTCTGCTAATAAAGTAGTAGACACAATTTTGAATAATAATTATATTCTTCCTGATCTCTCTCGATGGAAATGAAAAACCGACACACAAAAAAAACTCTCTCTCTCTCTCTTCTCTCTCGTGACCTCTGCAGTCGATGCCGCATTAATTTTTCCAGAGGTCAGGAACTCAGGATTAAGACCTCGAGGTCTTCATTTTTCATTCCCATCAAACTTCGTTGTAGGTCACAATGCTGTGCACCAGCTAGTACGTAGGCTAAGGATTGACATTAAAGGTAGTGTTCATGTTTCATTCCCATCAACCTTCATCATAGGTCACAATGCTGCACCAGCTAGCACGTAGATTAAGACTAAGGATTGGCATTAAAGATAAAGACCCACAGTTTCTCACCCCTATCTATTCTACCTAAGCAGGTGTCAGCCGGGCAACAGGAGACGGAAACATGAAAATTATTTCATAGAATTGCAGAGGGGGCCTATCAGAGCAAAGTTAATGGGAGATAATAAACAAGTATCACCCTAATGTTATAGTTCTAATAAAAACGAATGCTACCAAAGTACAGGGAGATAAAATTATTCGGCGGCTGGGCAATCAATGGAATGGTGGGTATCAGGAGGGAAATGGCGCGTCGGGCGGCATTCTGTTGTCCTGGCAGCATCACGAAGTACATGTTACTATCATTAATAAAGTAAATCAGGTTATGCATGCTGTTATTAGTAAAGGTAATTTCTCATCTTTGATTTCTTGGGTACATGCCAGTACCACCCCTTTATTTCAATCTTTGAGCAACTAAAGAACATAAATATTGATAATATTTCATGGATACTTCTTGGCAATTTTAATTGCATTTTGCATCCTGAGGACAAAAAAGGAGGGAAACCATTTAGTTTAGCTAGATCGCAAAAAGTTTTACATGACCTAATCACTACCCACGGGCTTGTAGATGTTGACCTTATTGGGCCACAGCATACTTGGTGTAATAACCGCCAAGGTGCGGTCAGAATCTTGTGTAGACTAGATAGAGTTCTAGTTAATTGTCCTTGGCTAAATACCCATCCAAGCATGACACTAAGAGCTTTGGCTCGTTGTCCTTCTGATCATGCACCACTGATATTTCAAACAAATTCTGACAAAAAAAGACCTAAGCAATTCAAATATGAATACTTTTGGTTTAGCTATAGGGAACCTAGAGAGATTGTGCAGAGAGAATGAGCCTTACAGAGAACTTCTAGTCAAGCATTAAGAGCTATCAAAGACAAAACTTTAGATTGGAACAAAAATACACTAGGTAGGCTTGAACACAAATCTGAGCAAGTGCTTGGGAAGATCCAGCAGCTGGAGCTCAAGGATAGTTCTTCTGGGCTTTCAGAGGCTAAATGTGGTAAGCTAAGGTCTGCTTATCACTTGCATGCTGCTCTTAGAAGACAAATTAGCCTTAAATGGTGGTCGAAGTCAAGAGTGAAATGAGTTAAGGATGGAGATAGAAATACTAAGTTTTTCCACTTAAGTACAATGTTCAGACACATGGTCAATAGAATAACTATGATAGTTAAAGAGGGGGGAGAAAAGGTAGAGGATGAGGGCAACATCCGGGCCCTCTTTGTTGAACATTACAAATGCCTATGGAGTGAGGAGACTACTCCTAGAATCCCCATTGATAGCTAGCTTGTGCTACCAAAAATTCCCACCAGCTCTCATTCTTGCTTAGAGTCACCCATCACTGATAGTGAGATCAAAGACACCCTGTGGTAAATGCCTTTGGAGAAGGCTCCTGGTCCAAATGAATTTACAGTTGAGTTTTATAAGGCATACTGGGATATAATTGGACCTCAGATAACTAGAGAAATTTAGTCCTTCTTCACCATTGGACACCTTCCCAGTGCCTGGACTTGGACCACCCTCATTTTTATTTCAAAGAAGTCTACTTCTAGAAGGGTTACTGACTACAGGCCAATTTCGTTGTGTAATTCATTTACAGAGTCATTGCTAAGATTCTAACTAATAGGCTAATGCCTATGCTGCCTTCCTTAATTGACCCTGCTCAGTCTGTTTTTATGACTAATAGGCTCATACAAGACAATATCTTAACTGTTCAAGAGTTAGTCCACTCAATGGGTAAGGGTAGGCAGAAATATATGCTTATTAAGGCCGACATGGAAAAGGCCTTTGATAGGGTATCCTGGTATGGTATTGAGACCATTCTACAAGGAATGAACTTTCCTCAAACCTTCATCCAGTGGATTCTTGCATATGTTGTTTCCTCTAATTTTAAATGCTGTGTTAATGGGGTCCTCTCCTAGAGTTTCCAAAGTCATCAGGGCATTAGGCAAGGAGATCCTCTGTCCCCCTACCTCTTTATACTTACCTCACAAGTCCTATCATCCATCCTACACTAGGAGGTATTTATTGGTAACATCAAGCCTTTCAAGATCAGGAACTTTAGTCTCACCCATTTGGCATATGCAAATAACCTGGTTATCTGCATTGAAGCAACTAGGAAGAACTGTGTGAACCTAAACAAAGCTCTCAGGCTATATGGCATGTTAACAAATCAGAAACTTAATCCTCTGAAGTCTGAGTTATATTTGCCCCCTAAATTGTCCTTACACAAAATTAATATCATTAAGCAGTTGCTCAACATACAATTAGATAAATTCCCGGTGGTCTACCTTGGGGTCCCTATCTCACATAAGTATATCCCAATTAGTGAGCAACATAGTTTAATTGAGAAAGTTACAAAGAAAATGGCTGGGTGGAAAAGGTGTACCCTAAATCAGACTGGCAGATTAACCTTAATCAATTCGATCCTCAACTCCATTCCTATGTATTCCTTGGGGGTGACTCACCTTTCTAGTGGTTTACTAGATAACCTGAAAAAAGTCACTCGTAGCTTCCTTTGGAACTCCAATGACAGTAGAAGGGGCCTGCACCTTTCAAATTGGGGCACTGTCCAGCTTCCTAAGGAGGATGGAGGCCTAGGCATTAAAAAGTTAGCCCATATCCGTCCTGCCCTTCTAGCTAAAAGAATACAAGTTCTTCTAAATAGCGAAGAAAGTCTTTGGGCAAACCTTGTCGTGGAGAAGTATGGGAGGCCCCACCCCTGGACTGACACTGCATGTCCTATCCCTGATAATAATTTAACCGGCCCCCAAGCCAACTTTGCTTGGTCTTGAAAAATTATTGGTGATGCAGTGTATAAATTAAGAGATGGCTTTGTTAAAAATATTGGTAATGATTTGAGTACGAATACATTGTTAGACCCCTGGATTACTGACATCTCTATTGCCTTCAAATCCACTTTTGTTAATATTAAGATGATACTTGTTGATCACATGGTTGCTGATTTTATTGTGGATAATGCATGGAATGATAACTTGATTAACTCTTGTTTTGACCCTTCTCTAGTCTCTAGAATTCTCTCGCTCCATTTAGCCACTTCAAGCGCCAACGATGATTCATGGGTGTGGTGTCGTGATCCTAATGGATATGCTAATACGAACTCGGCTTATAAATTCCTCTGCAGGAATGTGTGCTCGGCCTCAGCATCTGGACGGTTTGCTTGGAACTTAATGTGGAAGATCAAAGTTCCTCATAAAATTTCAATCTTTTTATGGAAATTAATGTATAATCGGCTGCCTACTAAGGACTTCTTTTTGCGTTTTGATCGCTCGGTTGATAATGCCTGCTCTTTTTGTGGTTTACATGTTGAATCAAATGCGCATTTGTTTTTTCTGTGTCCAGTCTCTCGTGGCTTATGGTCAATTTTCCAACATAATCTTAGCTATGTTTTCAAATACATAGATTATTGACATACTGGTGATTGGATCAAGGAGGGCAAGGATCTTGACCGGAGATCAAAGTGTTTTCTTCTTTCGCTTTTTGCGTTTTGTCTTTGGGAAATTTGGAATGCACGAAATGATATCCACTTTAGTTCCAAGCAAACAATCATGCTTAGTGTCTGGGAGCGTGCATCTGCGACTCACCAGGAATATGTCAGCACCCATGTTCCTGAGGCATCTACCCCCCAAGACTCCGTGCGAATCCGGTGGGAGCCCCCGATTGACCCGTGGGTCAAACTCAACACTGACGGATCTTTCGTTAATCCATCGGTGCCAGGGGAAGTGGACTACATAATTCGGGCATCTAACAATCTTTTCGTGGCTGCAGGTCGTTGTAGCAAGGGGTCGGTTGATATCATTGAGCTGGAAACTTGGGGTCTTCTTTTGGGTCTTGAAGAGTGCAGCCAGCGCGGTTTAAGAAATATCACTGCTGAGGTGGACGCCCAAATTTTAGTGGGGATAGTGAACAAAATGCATCGTTGCCCTGGAGAGAATTTGGAATGTCATGAACACGATCTGGACGCTAATTGAATCTTTTGACAACTTTTCTATTCAACACTGCTATAGATCATATAATCACGTCATTAATCTTTTGGCTATTAGTGATAGAATTCATGATTATGAGAATCTTCCTTCGAACCTCATCAGCATCATGTCTCAAGATGCAAGTTTGCAAGTCAATTAATATATAACCTTTTCATAAAAAAAAAGAGCTTTGCTTCGAGGTCAGCACGTCACCTTCCTTCTCGTCCCAGCTGTCGTGAGAGTGATGAAGAGAGAGAACAGACGAAGATGTGTA
Source organism: Pontederia crassipes (assembly GCA_030549335.1). Taxonomy (NCBI): domain Eukaryota; kingdom Viridiplantae; phylum Streptophyta; class Magnoliopsida; order Commelinales; family Pontederiaceae; genus Pontederia; species Pontederia crassipes. The sequence continues at coordinate 56,140,163 of CM060198.1, forward strand.
AGTAAGGAAGAAGTTCCTGTGATTAAAGGCGGAAGTGCTGCAGGCACTGGAATTATATTAATAGAACTACGTGCTCAAGTAATTCGAAAATCTTTCACGGATAGTGCGCTTCAACAATGTGTCAGCTAGCACACACGGTGTTCGAATATTTATTATATACGTAATGGGATAAAATAATAAAATTATTATACATGATTTTATATATTTTATACATTAATTTTACCATTTTATTATTTTATTTCGTTTATATAACGCTTTTAATCAGTCTATTTTCTTAATTAAGTTCACAATTTTTTACACTTATTTTAATACGTTGGTCTATTTGCTTTTGATAGTAATCGTTGACCTAGGTCTCTTTCTCGTTGGGTTGTTCTTGTTCCTCCCTCTACATCTACATGGAGACTCAGAAAAAATCGGTATCTCACCGTCCACCGTCGGGTTCCAACATACTTCGTCCAGAAAGAAGAGCTTTATTTTTTCGAGGCATAAGAAGTGCATGTCAGAACGAGATAGGGTGCTTTGGAGTTTGAGAGCTTCGATCTTAATGGTCGGGTGGTCATAATCACGACCTCCTCGGGGAGTATTGGAGAGTTGCGTACGGGAGCAGAGGCAGCACCGGAAGAGATGAATACATAAATTTTATAAAATGACAAAAATTTGCATTTATTATTGGCGTGCTTTCGCAATTTCGTTAATTAATCGTAGTTAATCCATTGGGGGTTGGAGGTTATGAGTGTTAAGTCATGTGATGGAGTTTGGTAACGTTGTAGAGTAAAATACAAAAAAAATTAATGATTATTATACCATGTGACTGGGAGTACTCTTGTGACGCCACGCGTTCAAGAGAAACCATGGGTGATTAGATATCCAAAGTGCAGATATGGCAACATGGCATAGTGTACCAGGCACCTGCATGTGATTGAGTGTAGACAGTCATGCTTATTATTCTTAATGCGTCTGTAATTAATTGTTAATCATGTTTAATTCATTTGGATTTTTTTTTTGTCTATTTATGGCGCTTACTTTCATTGAAGTCATTATTGTTGTTGAAAGGCTTCGATGTAAAAAGTTCAATTCTTCACTCTAGTGAAGAGAGTGGATTGAAAAAGTAGTAAAAAAGTTTTAATTCTTCACTCCTGTCGATTGAAAAAGTTTTTTGTTTATCTATAAAAAAATATAACTTTAAAAGGTTAATATGAAAAATGTTGATAAGAAGAAAGACCGTATCCTTCATTTAAAGGGCCCATTAAGTTCATTGAAAATGCTGCAATTAAGTTCACTAAAAATATCGTAAAGATGATAAGTTTTAATAATGTAAAAATGATATGTTTTGACCATTCTCTAAATTGAATATTGGAAAAAGATATACATTATTCATCCTTCTTTATGCATAAAAAATATTACTTACTGCCACCTTATAATTGAACTCTGTAATTCAAAAAAAGTTTTTTTTAAAGTTACCTAGGAGCATTTTCTTATCAGTATATTTTCCCAATATTATATAGTGAATGTATAAATAATTTTTTTATGAAATCTGATTATATAAAAATATTAGTAATATTTTAAAACATGTAAAATATGATATCCCTTTGTAAATGTTTGTGATTTATGCACATTTTTTAGATTTTAAACATATAGTTAAAATATGTTAATATTCTGTCATCTAAAGATCCACCACTTTACTATTGAAGAAGGCTTTATATGTCATTGTCATAGATATAAACTTAAAATTATAAAATATTATTTATTATCACCTTATAATTGAGCTCTATAATTAAAAAAATGAGATTTCTTAATGTTACCTATTGACATAATTTAAAAATTATCATATAATTTTTTTTAATATTATAAATTAAATGTATAACTAAATTTTATTATTAATAATATATTACTAATCTCATAATCATGATATTCTATAAATTGTTTAAAAAAGCTAAATAATTGTCCATGTATTAAATATCTTGTGACAGCGCGCAACAATTTATTACTCTACCACTATTAATTCTAATTATTTCATGCCACCATTAATTTTTCATTATTTAATACCACAAGTATCTCATTTTTACATCTTCAAAGCCGTATACTTAATTAATTCATTGATAACTAATTTTTTTTATATGTAACGGTTATGGATTAATTATCCAATACTCCAATAAAAATTATATCTAAATGAAATTATATAAGTTGATAAATTCTAAAGACACTTGTTAACGACTTAATATTTTACTTTATTTTATTTTTAATATAAGTGGATTTAGAAACCATATGATAGTATGTAGTAACATTTCAAGTAACATCTATCGGTATTATTTTTTTCTTTATTTTTATTTATTTTTTAAATTACGCTTCATAACATCTATCTCTATAATTTATTTAATCTTGAATGAATTTTTTGAAATATTTTATAACTGGTTCAAAAATTAATTGTGAAAACTTGCAACATTTATTATTCTACCACTACTTTTTTATAATTGCTTCATACCACCGCTAATTCTTAATTATTTCATACCAATAATATCTCATTTTTTTCATCTTTAAATCCGCACGTTTAATTAATTGAGATGTTACTACTTAACATTCAAATTACTAACTACTCAAAAGATTAATTTAAAAATTATATAATAATTTAATTAGTTATAAATTCTAAAAGACATATGTCATAATAACAAAATGTCATATGTCAAATTCTCATAAAAAAATACTCACCTTTTAATATAGTATAGAAGATATCTACAACACAATCCTTGAGGGCCTACTGCCAAAGTGATTCTAGTGATGGTACTCTGGTCCATGACCGAATCGTCCGACATGTTTCGTTATAAAAAAAGGTGTCTAATAACAATCATAATAAGTGGATAGATAGCTTGTACTCATCAGAAGTGGAATGGGTCTGCCAAACTTAATATGTTCATGTAAGAGAGAAAAGAAAAGAAAAAAAAAATTGGAAAAAACACAAACGAAGGATCATGGTACTGGTAAAGATAAGAATGGAAAAGCATAAACAAAGCATAAACGATCATGGTGCATTGCATTTTGCTTGTATCAAAAGACTTGATACATAAACATGGCTGCCTCTTGTGAGCTATGATCGCAAACAAAGTGCATGCCAACTTTTTTTTTTTCTTGCGAGTCAGAGGACCACCACGGCAAGGTCTATCTGTTCTAAAGGGTGTGCCTGCTGATTCTCCCACTCTGTGTTAAAATAGAATTTGACATAGAAAAAAGTGGAGACAAAAACAAATGCCATCATCCACTCTATTCGATTCTCTAGGCATATAATTATGGTCACAGTATAATAAAGAAAGAGCAGCCTGCAAGTAACTTTTCTTCTTCTGTCTTTACATAATTGAAGCTTGATGAGTAGACTCTTCAGCAACCCCCTTTTTCTTTTCCCTTTCCTTTTGCAAGAAGAAGAGGCAAATGAATAATTTTTAAGGAGAAGCACCAACATGCAGAGTCCATGCAAACTGGCAAGAATAAGATCACAAACATATTCTGATGGATGGAATTGTTATCATTATTTATTTGATATCCTCAAGCCAAGGAAGCAAGCATGCAGCTGATAAAAGTTGGCATCTGAGATATCCCCCCAACTTTTTCCACTCTCTTTCTTTATTTTTTCTTCTTACTCTTACGGCTGCAGACATGCCGCATTTAAGTGGGACTTTTTTTTTATATAAAACTTAAAAATTAATCAACAATTACCGCCTAAACAATTGACAAAAACCTCAGTCAAAATGAGCCATCTTCCCCTTTTTCTCCTCTCAACTCCTTCCTAGTTCCTACTATCATTTCCGCGTGCACATCTCTCTCTCTCTCCCTCCCTCCCTCGCTCGAAGGAAGGAACAAAAAAACAAATCAAACAGGGGAGATGAACAGGAGAGGTCGCTACCTGTTATTTAATAGGGTGACTACTGAACAAAATTGGTTGGCGTAATAAACGAAATTATGTCGCCAGTCCCAGCTACCGACAAGAAATTAATTTTTAAAATAAACAATTGCATTAAATTTTATTATATATATATATAATTGAATACTAAATTTAGTAAAAATTTTAAAAAAAAGTATCTCTATTTCTTTTATTTCTAATTCTATTATGATTTATTTAGGTTTATTCAATAAATAGGGTCTATTAGAACTTTTTTTAATTATATATGAGAATATAATATTTTTTTGATAATTATTTGAAACAAATATCTTGAAGATTTGACCTTCTCGAAATAGTCTATTGATGATTTGATTCTCTCGAAATGATCTAATTGAAATTCTAATTAGACTAAGAATCTATGAGCATCGACGACGTCGGCCGTGGCTTTTTTTTTTTTTTTTGGCACTCGACCCCTCCAAAGCTGCCGACTACAGAGTACAGAGTTATCTATGCACCTCGGGACTCCGGCGAGATCAAAGCGTACCACAGCGAGAACCGCTCTTGGGAGACCGTTCCTGTCGGTTCTTCGGCCCCAGGGGCCAACTCTTCCGAGCCCATAAAAAGATTTCAAGAAATTTGTAAAAGTTATCAATTATTTCAATTTTCAATTATTTGATTAATAAACAAAGTGCCAGGTTGATTAGTTCATATACAGTTGCTATCCGAATTCAAGAAATTAATTATGAATTTGATTTTCAAATTCACCGTCGTGGCGTAAGAAATAACTATTTTTTTGTACCATCACTAGATGTTTCATAGCGAATTTTAAGTGTTAGTTGAAGACTTGAAGTTGACGATTACTCGTTATGAATTTGTTTTTTTTTTTAAATTCGACATCGTGGTAACAAGAATTAAACATTCTTTAACATCATACATTCTTTAACGAAGAAGGTCTCCCAGGTGTCGGCCTCGGTAATAAAATATTTTTCTCATTATAAAATATTTCCTACTCATAATACAAAATATTTAGATATAAGAATAAGAAAATGTGTCAACTAAATGAACATTCGATCTTCTTATTTATCTTATATGTGTGTACTATATATACATATATCATATGAGGATTTAGAATGAATCTTAAGCCACCATTCATCCATATATAATTTTTTCTTTATTTTTCGTTATTCTCACCATTCAGTATCATTAATATAATCATTTAATTCTTAGCATAAATACTTGGTATTCTTATTATTAATTTGTGTATTGAAGTTTTAGAATCATAATTAACTATTTATGAATTATATGTTCACTCTTTATACGATCTATTGTATCTTCATAATATAAATAATGATATATTACAATTAATAAAAAGAGAATGTATACATGTTTTTTTTTAATACGTTAATTTTATAATTTTAGAATATTTTTATATTAATTTTGAAAAAAAAAATACAGTTGCACTAAGTGCGGAGTTTAAAGATAATTCGAGATGCCAACCCAAGTTTATTTTAGAATATTTTTATATTAGTTTTTATATTCAAATATCAATAAGAAAAAATTGAATAGGCAAACTATAAGAATGCTCCTGACTTATTGGTCAGCAACATTCTTATTTTGTATCTCAACCCACGTTCGAAACTCTATGGCAATTGAATTTACATCGTTTCTTTCAATTTTTTCTGTCAACTATGAAAGAATAAAATTTTTATATATGAATAAAATCTAATTATTTACACCTTATCTTCCAAGTTTGTATTAATATTTTTTTGCCTTCTATTTTTATCCAATTAATTCATCCTTAATATATAATATTACTATTTTACACTTATTTTCATCCACAATTTTTTACACTTACTTTTATAGCTAATCTCGAAGTTTTATAATTTATTTACACTTATTTCATCCTATAAAATCATCCTTTCTATTTTAAATATTATATTTGCTATTTTATATTTTAATTGTTTTAGCTAATATAATGCCTTTCATCAACGGATTTTTTTCGTAATTAAGTGTCATATTATATTATGTATGATGATTTATATGTAATTATTATATCATTGATATACATAAATAATTATGCAATATTGTTTTGTTAATATGTTAATATAAATTATTTTATCTATGTTATACTTAACTTTTTTAAGTATTAAAATTAATTTTTTAATGAATCAATTAAATTGATCATCCAAACATTTTTTCAGGTAACAATAGTGCAAGTGAAATTGTACCCTTCAGCTCTTTTTAACTTTATAGTGTCGTAACTAATATTATAAATTATTATTTATATTTTAATATTATAACAAAAAAATTTCAAAAATAAATTAAAAATTAACTTTGTGTATTTTAAAGTTAATATCTCGATATATATATTGTTAAATTTTTAAAAGTTAAAAACAAAGGATGAACTTTTAAACTAACTATACGTAAAATGTGAATACACTCAGAATATTTCAAATTCACCGTCGTGGCGTAAGAAATAACTATTTTTTTGTACCATCACTGAAGCTCTACCGTGTCTCAGGCTATTAGCACGACGAAAAATAAAACCAGTAATGATTATGATTTCAAAATCCGAATACAAACCAAGAATGCCAAAAGATTCCAAGTTCAAAATGTTCCACGTGACAGTAATGTATTTCTTTATTCTTAATTTTTTTTTCCTGTTGGGCTCTCCGACGTCCCTTTGTGTCGCCTCGCTCCGGTACAGTTTGGTGTCCGAGGAGTAAGAAAACATGGGTACAGATCGAGTAAGAAATTTGTATCCAAAGAGCAGACGATGAAACTAAAACAAAAAAAAGTTAAATGTCGCCAACAATTCCATCTCGATTCGGACGGACATCAATGAAAATGCATATTACCATTGCCTTGATTCATCGTCCTATTCGATTATAAATGCAAAAGTAACATATTCCAAATTAAGTCCAGCAAAGTAAAAGATAACAAAGTTTGCATTCAAATCTAAAATGTCTTCAAAGTATATTATTACATATTAAACCATTCAAAATCTAAACAGTTGAAATAACATGATAAAAAGATGAAGTGAAGATAACGGGGAACCACCAACCACCAGCACACCACAAGCATACCTGTAAAATAATTAGAATAGAATTATTATTGATAAAAATACTTTGAGATACTTAAAAAAAAGTTTATGCACGCTAAGTCGTAGACGTTGTATTGCGGGTACTGATGGTATTGCTTCGTTCACTTCTTTCTCTTCCTCGTCCTCGTCCTCTATTCACGAATGCAAAACTAATAATATACTCTACATTAAGTCTTTTTAGGCGTTTGACCCAGAGCATATTATTAAATCACCAGACCGAATCAAAATATAATTATGGTGAATATTGATTGATATTATTATGGATACAAATACATGACTTAATTGGATATATATAAACTATTATGCATTTTGTTGATTTTATGGATATATATAAACTAATATATTATTATGGATAGCCTTATTTAGTTTATTTTACAATTATAAACTAATATATTTAGTTTTTCTATTCATATTAGAATTTTAGATTTGGCGAGTTCCGTCTAGGCCAGACTGCGCTTTGGTCATGAGTGGTGGATGCGTCAGAGTGTGCTTGGGTTATGGCCCCCTCAAAAGAATTGTAGGCCCGTGGAATTCGTTATATATTATATATATTGTTAATGTACAAGTCGTCATTTTTTATTAGTGCTATAATAATAGTTCTTTAGAAAAAAATAATATTCCTTTAAAATGGAGACACGTTTATTAACTTCATATATATATATATATATATAATTAAGTTTGCGTATGGTTTACTAATAAATATATTTATATTATTTTTCTTCTGCTGTTAAAAATTTTCAAGTAAAGTTATACTAAACTATAGCACAGAAATATTTTACAGTATTCAAAACCATAAAATTGTACGAAAGAAAATTCAAAAGAAGGCTGAGTAAACAACTTCCCCCTTCACTATAATTCAGTATACACAACTAAAAATATGAATCACACTCCCTTGCGACAAGCACATCTAGTACTGATCAATTTTACAACTAAACTTGAGTTCAAGCACAATCTTGGGCAAGAGACAAAATCATTCCTTTATTTCTATACACTGGCATGGCTTACTCATCAATCAAAATCTTCAACAGGTTTTTACTTCTGTTGACTGCATTTCAGGTATTGTTGACTAGAACATTGTCAATTTTTTACATGAATCAATTATATGATACAAGTTAGCATGGAGAGTAATGGAAAGGGTGTAGCTATTGATGGTACCCATTCCCTTTTGCTGCTGGAGAGATTGATTTTGGAGAACCTGAGACAAATGGCCAGCACAGTTTCTATCAGTTGATCCATCAAGTGTACTCCTACTCAGACACATGGTAATGATGTATATACAAACTTAAGCATAGATATTATGTACTCTTGATCCTTTGTGGCTACTATATTCATTTATTGCCATTTTTTGTTTTTCTCCTATTCTTTCTTCTCTGTAATAATAATTAATTCTGGAGTGCATTCATGATGATAATTGTTGTAGTGTTGATTATATTACCCCTTGGAATCATATTAGGATTCAGACTACAACTGACCTGATTTTTCGCAGTGAAAAATGAATCATAGATGTTGCACCAGGCAGTCATAAGGATTAACTTATGGCCTCAAGTTCTACTCTATTGAAAAATATGACAGTGATGATGCTACTAAGCACTGGAGAAACACATGAAAATGGAAAAAAGAACTGAAAAGCCATAGAAGCAATAGTGGCAAAGATGTGCGATGATGCTGTCTTTGAGTCTGTACCATTGGTCTAATTTGATGTGTGTTTTGTTTGTTGTGTTATATGTTCTCATGAAATGAAACATTATGGCATATCTCAAGCTCAGTACTGACTTAATGACCTCCGGTTGAGGTATCTGTTTGAAGAGCTAATACCGTTTGAGATAATAAACCATCGAGTTTATGCAGAAGCAGTTAAGATCTTGGTTTGAGATAATAATATTTATCGTTTATCTTGTGATTATTGTATGGGGCCAGGATAACCTTTGAGGCAAGGTTTGCGAGTAATAGATTGTTTCCTTTGTGTGTTGTGTAATGGTTTCACTTTGAAGGGCAACCATTGAGACATTCTTGCTGAATTTTCAGGGGAGGATAATTCCTTGTGACTTTATTGGTATCATCAAAAGTCAACAACCTACATATCTCAGAGGTAATCACAGTTTGCTGTCATAATCTTCTATCAAGTTGCTTGGTAACATTGTGTGGAAGATACCTATTTATATTGTTCAACATTTATTCTTGCAGGGGAGGTAGTAAACAACCACGATGAGCTAATGTCGAACTTTTTTGCACAGCCAGATGCTCTTGCTTATGGAAAGGTTTTTTCTTCTTTACATGATACTTTACCATCGCACACTTTAGCATGATTATGACAAGATGATAGTTTCTTTCTGGTGATATTTCGGACTCCAGAACAATTGGCTGGTGAGAAAGTTTCAAACCACCTTATCCCTCATAAGGTAATATTTTCTTACGTCATTTATTGTTATTTTCAACATGAAATTTATTGGATAAATCAAGAAATTAAAGATATGACACCAAAAAAAAAATATTGATAAAACATAAATTATAATATGATTAAGTTATTAAATATGTATAATTTTGATTGTGATAGTTGTGACATCCTCTACTCAAGGGCGGACCTAGGACCCGGAGTATTATGGGTGCAAATTATAATTATTTTAATAATATAATAAAATTAAATCTAATTAATTAAGAGTGACTAAATAAATGGTTACAAGTCGATTAAAGCTTTTTTTAAAAAAAATTAAAATAACTAATTATTATCCTTGTATTTAGCTAATTATCTTATCTAAAATTAAATATAGCCATTTAGTTCCATGTATTTATAAATTATTATTTCAATAAAATGGCTAACTAAATATGTAAGGTAATTTAAAATTTGATTATAGTGATTTATTTTAAAAGTGAATGAAATAACATAAAGAAGAAGTTTTTTTGTATTCATGATTATGCTAGAAAATATTAAAATTGATCATGCAAATATATACAAATTTAAATAAATCTAATTGGATTCTATTTTAAATTATAGCTAACTAATATTAGAATTATATACATAACATAAAAATTATGGGATCAATTGACTCATACTTGACCATGTAAGTCCGCCCATGCCTCCACTACTAAGATCCTTGTTGTATACACACGCAAAATTAATGGCATCCTCCGCCTCCAAAGTGGTCTGCAAGCAATGGCGCAACTTCTTGTCCACGGCCATTTCCTTCGACGTAATCGCCAGATAAGATCTCGGTAGTCTTCTATTCCCAAGAAGGCGATCCATCTTTCGAGGCTATGAACAATGCCTCTGAACCAACCCCCGTCCCTGATGATTATGGATCTGGCTGGATACTCGAATCCTGCAAAGGACTCGTCCTCACCGGGGAACTCGACTCGTTCGATCATTTTTCACGTCTTTGGGTGCACAACCCAACGACCAGGCAACACAGGACTCTACCGAGCATCGACAACGTCGGCCGTGGCCTTTTTTATTTTGGCATTCGACCCCCTCCAAAGCTGCCGACTACAGAGTACAGAGTTATCTATGCACCTCGGGACTCCGGCGAGATCAAAGTGTACCACAGCGAGAACCGCTCTTGGGAGACCGTTCCTGTCGATTCTTCAGCCCCAGGGGCCAACTCTTCCAGAGCCCATAAAAAGATTTCAAGAAATTTGTAAAAGTTATCAATTCTTTCAATTTTCAATTATTTGATTAATAAACAAAGTGCCAGGTTGATTGGTTCATGTACAGTTGCTATCCGAATTCAAGAAATTAATTATGAATTTGATTTTCAAATTCACCGTCGTGGCGTAAGAATTAAATATTTGTTTGTACCGTCACTTGGAGCTCTACCATGTCTCAGGCTACTAGATGTTTCATAGCGAATTTTAAGTGTTAGTTGAAGACTTGGAGTTGACGATTACTCGTTATGAATTTGTTTTTTTTAAATTCGACATCGTGGTAACAAGAATTAAACATTCTTTAACATCATACATTCTTTAACGAAGAAGGTCTCCCAGGTGTCGGCCTCGGTAATAAAATATTTTTCTCATTATAAAATATTTCCTACTCAGAATACAAGATATTTAGATATAAGAATAAGAAAATGTGTCAACTAAATGAACATTCGATCTTCTTATTTATCTTATATGTGTGTACTATATATACATATATCATATGAGGATTTAGAATGAATCTTAAGCCACCATTCATCCATATATATTTTTTTCTTTATTTTTCGTTATTCTCATCATTCAGTATCATTAATATAATCATTTAATTCTTAGCATAAATACTTGGTATTCTTATTATTAATTTGTGTATTGAAGTTTTAGAATCATAATTAACTATTTATGAATTATATGTTCACTCTTTATACGATCTATTGTATCTTCATAATATAAATAATGATATATTACAATTATAAAAAGAGAATGTATACATGTTTTTTTTCAAATACGTTAATTTTATAATTTTAGAATATTTTTATATTAATTTTGGAAAAAAATTACAGTTGCACTAAGTGCGGAGTTTAAAGATAATTCGAGATGCCAACCCAAGTTTATTTTAGAATATTTTTATATTAGTTTTTATATTCAAATATCAATAAGAAAAATTATGAATAGGCAAACTAATATAAGGATGCTCCTGACTTATTGGTCAGCAACATTCTTATTTTGTATCTCAACCCACGTTCGAAACTCTATGGCAATTGAATTTACATCGTTTCTTTCAATTTTTTCTGTCAACTATGAAAGAATAAAATTTTTATATATGAATAAAATCTAATTATTTACACCTTATCTTCCAAGTTTGTATTAATATTTTTTTGCCTTCTATTTTTATCCAATTAATTCATCCTTAATATATAATATTACTATTTTACACTTATTTTCATCCACAATTTTTTACACTTACTTTTATAGTTAATCTCGAAGTTTTATAATTTATTTACACTTATTTCATCCTATAAAATCATCCTTTCTATTTTAAATATTATATTTGCTATTTTATATTTTAATTGTTTTAGCTAATATAATGCCTTTCATCAACGGATTTTTTTTCGTAATTAAGTGTCATATTATATTATGTATGATGATTTATATGTAATTATTATATCATTGGATATACATAAATAATTATGCAATATTGTTTTGTTAATATGTTAATATAAATTATTTTATCTATGTTATACTTAACTTTTTTTTTAAGTATTAAAATTATTTTTTTAATGAATCAATTAAATTGATCATCCAAACACTTTTTCAGCTAACAATAGTGCAAGTGAAATTGTACCCTTGAGCTCTTTTTAATTTTATAGTGTCGTAACTAATATTATAAATTATTATTTATATTTTAGTATTATAACAAAAATATTTTCAAAAATAAATTAAAAATTAAGTTTGTGTATTTTAAAGTTAATATCTTGATATATATATTGTTAATTTTTTAAAAGTTAAAAAAAAAGATGAACTTTTGAACTAACTATACTTAAAATGTGAATACACTCAAAATATTTCTGACTCCGCTGCTCCCTACATCCCTCCCCATCATAAACTGATCTCCTATGTCATGACTTGTTGCATCAGCACTACATTACATGCATGCGCCCACACCACCCCTCCCTACTTCTATTATATATTTTTTGTCTTTTCAGAAACAACAATTTAATGTACCGGCAATATATCCCGGTAAAATGAATTAAAAATGATAAGAAATAAAAATGAGACATTATATATCAACTTATATACTGTTATAAAATCAAATATCAATTTTAATGATAAGTTGATAGATCATTTGAATAATGTTTCTCTTGCATGAGTTTCGTAGTACGTGTCTGATATTCGAATAAAGGAGAAGATGAAGATGACAAGGTGGTTGTACGCGTTGGGTAAACAGGTGGTGGTCATGGTTGTCTCTTTTCGCAACTCTCTTTTCTTGCTTGCTTTGCTTCTAATGGAATGCGTCCCTATTTTTCTAATATATATGATTTCTATATCTTATCCTATTTTTCTAACGGAATGCGTATTAAATTTCACAAATTATCTGCTAACTTTCAATTGTATTATATTTTTTATCATAATAAAAAATATTTAAAATTTAATTAAAAAAATATAGACTAATGATCATTACTTTTTCCATATTTTTAAATATTCTCATCCTTCATCATTTAATTTTTAGCACACGTATTTGATATTATCATTATTAGTTAGCATATTAAATTGTTAATATCATAATTAAATGTTAATAAAGTACATGTCACTCCATATCCCATTATCTTTTTATTCATAACAGAAAAGAGCTACATACAAATATATAAATGGGTTGACCAGGGAGCATAGTGCTACCTATTTTCTTAGCCGTCCGATTTGATTTGGACGGCAGATTCATAAATGCACGATTCATGTACAGAACGTCCGGTTCAACTGCTGAATCGACATTCTACAGCTCATCCGGAAGGGTGGATTGACAACGACGGCCCAGCAAGTGAGAATATCCGGTGAGGAGGTAGTGGTCGATATCGAGGCAAGAAGCGAGGTCGACTTGTCCGGCGACTTCGGGAGGTTGATAAGAACGTGTGTGGCGGCTCATCCAGGAACGAATTGTACAGAGGGAGCGACCCTTTACTATAAGCACTTAGCATGGGCTGGTCATTCTCCCTTTTATCTTTCCATCTTTCTTACTTAATCACTTTATCAATTCATCTTTCTTTTATTTTATAAGAGGATTGGATCACTGGACAGATCAATACAAGACAAATGATTTAGTCATACAACCATTCAATCAGTAGTAAATAGCATATCACAATCATGGAAAGAATTTAGATCAATCAGCAAACAAAATGAAATCTGCTTAGGGTTCGGTCGATCGATTCTCACTGATCGATCGACCGACTTCTGGATATCGATCGACCGATATCTCTGGATCGGTCGACCGATGTGCCTGATCTGTACAATGGCCTCGGTCGGCCGGTCGGCCGACCTATGAACAGGCTCAAAAGGAATGATCGGTCGACCGGTCTCCATCGGCCGGTCAATCGATTTCCATATCACCGGTCGACCGATATTCTGGGTCGGTCGACCGGTCGACGTAAAAATAAATTCGAACCAACATTGAAATCTCATGAGTTTTCCATTACAATGATATGAGCATGATGATGATAAATGAAGCATGATTATTAATCCAGTACGATTATTGTAACATTTTATGATTATATGATCTATGATCTCTTTTATCTATTGATATCTCAAATTGAATGATCTTATGTTCTCTACCTGATCTTGATATAAGTGATTATTGATTCTGACTAATTCTATTTATCGTTACGCATTGAGTACTATATGGATCCCCACAAGGCTGTATAGCTTACGGAAGGATCTCCTTTCCTGTGTTGATTTCTATAGAGACAGGTCAGTGATGGTGTTGAGATCGTGTGCCGTGATCAGCTGGGCAATAATAAAGCACATGAACTGACAAAAAACCAAGTTATCATTTTCTCTATTTTCCACATTTATGAACTTGGATGTAATTCAAACATGATTCTTATTATGAAGATTTTATAGTATTTTGAGACTTCCGTTATTATAATATTCCTATTTTTTTCTCTTTATTCCTATTATTGACATGCCACAATTTTAATAGAGTTTTGGTCAATCTTTAATCAAAGTTATAGTTTTTCATGACGCTTTCAATGAGATCCTCGTCACGTGGCGTTGATCGATTTGAGAGCGTTACATGAATGCTATTAAACTGAAAATATTTTGGCATGGTGTTATGGTTTACATTTTCAACTTGAAAGTGATCATTATCCATTTTCTTTCAATATGTCACAGAAAGCTCTTGAGAGAAATATTTACATTCTATTTTTTTTTCTTAGATGAGGCTGAGAAAGTGAAGTGAGTTCGCCGCGCTAGGCTAACTATAATTTTTGGGAAGCCTTTCAACAAAATCTTCTAAAGTATTCTATAACTAGCATTACTTCATCCTCGTAGTATCAATCCTTTGGTCCATGAACAGCTCGATAGTCCTGGACAACATAAAACTCAAATAATATGATCAACATCATTATGCAGATTCTTCAAATGACAAGAGATTTCAAATGTCTCCTTGTAATTCTTTTATTTGCTTTTCCAGACATCCAAAAATTTCAAGTTCCATAATAAATATTTTTAATTGTCTCAGATTCACTCGCACATTCATAATTACCAAGGTTAAGACAAGTGAGACAGCAGCTTCACATCTGCTAATGTTCTTTATCTCAAATGTCATCAGATTGGATTGCAAAAAAAAAAACGTAACTAGTTATTGACAATAAAACTTTCACTTTCTCACAAATAATCTTGTATAAACAAAAGAGTTTCTAATTCAATGAACAATTAAGGACAAAGGGATGCAAAAAGATTGATCATCTCACCATCTTAACATGCTAGAAAGTTTTAAAGTGTGATGTTTTAAATATGAGAAGATACAATATCCTAAAGAATATACATGCTGTTATAATTTTATACATTTTACTTTTTTAGATTCAACGACAACTACAAGCTTTACTTGTTCATCTTCAACATTATCACGATCACAAACTATACATCCATATAGGTTGTTCGTCCGATCTAAATCTCTTAGGCATTCATCTGATTGTAGTACCTGTGGATCGCAAGAAAATGAGGGAGATCAAAAGAGAGAAATGGGGGGAAAAGGAGAGAGGTCGGGGAGAGAGAAGATATACCTATACATTTGTCAAAATCTATTCTAGAGGCGGATGTTATGAGGCCAGAGATGGAAGAGAGAGCAAAGATGGGGAAGAGGGGCGACAGAAGAATTAAAAAAACTTGCAGGATGTCATGCAAGGGCAAAGATGCAATTGGATCTCAAAATATGAGGGAAAGGATTATAGAAATCAAACAAACTCCAAGTTTAAAAAAAATGAAACTGCAGAATAGAAAATGGCACCTGCTCAATAGATTGACCATTCTAGATCGAAAAAGTTGAGACAAAAATGAACGAGCAAAATGAAGAAAGAAAAACATATGGGGAAGAGAAAACACCAGGTACAAGACGGAGGGGCGAGACTAGGAGTTGTCTGGGTGAACGCTTACGCCGGAGATCACATATCACACAAACGGTGGGGAAAAATTAGGAGGGAGAAAAAAGAGGGGAGAGAATATAACTTTTCTAGGGAAGTGGCGCCTGTTTTTAGGAACGCTCGGTTGGTTGAACCGGAAAAAAAAACTCAAAGCGACGCATATAAAAGTTACTGGTTCACATATGTTTCAATCTCGTCCATTAATCTAAGAAGATGAGGATCGAAAGGTGTGGATCAATTGGTAGTAAGTTGCAACCAATTTTTTTGGTTGCAGCCTACTTATTCTCTCTCTATATATATAATTTTGAAGATTCAGAATGAATCTCATGTCACCATTTGTCCCTACTTTTTATTTATTTTTTATACTTTAATATTCTAATCATTTAGTGTTATAAAATACACATGGTATTCAAATTATTAATTTGTGTATTAAAATTTTAACATATTAATTAATTAATTATAAATTACATGTGGATTCTTTATATCCCATTATATTTTGTTTTCATAACAGATATAAATGCATCCTTAAATATTCATATAAATTACAAGTTGAGTTTTTATATTTTTTATAGTTTTATAATATAAAGTAATCATATATAAATGCATCATTAATTAATGTGTATTAAGTTCCATAAATTATTTGGTGAATCTTCTATTCTATTCTATTTTTTGCTCATAACAAAATATTTTCTGATCATAATAAAATTTAAATTTAATTAAAAAATGTGGACATTAGATTTTCTTATATATATATATATATATATATATATATATATATATATATAATTTTGAGTATTGAGAACTAATATCAAATCATCGTTCATTTCTATCTTTTTTTTTCTTATGTTTATATACTTCTAGAAATTTGGAATGAATATCAAGTCACCATTTTTTTATTTTTCTTCATTTTCCATTTTTTTTCTCATCCTTTGGTATCATAAATATCATCGTTTAACTTGTTAGCACAAGCGTCACTTGTGTCTATATTAAAATTTTAACATCATAATTCATTATTTACAAATTATCGTTGATTCTTTATATTTTTCATAGTATAAATAATCATACTGAATGATTCCTTAATTAATATTTCACAAATTATATGTTAACTCTTCAATAATATTTTTTTCAACAGTACATTTTTATTTTTAAAAACTATATAAAGTAATGTATTTTTAAAAAATATTAATTATTTATTTTAAAATAATTCAAATAAAACATACATAATTATGCGGAAGTGCTAGTGAGTTTACTAGATTTTTAAAATGCACAAATAAAAAGAGCACATGATTTTTACCGATGAAAGCCGAATTCTATCGTCCAATATTCTTAGATTCTTTGAATGAACTTAAACTGCACCATGCCTACTTTTTCAAAATTTTCTTTTATTTTTCTACAACACTATTATCCTACTGTACTGACGCTGCAAAGTAATGTGATTTTTTATGACCATCTTATCATTCCGATATTACATACTATTAAAAATATAAAATCATAAATATTATTCTTTTTAATAATTTAAGTTTTAAAAAAATAATTAGTACATCAAATTTAACATCATATCAGAATCAGATGTTAAAAATTCAAACATCATTAAACTCTTATTAAAAAATAATTTTCTTTCTTAATTATCCACGTATTGAACTTAGATTAAATTAAAAATTATCAGCAACTCACATGTGAAGAAAAGTGTTAAGAATATAGAATCATAAATATTTACTCTTCTACGTGTTAATTATCAGCAATCTCTTATACATGTTTTTTTCAAATAGGTTAATTTTATAATTTTAGAATATTTTTATATTAATTTTGGAAAAAAATTACAGTTGCACTAAGTGCGGAGTTTAAAGATAATTCGAGATGCCAACCCAAATTTATTTTAGAATATTTTTATATTAGTTTTTATATTAAAATATGAATAAGAACAAATACGAATAGGCAAACTAATATAAGAATGTTCCTGACTTTTTGGTCAGCAACATTCTTATTTTGTATCTCAACCCACGTTCGAAACTCTATGGCAATTGATTTTACATCTTTTCTTTCAGTTTTTTCTGTCAACTATGAAAGAATAAAATTTTTATATATGAATAAAATCTAATTATTTACACCTTATCTTCCAAGTTTGTATTAATATTTTTTTGCCTTCTATTTTTATCCAATTAATTCATCCTTAATATATAATATTACTATTTTACACTTATTTTCATCCACAATTTTTTACACTTACTTTTATAGTTAATCTCGAAGTTTTATAATTTATTTACACTTATTTCATCCTATAAAATCATCCTTTCTATTTTAAATATTATATTTGCTATTTTATATTTTAATTGTTTTAGCTAATATAATGCCTTTCATCAACGGATTTTTTTCGTAATTAAGTGTCATATTATATTATGTATGATGATTTATATGTAATTATTATATCATTGATTTACATAAATAATTATGCAATATTGTTTTATTAATATGTTAATATAAATTATTTTATCTATGTTATACTTAACTTTTTTTAAGTATTAAAATTAATTTTTTTAATGAATCTATTAAATTGATCATCCAAACATTTTTTCAGCTAACAATAGTGCAAGTGAAATTGTACCCTTGAGCTCTTTTTAACTTTATAGTGTCGTAACTAATATTATAAATTATTATTTCTATTTTAATATTATAACAAAAAAAAATTCAAAAATAAATTAAAAATTAAGTTTGTGTATTTTAAAGTTAATATCTCGATATATATATTGTTAAATTTTTTAAAGGTAAAAAAAAAAGGATGAACTTTTAAACTAACTATACGTAAAATGTGAATACACTCAAAATATTTCTGACTCCACCGCAAACTTATCTCCATGTCATGACTTGTTGCACCAGCACTACGTTACATGCATGCGCTCACACCACCCCCTCCCTACTTCTATTATATATATTTTGTCTTTTCAGAAACAACAATTTAATGTACCGGCAATATATCCCGGCAAAATGAATTAAAAATGAGAAGAAATAAAAATGAGACATTATATATCAACTTATATATTGTTATAAAATCAAATATCAATTTTAATGATAAGTAAGATGATTGATCATTTGAATAATGTTTTTCTTGCATGAGTTTCGTAGTACGTGTCTGATATTTGAACCAGGTGGTGGTCATGGACCTCATGGTTGTCTCTTTTCGCAACTCTCTTTTTTCTTGCTTGCTTTGCTTCTAATGGAATGCGTTCCTATTTTTCTAATATATATGATTTCTATATCTTATCCTATTTTTCTAACGGAATGCGTATTAAATTTCACAAATTATCTGCTAACTTTCAATTGTATTATATTTTTATCATAATAAAAAATATTTAAATTTTAATTAAAAAAATATAGACTAATGATCATTACTTTTTCTATATTTTTAAATATTCTCATCCTTCATCATTTAATTTTTAGCACACACATTTGATATTATCATTATTAGTTAGCATATTAAATTGTTAATATCATAATTAAATTTTTATAAAGTACATGTCACTCCATATCCCATTATCTTTTTATTCATAACAGAAAAGAGCTACATACAAATATATAAATGGGTTTAATGGGCATGCTCCTTGTCATTTAGGGAGCATAGTGCTGCCTATTTTCTTAGTCGTCCGATTTGATTTGGACGACAGATTCATAGATGCACGGTTCATGTACAGAACATCCGGTTCAACTGCTGAATCGACATTCTACAGCTCATCCGGAAGGGTGGATTGACGACGGCGGCCCAGCAAGTGAGGATGTCCGGTGAGGAGGTAGTGGCCGATATCGAGGCAAGAAGCGAGGTCGTCTTGTCCGGCGACTTCGGGAGGTTGATAAGAACGTGTGTGGCGGCTCATCCAGGAACGAAACGGATGACGGTGGGCCGGCGAGGCAAGAAGCAAGGTTGCAGCAGTCAGAAGCAAGGAGGACAAGATCGTCTCCTCCGACGGAGGAGATCGACAAGGTCGTGTCCGGCGAGGAGATCCATCGCGTTCGGCGAGAAGATCGAGAGATTCGAAGGTCTGTGAACTGCTTTGATCAACGCCCGAATCCGGCAACGACTCCTCCCTCGCGCCGCACACGAGAACGAAGCCGATCGGGGGACGTGCTTGAAACCACCTCGTCCTCAAGCAAAGGGGCTTCAATTTTTTCCACGATGGCGAAGAAGGCTCCAATCAGAGTGAAGGAGCTCGGATGTGAGCGAAGGGGGCTCTGACTTGCTCCACGACGATGAAGAGCGCTCCGATCTGAGGAATGGGGCTTCGATCTACTCCACTTCGTCGAAGGGGGGCTTTCGATCTGAGTGAAGGGGGCTCCCCAATTTGCTTCACCGTGATGAATGGAGCTCCGATCTGCTCCATGATGAAGGGGCTCCGATCTGCTGCGTGTTGCTTGGTTGAAGAAGCGGGCGATGATGCACGTGAACGGGCTGAAGGAGGAGGTTGAACCGGACATGAACCATGTCCGAAGACATCCGCCATCCATAAATGATCGCATGGCTCAGAAGATAGGGAGCACTATGCTCCCTAAATGGCTAGGGAGCATACCCATTAAATCCTATATATATTATATACTCTTTACATTATATTATATTTTTCTTAATATATAACTGAATTCTTAAGTAATGTGTATTAAATTTCATAAATTATATATTAACTCTTAAATTCTATTATATTTTTCTCGAAGTGATATATATATAGAGAGAGAGAGAGAGAGAATAAGTAGGTTGCAATACTACCGGTTGATCCACACCTTTCTATCCTCATCTTCTTAGACTAATGACCAAGATTGAAGTAGATGAACCATAACCTTTGAATGAGTCACTTTGGTTTTTTCCTTTTCCCATTCAATCAACCAAGCCTCCCCCCCCCCCCCCCAAAAAAAAAAAAAAAGGCGCCACTTTTCCTTGAAAAATTACTCTCACTCCCTTTTTTCTCTTCATCCTCATTTCTCTCCACGATTTTGTGTAATCTGCTACACGCCCGATTTGATCACTCTCCCCCCTAATTTCAGTTCCATTTTTCTTTCGTCGAGACGACGAACCAGGGATCATCAGATCTCCCATCTCATTTTTCTCTTTGAATCTCCCTCATTTTTTTCATCCATTTCTTTTTAGTTTTTTATTTATCTCTATCGATCCATCCACTCTCCCCGACGGATCCCAACGGCCGAGATCTACGTGCCCTCAGTCATCGAGAAGATCGTCCAGGTGAGAATCCCTCTGTCTCCGGTATTCTTTGGTAAAGGTATGAGTTCTTTGCTTCTATTTTATATAACAAAAAGGGGGTTTTGGCCATCTGGTTTTGGTATTTTTATATTGGATGGTAAAGGTGCTCCCTTTCTTCTTCTCAGAGTGCAATAATAGTTACAGGATTCGTCTTACATATGTTTATTTGTTACTTGCTCTATTTCTCCAAATTTCTTATGTTTGGTTCTTTAATATTGTCGTTGTTGTTGCATGATTAGTTTGATAATTGTTTCAATATTTAATCAATTTATTTCTCACTACTTTCAGAGCATTGCAAACATCTTCTCCTTTTGAATTTTCCTTTTGTATAATGCAAGTTAGGAGCTGACCCTTTTCTTTTTGTAGATTTTCCTTTTCTTTTGTTTTATAATCTAAGAAGATGAGGATCGAAAGGTGTGGATCAATTGGTAGTAAGTTGCAACCAATTTTTTTGGTTGCAGCCTACTTATTCTCTCTCTCTCTATATATATATATATATATATATATATATAATTTTGAAGATCCAGAATGAATCTCATGTCACCATTTGTCCCTATTTTTTATTTTACTTATTTTTTATACTTTAATATTCTAATCATTTAGTGTTATAAATATACACATGGTATTCAAATTATTAATTTGTGTATTAAAATTTTAACATATTAATTAATTAATTATAAATTACATGTGGATTCTTTATATCCCATTATATTTTGTTTTCATAACAAATATAAATGCATCCTTAAATATTCATATAAATTACAAGTTGAGTTTTTATATTTTTTATAGTTTTATAATATAAAGTAATCATATATAAATGCATCATTAATTAATGTGTATTAAGTTCCATAAATTATTTGGTGACTCTTCTATTCTATTCTATTTTTTGCTCATAACAAAATATTTTCTGATCATAATAAAATTTAAATTTAATTAAAAAATGTGGACATTAGATTTTCTTTTATATATATATATATATATATATATATATATATATATATATATATTGAGTATTGAGAACTAATAGCAAATCATCGTTCATTTCTATCTTTTTTTTATTTTCTTATGTTTATATACTTCTAGAAATTTGGAATGAATATCAAGTCACCATTTTTTATTTTTCTTCATTTTCCATATTTTTTTTCTCATCCTTTGGTATCATAAATATCATCGTTTAACTTGTTAGCACAAGCGTCACTTGTGTCCATATTAAAATTTTAACATCATAATTCATTATTTACAAATTATCGTTGATTCTTTATATTTTATTATATTTTTCATAGTATAAATAATCATACTGAATGCTTCCTTAATTAATATTTCACAAATTATATGTTAACTCTTCAATAATATTTTTTGCTCACAGTAAATTTTTATTTTTAAAAACTATAAAGTAATGTATTTTTAAAAATATTAATTATTTATTTTAAAATAATTCAAATAAAACATTCATAATTATGCGGAAGTGCTAGTGAGTTTACTAGATTTTTAAAATGTACAAATTAAAAGAGCGCATGATTTTTACCGATGAAAGCCGAATTCTATCGTCCAAGATTCTTAGATTCTTTGAATGAACTTAAACTGCACCATGCCTACTTTTTCAAAATTTTCTTTTATTTTTCTACAACACTATTATCCTACTGTACTGACGCTGCAAAGTAATGTGATTTTTTATGACCATCTTATCATGCCGATATTACATACTATTAAAAATATAAAATCATAAATATTATTCTTTTTAATAATTTAAGCTTTTAAAAAAATTAATTAGCACATCAAATTTAACATCATATCAGAATCAGATGTTAAAAGTTCAAACATCATTAAACTCTTATTAAAAAATAATTTTCTCTCTTAATTATTCACATGTTAAACTTAGACTAAACTAAAAATTATCAGCAACCCATATGTGAGGAAAAGTGTTAAAAATATAAATACTCTCATAAGTTTTAAAAAAAATTGATTAGCACATCAATAACACATACAATTCTCAATTGTTTAATTTCAGTATACTGACAGCGGATCATGTGATCGAGATCGACAAAGAGAACACATGACATATGTAAATAGAAGACAGCATTAACAAGTGTTCAATCAATAGGAATAGATAAATTTAGACGATCATCACTTACAGTGGGAAATAAGAGTTGGATAAATGCACCAGGACAGATCAATGAATGATTGAATTGGGTGCACGAATGTTGCAAAGTGGATCATGGTATCTGCATGCACATGTAAAAGGGAATTCTGCATTCCAAGACACAGACTGGAAACTCGTCAAAGCTCATTCGTATTGGCAGTTCCCATTTCATTTTCTGGTCATCTGCTATATGGATGTGTTACTGCAGTACAGCGTCAAAGATTACCCCTCGCTATCAGTGACAAAATGACTTTTGTCCCAGATAGTAAAACCAGAGCGTCATGTGTCAAATTGGAACGCTGTAAGCCATGTAGGTGCCTTCTGAGAATGTGAGACGCCTCAATGAAGCAAAACGTAGATGAGGGGTCAATGTCGCCTCTGGAATCCCAAGGACGCTCCCCGTGTGAGGTGTAGGCTTATCCAAATCCGCAGCAACATTAGTTTCTTGGCAAAGTGAGTCAAGGGCAATGTTTAATCCAGCTGATTTAGACTCAGTTGTTAAGCTGCAAAATGCACCAAAAGGAGGAACTATAAGTTTTTCGAATATTGGTAATATATGATATATCAAACACTTATTTTCGGTACATGGTATCAAACACTACAAATTTTTGGCATACCTTGACTCAAGGCTCTTGCCATCTGAGGTCAACGCAGAAAAAAGCCTAGAAACAACCCATGGGGGAAGAACAGCATCTTTTATTTCTAAACTGTAGCAAACACCACTAGAATGTGAACCGGGTACAGCTTCATATTCTTTTGTACCTGATTCACTTGAAATGGGAAATATCATATCAGCTTTCCTGATCTCCTTAGATCTCACCTGCAGGGAAAAAAATGCAAATAATAAGATTTGTGACAAACTCTAACTCCAACAAAAAATGCTATTTTGACAGAAGAAAATACAAGTTGCCAAAAAAAAAGCATGACAAGGACATTAAAAGACTATGCATGGATCATGAATTCTTCATTCTCTTCTTTGTACGTTTCATTTCTTGTTTGAGAAAGGCATAATGATATATTCTTTCAACAGCAAATAATATGATCGCCAGATCTCTGTAGTGCCGGTATAAACAAGGGAAATACCTTTTGAACAAAACAACAATAGTAAAAGTACAATTGCATGGTTTTTCAGTGTTAAGGATGGTGCGTTCGTCTTTATAAATTGGCTTTACAATATATTTATTAAAACGAATTGAGAAGCTTATTAAACTCCGCCTATATTTTATAGCCGGTCCCAAGCCCGGATAAAGGAGGAGGGTTGTGTTAGGCCCCGACAGTCAGCATAAAATCATGTCGAATCCTATGAACATGGATCATAGCCGACCCCACCTAGTGGGATAAGGCTTTGTTGTTGTTGTTGAATTGAGAAGCTTATTAATTTACAGCTCACTGAAAGTAAGTACAACAACAACAACAACAACAAAGCCTTATCCCACTAGGTGGGGTCGGCTACATGGATCATACGCAATTCGTTGATCCATGTTCATAAGATTCGACAGGATTTTACGCTGGCTGTCGGGGCCTAACACAACCCTCCTCCTTTATCCGGGCTTGGGACCGGCTATAAAACATAGGCGGAAAATTGTAAATATAAAATGGAAGAATAAATACAATTCGGTACAAAAATAAAACAAAAAAATGCAAGCTAGAAATACTCACTTCGGGTGCATGAAAAGAGCTATTCTGGAACAGTACCGGAGCATATAATACAGGAACGTCAACGCCAGAAAATGAACTAAGGAGGGACCTAAAAAGCATGAACTGGAAAAATTAAACCATGCATTTTTTTTGTTAAATTAGTGCATCCAGATACAAGAAGTATAGTACCTATAATTTAACAAAAAATCATATAGACCATGGACACTCTCATTTCCAATAAATGATAGGAGAGAATGGGGACTATTGTCAACATCAGATAAGGAATCAAAATGTGAAGCCTGCATAAAGCTAATCATTAGTATTCTTTTTAAGAAAAAAAAAAGCTGAGAAAGATAACTAATAAGTGAACAAAGAAAATGCTAGTAATGGAACCTTTCCCAAGTTCTGCTTCTCTATTTCTGTAAGTTCTACCAAATCATCTTCACTGGCTTGTTCCATTTCAGCATGGCAAAGAGGCATTTTGAAACTGATGCCCTAGTTTTAAATTATGAATGTTACAATTGATCTGAGAAATGATATTGGCTAGATTTTCTAAATAAGGAATTAATACTTAAATGTAACCACATGACACTTCAAGAAGAAATGTTTTACTTACAGATTCCAAAATGTACAATAATACTAACATGACAATTGAAAAACATATCAAGAACTAAATACGAGCTTTATAAATATTGTCTTAGTTATCCTATGCTCTTCCAGAAACTATAAGATTGTCTCATGATGCTTGATCATCTTGCCCACAATGTTGAAGAAACATAATCATCTGTCATAACCATCTCCTAATTACAAAGAAAATTCCATGCATTCGCATTCGAGAACATGAAGTAGAGGTGAAATTTTTTCTGTAGTTGTATCTATTAACCATGAATCATTCTTTAATCAAAGAACACTTTTCTGTGCAAAGAGTCAACAAGTATGGTTTTAACTATGAACTAAAAATGGTCAAATAAAAGCTTTGGGATCAAGTCAAGAGTTTCTTTGACAGTTGTGTCCAGCAACGACTACTAGATTAAATTCAAGACTTGCATTTCTTTGTATTCATAAATAATCAAAATCAAATGTCTTACCTGTTTTTTCAGCAAGGATCGCAAACCACGAGTGGATTGAGAGACATAAGCATTGCATGAGTACTTCTTTTTTCCCGGAAAGTTGCCACCAACGAATAGCACCACAAATTGTGAAGTATAAACTAATAAATACGAGAAAACAATCAGTCAAATACTTATACTTTGCACGCCAAAGTTACTTTTCTAAAATCTAAGTAAAATAGATAAACATATCAAAAATGAAAATTTTGAGCATATAATGGGATATGGAGTAGAACATCTCATTTCCAACCAAGTGAGAATAATATTTTTTTGCTGAATGATGGAACTTGAGATGAGAACAACAGTTCTACACTAAATGATAAATTCATTACGTAACCTCTCTCAGTATGCAGTATTGACATATCTTTCAATATCCAGTATTGCTGAGTGCATTTAGTCTTGTAAGGTCAAATTCTTCTTTGCCTAAATATGCTTGAACATTTTTCGGCTTACTACCATGACGGTTGTTTGTATTTACAGCTCATAAACATAAATGGTGCCTTGCCCATGAAGTTCTAGAAACTGTTCTGTGGCTACAGACTAATCTGGAATCCATCATCATTCTTATCCTTCAATATATTTACAAAGAAAAGAAGAAAAAGACAAGGACAAGGAAACGCTACTTTGACTGTCAAGTGTGTATCACCAATAGAACTGTTCAAATGCATGCTTTTAACTCACATTTATTTCAGAAAAAACAAAAAGAAAAAAATCACACAGATACAAAATAGAAAATTGAAATTACCAAGCTATGATCATTATATGTAACAATTTTGCATCTTCTTTCTCATTTCTTAAACAGATTTAAGAAGCTACTTTGTTGCTTGACCTACTTAAGAAGAATGTTAAGAAAACAGTTACTCGGTGTTCATAACAAAAGTGGCTCAAGAAAAACAGAAGGTTGAAAATTTGGATTAATTAGAAATTATGTGAAACTATCTGAAGGTTAAACCAAAAGATGAATAACAAGCATAAAAATTTGTTACATCTAGCAAAGGAAAAAATAGGAAACAAGGTTTTTTTTTAAGAGTGGGAATCAAAATTATATACCAAACAGAAGAAAAAGCTTCAAAAGGATGTCTTCTAAGGAAGTAAGAATGCTGATATCATCGAGAATAAAAAATTTAGGGTTAAAGGTCATGAAATGCCAGTAGATACCATAAAATATGTTGCAATTGCTTTTCCTAAGCATGTAGTAAAGACTTCGAAATGAATCCTCCCAATCCTGTCGTCTTTTCCGTAACAAATCAGTCTCTGAAATCAAAATTAAAGGAAATAAGTAACAGCGGAAAAATAAATCTTCAAAGAAACAAAGTCACTAGCTAACAACCTCCCTTTCCTCCAGAGGATGTCAGCATAGATATGATTGAAGTGGGAAGAGGAGATTGAGGGTACACCCAGGAACATAAAGCCTTCGAGAACAGAATCTCAATGCATTCCTTTTGTCCAGTTTGAGATCTTTGAGATCCAAAACTTTGATTGTCGTTGGAAAACAGCTGTGTAAACCAGTTCATGTCTATGGTAGCAGGACTTGCAGTTAGCCTATGGCACCTATGTACGGAAAGAGAGTTAAAGAAAGTATAACAGATCAATAATCTTTAAGTACTTACAACAAATATTTGAATGACGACCAAAGATGATTTACAATAATGCATTTACTACGGCAATGAAAGAAATAAAGAATGTTTTCCAACGATGATTCACACAGAAATATCATTCAAGCAATGTCAAGTATCTCAGAAAGTTTTCCTATGAATAAGCATGTCATAAAAATAAAGATCCAAGCGTTTATTTGGCTTGTTAGGAGACTAAAATTAAAGTGTAAGAAATGGAGATATGGAAGACACCTTTTGCTTAATATGAGGTTAATTTGCCAAAACATCAATGGTTACATCTTGACATCACCAAATATGAGGGTAAGTCCTTATTCCTCTTGTAAAGGTCGAGCTTTCAAGTCTTGTTATTTATTTTATTTCTATTTTTTTATTTGCACCAGGCATAAGAGTGCATTTTTTTTTGTTGATCCATGTTCATAAGATTCGACAGGATTTTATGCTGGCTGTCGGGGCCTAACACAACCCTCCTCCATTAGATGCGCCAGTAAGAAGAGTAGATCAAATAATTTGGAGTCCGATTAAAAGAGGGAGAGGGAAGCCAAGGCGGACACTTGGCGAACTAATAGAGCAAGATCTATTGGTGAATAATATACCGAAAAGTTTGGTTACTAATAGAGCGGAATGGCGTCGTATGATCCATGTAGCCGACCCCACCTAGTGGGATAAGGCTTTGTTGTTGTTGTTGTTGTATAAGAGTGCATTTTTTTTACATGAGCATAGGAGGTGCATTGAAACTAGTAAAAGCTAAAATCAGTACAGAAAACTTGAAGAAAGATAATATATCACTAACCAGTTTACCGGGGATTGTAAGACAAAGTGCACACTTGTTTTTAAGGTCAAGTCAAGAGGAGCCTTGACCCCTGGTATCTCAAATTCAACAGATGAGGTCCTTGAAGGTACCGGAGGAAGATCACCAAAATTACAAGTATTGGTCAATGAGCCAGCGATGGCTGGAATATCACGAGCACTCAAACCTCTAAGTGCCTTGTCCTAGTAAAATATCAAAATAGGATTTCTCCGGGCTCAATAAAAAGGCTCTGATAAATGAAAGAAAGAACAAGCATGGAAAAGAAAATACCATATCAACTTTGCCACAATCAGATAGGTTTCCATCACCCAGATGCAGATCGATAACATTACGCAATGTACTCTGGCTACATTTTTCGAGCTTCCTGAAACCTTGATCATTGGCATCTTTGAAATATGTCTCAGAATCCTTAGGAACATTAAGCCCATTGACGCTACAACAACAGTAGAACAAATAATCTATAAAGCAAAAATCATAAGATTCATGTGGATATCACATAAATAAAATACATTAAAGAAAAAGGAATACCAAAAGGATGAGGATTGACCATTGGCAGGTAAAACAGAAGGACGAGAATCAGTATCATTGGATACTCCAATGACAGTTGAAGCTTCCTGTTTGAGAGGGCGGTTAAAATTTTTAATCCAATCAGAATAGCTCAATTGCTGAAATTATCTTGAATATGCACCGTTAGCCTTGCAATTTTTATGAATTCAGATGCATCAGCAATGACAAAGATGTCAACAGAGAATATTCCAAACCTTTGCTTTATCTTTTCCGTATAGTAGTCTGCACCTCTCACTGGACTTCTTCACAGGATAGACTTCATCAACACGGGTGTTAACGTATCTTTGAAGCTTTGACAATTGTGAGTTCCTGAAAATGTGACAAATTTCAGTGCCAATCATGAGAAGAGTCATAAAGTCAAAATAAATTTAATAGGATTATCACATTCACGTAGTCATACTTGTCAAATGCAACACCAGGAACCAAAGGTCCATCAGTTGCCACCTGTCGGCTCCTTCTCTTCAATTGTTCCCCCTGCAAAGCATACATGTGGCCAAAGATGATAGTAACTTGTGAGCTAAAATTAGCATTCAGGATGACAGCAAAAACCTTGATAAATTCATTGTTCGGAAATTCACTAGTTGGAGTAATATAAAGCATTCACTTGTACAAGTTGAGTATAACTGTATAACAGATTAGCATTCACATCATCTTTCTCTCGTACCCCTATCATTTTTCACTGATTGTATCTTTTATTACTAACGGTTAAAAGATGAATAAAAAGAATGGAAATTCACAACACATTCAGATTCCGAACAATGATATATGGCTAGTAGTCAATGTAAAATAAAAAGGAACAGCCTTTCATATACTCTGAATAATGGTACGAATAGTTCATCAGAAACGATCGATAAAACACTGGCGACACAATTTATTTACAGAAAGCCCCAAATAAGGCATGCGAACGCCGTACTCTGAGCTCGGAGGGCGTCTTTCTCTTAATCATCACGCCAGCGTATGATCTCCCGAACGGAAAAGAACCAGATGACGGTTCAACGACCGCCGCGTCCGCCATATTACCCCGCTCCTACTGCTGCATCCTCGCCTTCGCTCCACCGCAATCGTCCTCCTGCCAAGAGAATCACACATCCAATCCCGCACTAATCAAACGCATGAATCCAATTACAGAAACAAGAATCCACGAAAACGAAGCGGTAACACTTTGCCCAGATCGAAAGATTCTAACAACCCAAGACGCGAAGAAAACCTAGTGAAAAAGAAAATTGGATGGAATCGCTTACCTCCGTTCTTGTTCTCGAGAAGGGGATATGTTCCTGCTTGTGTTCTTGTTTGAGGGTTCCTGCCGGAATTCGATTCGAGATCTAGCTTTCTTCCCCCTTTTCCCCGGGAGATCGACCGATACAGCGGCGGCGAAGGTTTTGGAAACGGTAAGAAGAAGACGAGGGAGGAAGGGTGAGAGAGAGAGAGAGAGTGAGAGTGGCGAAATATTTGAAATGATTCATTTTCCCACTGTTTTCGTGTAGTTCCGTTACGCCTGCAGCGAAACTTTTGGACGTCCGCCGTTAATTGGATCCCATGACAATTGACGCCGTTATGACCTTGTAGATAAGTCTTGGAAGTAAAATAAATTGTCAATGTTTTTATGGACTGTGGTTGGATTGAATCAAATTTTATTAAAATAATAATAATTATAATAATTATAAAGCTATAATATAGTATATGAATATTGTATTAATAATTTATTAAAAATAATAAAAAATAATATAACATAATTTTTATTAAATAAAATTTTTATAATGATCATATAAATATATTACCAACAATTTAATATCTATTATTTAATGATAATAAATGTTATATTAATAAATTTTATCTTAAATTATTCTTATTTATTTTTTAAAAAAATATTTTCCTTTTTATTTTCTTTATTTTATGCCTTTGATAATTTTTCATGTTAATATTATTCAATTTTAAATACTTATTTTTTTATTTTAATTTCTATTTAATTGTATAAATATGATATTTTCTTTTTTTTCTCACTTAACTTTTCAATTTTTATCTTTTTTTTAAATCTGCATTGAACCAATTAAACCAATTTTATCGGTTTAATGTTAAAATCCATTTTGACACTTACCGGACCAAATCATTGATGAGTTCACAATTGAATCGATTTTAACTATATTCTGAATTATTCTACCGAGTTATTTGGAAACGAAAGAAATAATAGAAAATCATGATTTTTTTCTATCTCAGAAAAAAATTACAAAAGGGTGTTTGGATGTTAATTTTTTGAATTTTTCTATGCAAAAAATTATGGATTTACAGTTGAAAATGGGATAAAAAAAATAGGAGGTTGAAGCAACGTATTTTTTTTTTCTTTAGACGTGTGAGATTAGACATAAAGTAAGGACAGGGGTCATTTCATTATTATTTTTAAATTTTTATATAGTGTTGTGTCTTATTTTGCTATGGGATGCGTGAAAGGTCAAAATAAAAATTTTAGGAGTGGCAGAAACATGGCGTGTTTGGTTATAGAATAAAATTGAATAGAATAAAATAGTATAATAGCGTATTTTGTAAAAGTAAATATATTTTTATTTTATGTCTTGTTTGATTAGAATAAAATAAAATTTAAAAATATTATATTTTATATTTATAATATTTTATTATACAGAACTTGTGTTTAATATTATAATAATAAAAGAATATTTATATAATAATATATGATTGAATTTTTAAAAATTAATATATGTTTGAAATAATTGAAAATTTTGAGAATAATCATATTCTATCATTTTAAAAAAATTGGTTTATTCTTTCGACAAAGTATAAAACGACGGTTTCCTTTTTTCAAGACGATTTCATATTTTTCGAAGTTTGACCATTTTATATTTATTTTACGTAATGTTTAGTTATATTTCAAGAATAACGTCACTTATTCTTAAGCCAAACATCCCATTTTAGGAGTAGCATTAGAGGGTTCGATAATTGTTGGAGAAGAAATAAGTTGATCTGCTTTATTCTGGTACAAAACAGGCACTCCGATCTGGCTAAAAAGTATTTTAACTCTTTAATTATAAAATTTTATGAAAAGAGTATTGTGCATATAATATCATCATATCTTTATTAATTATTATTTATTTTATGATGAATAGTAAAATAAAAAATTTAATTAATTAATTAAATTATTTTTAATCGAATAGTGATTAATAGGAATATGATGATGGTATTCTTAAAAGGAATAGTATAAATATTAAATTCAAATTTTATAATATGTTCATTTAAAAAAAATTGTCCTACCGCATTGTACAAACTCAAACTATTCTGGTCAATGTGTTTGAATGCTTAGAATTATAGAAAATAATTTTAAAATAGAGGAAGGAAAGTTGTGTCAATACAGTTCTCAAACGTTTTTTTTTCTATTTTCTAGAAAAATGAAGCGAAATTATTAGTAGCTAATCATTTAAAAACAATTAATAAAAGAAATATCACAGCTATATATAAAATTTAAAAATCAATTTACGATAGATAGTTTCTAGCCTTACGATTTTATTATTAATTATATATTGTTTTCCTTTTTCTAACATATCTTGTTATATTCAATTTTTGTAATTCAAAAAATTAATTCGAAAATAACATATAACTTTTTGGATCGAAAAATCTATCCGCCTCTAACCACATTTACTTCTAATAAACACATTTAATTTCATAATTAAATATAGAATATAGTAGTATATTTATCATTGTAGAATTTTGATAGCAACATGTTAAATTATATTAAATTTTTATTAGTTATCATTATATAAATAAAATGAGCTTCACGAATTCTTATAATTTATTCAAATATGTCCTAATTTGAACGACTTTTCTTTGTTTTATTAAAAAATTGATCATAAAATCTTTCCTAATTTTTTTAGTTCTTTTTTTAGATCGGATAGATTTATCAAGTTCATTGGATTTTCTTTACACTCACTTTTTTTGGACTTTATTTTCTTCTCGCCCAATACTTATGGAAAATTTTGCCAGTGCTAATTCTTAATATTTTTTCACCTATTCTACGTATTAGATGAAGAGTAATTGTTTTTCAATGCTAAAAAAGTTTTCACGCCTTTTGAAACGGATGAAGTTGAGGTGTAATAAGTGACTTTACATGCTAAGGGCACAATGGTCAAATACATTTTTTTATTGGAGTGACAACAAACTTTTTGGGAGTGGCGTTAGTGCTTCCCTTATTTAAATAGTCGTTTCTTCAACTTATTTTGGTTATAGAATATGTTTTAGAGAATAAGAAAATTTATTATAAAGAATATAATATTTTTTAATATTCTTATTCTCTTTTTTGTTTGATTCAATCAGAATAAATTTTAAATATAATATATTTTATAATTAAAATATTTTATTATAAATCATTGACATTTAATTTTCATTATTATAAAAAATAATAGTATAATAATATGTGATTAAATTATAAAAAAATAAAAGAAATGATAAAACGTTGAAAAGGTGAGAATATATATATGTATTCCATCATTTGGATGGAATAAAAAATTAACTGTGTGAAGGAATATAATGATGGTATCGCGATTTTCAAAGTAGTTTTATCAAAAATGCGTTTTCATTGATATAACATTATTCTCTTGCGTGTTTGACAATATTCATCTGAATAAGCATATATTCTTTGTCTTATTCTGTAACCAAATGCCCCCTAAAGTTTCATCTAGAATATTGTAAGAATAATAAAATGCAAGAGTAAATAAGTTTCTTTTGATTAGTGTATTTAAATAGTGTATTATTCACATATTACATATCGGTCTATCGCCGAATTCAATTAATTTGATTAATTCATTTTACATTAAATACTTACTTCTAATAAAAATATTTTACATTCATAAAATTTCGAAAAAGACCTTCATTAAGTGAGGGACGCTAACTACTACACTCCAACTTTCGTTCCTCAAAAGTAAATAGGTTCTTTTGGAAAGCACTTAAAGGCCCGAGGAGTCGAGATAAAATTGTTCTCCAACAATTTTTTTCATCCAAGATTCCAAACACAATATTAAATGTAGAGGCAATTTGACACACGAATAGTTATAAAGAGGATAAAAATAAGAAAAATATTATGAAATAAACTATAATTTAGTTTTAATATCTACTTCTTGAATAAAAAATAGAAGAGTAACTTTTTTTTTTCATGTTTTAAAGTGAATTATCACTTGAAAACATGAAAACACTTTAAAACATGAAAAAAAAAGTTACTCTTCTATTTTTTATTCAAGAAGCAGATATTAAAATAAAGTGCATTAAATGTAGGGGTGTTCACCGGGCCGGATCGACCCGGTGAACCCGAGTATTCAACCCGACCCGACGCTTTTTGGGTCAAGTCGGGTTGGGGGTCGGGTTCGGGTTAAATTTTTCCAACCTGATTTGACCCGACCTAATCCGACCCGTCAACCCGACCTTTTAAATTTTTTTGAATTTTAAATGATTTTTTTATTTATTTTAAGTATTTTATACCATCTAAAATATTAAAAATATATAAAATAATATATTTTAAATAGAGAATAATATGTGAATATTTAAAAGAATATTTTTTATGCTTAAAATACTTTATTTTATATTTAAAATAAAATAGTAAATATTTTTATATTAAAATTTGAAAAGAAAAAAAAAAGAAAAACCCCGACCACCCGACCCGACCCAGGCCGGGTCGGATTGGGTCGGGTCTAGCCTAAAAAAAATTAAAATCCGACCCGATCAAACTCGGTCGAGTTTGTTCACGGGTCAAACGAATTGAAAAAAGGTTGTAATAAAAAAAGGTAGTATTTATAGCTCCTTGCAAACTTGCCTAAAATTTCTCTCCATCAGTAGTTGGTCTAAAACGAATAGGCAAAATCATCTCGAATATTTGACAAAAACATTTAATCCAACGCAAATCATTAACTAATTAATTTAACACCTCTCGTGATCCCTAAAATTATTGAGTTAATAATAATATAGGTCATTTTTTCAATGCGATACCCATGCATTAGGATTTTTTACCCTATTTTTTGATAAAAATTTTAAAAAACTATCCATGAAAAAAAGACAAAATACAAATTTTACATGAACGATCCATGAACTTGATCCTAGATTTGAAGATTGATTGTCATAAAGTATATGATTATTAACAGTAACGGAGCCAGCCAAAAAATTCAGGAGGTACCAATATACTTATATATATCATACTTTCATTTTTTTTTCTCATGCTTTAGAAATTATTGGAAAAATTTACACTCAACTTGGGCATTAAAAGAAAATTATGAATTAAAAGAAAATTTACACTCATCGTTTAAAGGAACGCTTGTCTCATTAATTATTGAATAACGCAGCAAGATATATTATCTGATGTGATATAAAAGTGATCACTTATTAAATTCTTAGTAATGTACAGTATCTTATTTATCAAGTAAAATTAGGCTTATCATTTCTATTTATAGAAAATTAGAAATAATATAAATATTTTACTAAAGTATCATTTTGC
This sequence comes from Pontederia crassipes, assembly GCA_030549335.1. Lineage (NCBI taxonomy): Eukaryota > Viridiplantae > Streptophyta > Magnoliopsida > Commelinales > Pontederiaceae > Pontederia > Pontederia crassipes. The sequence continues at coordinate 56,175,770 of CM060198.1, forward strand.
CAATTAAATAGTTTATGTAATTTGAATGGAAACACCAATACTAAATTTATAAGAAAACATTATATTTAAAAATGTATTTATAAACACATAATTATTTGTTAAAAAAACTTCCGAAGATAGGAAGAATAATTCAATATAAATAATAAACATTAATGTTAATTATAGTATTGAGGGTGATAATAATTAACTTTTTGTTATCATTCATAGTACATAAAATTTATATTAGTTTTATGTTTTTGTGTAAGATTAAAAAGGTAGACATGGAAGGAAAATAAATGGCACCCCGCTAACTATCTTTAATCCTCACTTCATAATCAATTTACATTCTCGGGGAATCCAAATTGATCATAAGTTAAAATAAAATATGATAATATGATTATCTCAAATAAGTTTAAGTTTAGATTATTAGGAATCCAAAACAAAACTACAAATCGCCTTAAATACTATGAGAATGAGATTATTTATTAGTTCTGAATTTGGACGGTGTTTGAATTATTCAATCGATAATAATTGTGACGGGCCGTTAAACAAAGTAATTTTAATATATTTTTTGAGTAAATAATTTTAATAGATGTCGCTATAGCATGCAAGTACTCAGGCAGACAAAAATTTAGGAAGCATGATAGAGGATGAAAAAATAAAATAAATTGTAAGACTTAAATAATATGAATATTTTTTGTAGTAGCATATTAAAATATATATATAATTATTTAACTCTCATATTATTATGTAATATTGATATTGTTCGTTTCGAATGGCCCACACGATTTTATTAAAATGTGAGAAAGGCATGTTGCATATGTCATTAATGCCTCGTGCATTCTTTAGGAAAACACTACAAAATAGTGAAGAGTATATAAAGACTACAAATAATAAAAGAATATCACATTTGTAGAAAAATAGTTTTTTAAAAACTATTGATACAGTTTTCTTAAACATTTATTTCCTAAATGCCCTCATTTTTTTATGTTTATTCAGCGTTACCTTTCAACTTTACTTTATAATCAGAATGTCATTCATCTTTTAACTTATTTCATCAATTACTTTTTTTTACCAATTAATTTTTTTCTCCTCCATACAAGCGATTGTCACACGAGATATCATTAAAAGAAAAAAATAATAATAAAAATAAAAAAAGACGCCGCCGAAGATCCCTTGAGTGAAGGTAAGGGGGCGCCCCTCGACGTGCGTAGAAGGGGAGGGGATTGAGGAGGGGAGCATCTTTACCCACTCGAGCGAGAAAACTCCACCTTCGATCTTGTCACTCGGGAGATGACTCTGGCAACGTCTTTTTATTTTTTAATATTTTTATAATTTTTAATGATGCCGTGTGGAATGACAGCTTGTGTGGAGGAAAGAAAAAATGTCATGTAGATGACATGTCGACATTTTAACCGATAAAAAAGGATAGTTAATTAAATAAATTAAAACATGAAGGTTAGTTTAATTATAAAGTAAAGTTGAAAGAAAGTGACCATGAAATTTATCATCATACTTTAGATATTAAATTCTAAATTATAAAATATTTTTGTGATTTCAAATAATATTTTCTTTTCTGTAATAATATTTAAATATCAGTTTGATTTACTAAGCAAAAATGAAAGTTGAAAAAAAAAGATATATAAGAACAGTCAACACGTAAGAAAGTTACAAATACATTGTTTATTAAACTTCAAGAAGCTGGGGCCCAGCATTATACACGTGTGTTATAATAACAATAATTTTTGTATATAATAATTAGCCAAACAGATATAAACCAATTAGAAAAAAGGAAAAAATAGTTTTTTAGAAAGAAAAAAAAATGTTTCACAAAGAAGGGGAGTGAGATGACTGCAACAGAGTGCTGAATTCTTGCAGCAGCTTGTTCGTGGTCGGCGAGCAGAATAAAAAGCTCGGAGAAGGATCCGAGGGCGTGAAGGGTACTTGGCCGAGCGTGAGAAGCAGCGGATCCATCTCGGCGCCGCCGTCGTCGTCGCCGCCGGATCTGCTGCTGTTCAACTGCACAGCTCCGTCGGTCTCCTCGGCGCGAGTCACGCCGGAGCCACTAGAATTGGAGCGAGAAGAAGACGACGCAGAAGGCCGCCTGCTAGAACACGAACCATTCTTCCCCGTCAAGCTCTGCACCAAGCTCATGAACTCCTGCGGGCTCGTGTGGATGATCTTAGGGGTGAGCACGTAGATGACCACCGGATTATTCCTCCGGTCGGCAGGGTGCGCCGCAGCGGGCACGAGCTTCTTGACCTTCCAGGAGTCCTTGTTCACTGCGAGCGGCGGGGGCTTCGGACCTTGCAGCTCTCTCCTCAAGGGTGCCATCTGATTGCGGCTGTGTAGTACCTGTTGAATCAGCCATCGAACAGGGATTTATTTATATGTGCGCATGGTGTTCGATGTAATGCGCGAGCGAGGGGCGCGTGAATGCCGTGGTTGCGAAGGGGGCGGGTAAGTCAGCGGTCCTTGGTCAATTGTGGCGCATTTATGGCCGGTTTGACTTCTAAAAGAAGCCGCAGTCTCATATATTGGCCGGATTGAATCATAGAATAAGAAAGTTTTTTATAATTAAATAGCCAAGTTTGATTAGATAATTGTGACGGCTATGTCCTAACATTACTAATTATGAATGAAAAAAAATAAAGCCTTTAGACGTTTTTTTTTTAGAATTGTGATTTCTGGTGTCTAGTAAGCGATTCAATTAATATCGCATTAATTATTATACGCAACTATATATTGAAGATCGATTTATCGTTGAATCTAATTAATTTGATAGTAAACTTTTAACAATATTTGTTTACGTTTATAAAAGTTCAAATTCAAACTTTTATTTAAGTAAAAAGATATCGCTTACAATTTTACCTGATGTAATGTAAGGTAATCTAGTAGTTCCTAGATTCAAACTTCAAACATGTGCGCTTCTTGCTTTCGCCCAAACAACACGTGATTTTCCAATTTTGAGACAATTTGATACTTTTCGGTATTAAGAAGATAGATCGTGGCATGTGTCTATTCAGGTCCGAATGACATTAGACCAACCGAAGTGAAGAATATAAGGACACGAGACACCAACTAACATGCATTGAAAGTGATCAGACTTAATGATCTTGGACTAATGAAAATGGAGAATAATAAATCTAACTAATTAATATTCCCTGATGAATTCTAAGCAGTCTAATATTTGAAACTTCTCGGAAGATAATTCTAAGTTTCGAACTAAAATGTTTGTAGCAATTTTTTTAAAAAAAATATATACGAAAAAAAGTTGACGAATAAGTAGTGCAATTTTTTCATCTACGTCTACTGACGGATGCTGTACGCAGCTTAATTACATAATTAAAGAGAAATATACATCCACACGCTCGCTGGCCGACTTAATTACTTATATATTAATTTTTTTTAAAAAAATAGAGGAAATGATGGATCAAAGTCAAAGGTAGGGATTTCTGGAGAAAATTATAAATAATTATAAAATAATGCAAGAAATTGATTTATCACCGACGAAAAAATAAAACAATTAAACAAATACGAAGTTGGAGGATTCTGACCAATGATCATGATTTATTCAACGGTTATTTTTCTCCGTCGGTCATGCAAGGGAAAAAATATATCTATAATAACTAATAAGCTTTTTCATATGTGGCTATCTATGAATTAAATTTACTCAAATATTAAAGTATATATGCACAAAACAATTGAGTATGCACTGTACATTCTCAATTATAATAAAAATGGTCCCGTATTTAAAAGTTGCATATCTCATCATGGACTATTCATCTTGAATAAATTAATGAATTATTCACAACATCCTGAAGTCTGAAGTAACTAAAGTGGCTTTTGATATGATAGAGACATTATAATATTTTATCTGTAACTTGCATTTTTTTCTTAAGAAGTTAACGTACGGTGGATGAACAATCCATGCTCCGTCAAAACAGTACATGGTCAAGCCTTCAACCCCATTCATTTGACCTGCGTGGATTCGGAGAGAAATTTAGATGGGTACCCTTGATTTCAGACGATGACGTATCAAATTGTTGTTGTAGAATAAAATATCAACGAAAGTTAGGATATAGTGGATACTATCTCTTTACTGTTTAAATAAAGAACTTGAGTTTTGAACATTTACGAATATAAAAAAATTTTGCTTCAAGTCTCACCTTCTAGGTATGTTACTCTGGATAATATTAGTCAAGCTTGATGATGGATCGAAATTTTAACTCATAAATAACGCGCATAACTTTTAGACTCTGTTTGGCATTACTAGCGGTTTGACGAACGGGTAGTGATTTAACTAGCGGATAGCGGATTAACTAGCGGATAGCGGGTAGCGGATGATTATTAGCGGTTAAAGGTTATAACAAATAAGTGTTTGGTAAATTTAACGGTAGAATTAGCTGATGAATATAAAATGACATATTTAGATATATGATAAATTATTTAATTTAAGCACTATACGAATTGTACTATAATGCAAATAAATTAAATATTTATATCTTAATTAAATAAAATAAAATTTCACAACTAATTTTTTTGTTAAAATATATTTGAAATTTATATTGACAATAATTTTTATATAATGCACGCATTATATAAATGTATTAATTGTGAAATTATTTTTCAATGATTGTTAACATATAAATAATTTATAATTAATTAAGCATGAATATAAAAAGAAATGTAGTTAAATGATTAGAAAATAAAAATGAAAAAATAATAAGATAAGTTAAAAAGAAATAATGTATTTGAATAATGGTAAAATTAGTAAAAATTATAAAACGCTAATCTCTAAACGCTAAAAGCTAGTAGAAGTAGCTTTTTAATATTTTCATATGAAACGCTAAACGCTGCTTATTTTTCATTTACTAAATAAAAAAATAAACGTTTGAACCACTAAACGATACTTTTGATATTGCCAAACAAAGTTTTAAATGTGAATTAGGTAGAATGATAGTGCCACTTTTCTTCTAACAGGCAAACGAAAAAAATATCAATTTTTATGACGGCGCATGTGGTCGTAAGAAAATTTTGAATGTACTAATTATAATTCTTCCGTACTTATTAAATAATCATCTTTGGAAGTATTGCACTAATAATAGTTAAGTATGCATAATCAAATATGCCATGTAATTTCGAGTAAGTTCTAATATTTTATCGTCAACAAATGTCATGTACTACTGCGTGAAATTCTCGATCTGCATCATTTACGGTTAGTTAACAATCATTACATTATTAAATTTATTATGATATATAATTTAATCATAGAGAATATATATTAGTGCAAATAGTCGTTGAAAAGCTGTTGTAAATATGTAACAAACATGGGGTAGTTGTAATAAATCATATAAATGACTATTATAGTTATAAAGTATTTTATTTAAAGAATAATTTTATGTTGTAAACAAGGCTAATATATAATATTTAAGAAAATTTAGTTATTATTATTAAGTAGAAATTTAGAAATACCCTCGTGGCTTTGTTTAGAGAATGATTCAAGCGGAGGATAACGGAATAAAGAATACCGTTTGATATTATTGAAAAAAAATTTGTAAAATTAATAAATTTTTTTTATAAATATAGGTAATTAGCAAATGATAAACAATTATATAAGAATATAATATATACTCTTTTTTATATGTATCATATTATAGTAATTAATTTATGATGTTTTATTTTAAATATTAATATTTTTAAAAATATTATTTCAGTATAAACATGTTGATTATTTTAAAAGGATATAAAAATTTAAATAATATTTAAGTAAAATTAAATATGTGAAACATTAAAATAAAAATTTATGATGTTTGAAAATTAATAAATTGTTTATAAAAAAGAATGAGGATATATTATGAATAAGATAAAAAACCATTATACTCTATATTCTATAAATTATTTACACTAGTGTACGGAGTTGTATACTTAAACATCTAAACTCTATTTCAAAAAAGAAAATATTTACGAAACACGTTTACTGAGATTTTAACTCGATCAAAATTTTATTGGTTGCTTGAAATTCTATTATATATATTATGTGTATGAAGACGTATATGTTAATGATCAATTAACATAATTTTTCGCAATAGCACATACTAATCATTTGACTCATGCAGCCATATCAAATTAACATAATAAACACATAATAATATAGAAATACAATTAGCAGAAACAATACGAGATATTTTTTTTTAATGTAGCATGAAAATAATAGCCAATTCCAATAATATTATTTCTAAAATACTCAGGTGCCTGCTCCCCTCAGGCCCCCACGTCACAACTCCCCGCCTGGTGGGCCTATCACCAAGGCCGGCCCAAAGTTCAAATATGTGAAGCTCTTACTTAAGATCTGATTTAAATGAGGCCTCCTAATAACTATTACTTTATATACAGTACACACAGTATTAATTAATGATTTATGCTATTTTGCATTAGTAAAAAAAAATCACAATTCATTCTACCAACAATATTTCCATTAATTGCTCACAATAAATATTAATTTTACTCATTGTCATTAATCTAAATCCTAATTGATTCATTGTTTGTTTACTCTACATTCCGTAAACACAATTTCCTTAATATTTGTCATCCAAATTTAATATTTTTCTATTATAGAGGTCATTTTTATTATTTGTTTAAAAAAAATTTCCTTATATTTTCTTTATTTTCACTTTATTTTTTAAAATTTTTTTTAGCATTCATACTTTTTCTCTGTGAAGCTACGTAGGAGCAACTTCATGAAACATTTTCATAAAATATTTAGGAAATCACTAATGCCATTCAAAACACACTATTGCTATTTCATTCTATCTCACAAGGGTAAAAGTGTCCAACACTTTTAGCACAAATATGAGTGATATATTTTGAAATGACAATAATGATTCCCAATATTTAATATCAACATTATTTTAAAATAATAAATATTAAAATGTAATTAATGCATTTATATTCTAAAAAAAATAAAAATTCTTATAATATAATTTCGTTTAGGCCTCCAAACTCTTGGGCCGGCCCTGCCCGTCACCATCCCGGACACACGCCTCCACAAACTCCTGCCTGCTTCTACCGAATCCCGCATTCGTCGGACTCTTCTTCTCCGTCGACTGCGCCTCGGCCGACTTCTGAGGCGGCGGCGGCGGCGGGTGCAAAGAAACCGCACCATGTTAAGCGGGTTTCGAGCGTTGGCCTCACAGTCGATTCCGTCCTGGGACGCATGACGGAGAAGCTAAAGGACATGTACAGGCTGCTAGGGCGCAAGCTTGGGAAGGGCCAGTTCGGCACCACGTACCGGTTCTTCGAGAAGGCCACGGGAAGGAGTTCGCCTGCAAGTCGGCACCACGTCTCTATGGATGTCGTTGCTTCTCAATTGTGTGGCTTGCATACATCCATTTGCACCTCTCCGTAACTCGTGCATGAAACCAGCCAAGAGCTTCTTTGTTGAGTTTGAAACTAAAATAATTTGGTCCCAGAAATATAGACTACATCCACTACTTCATTGTGATGCTGATTTGTATAATACCTTTAATGATTTATATCTTGTATAATTTGTATATTTTCTAACTCAGCATTTTTCCTACAGAATTTAGTTTTCAGAGGATGGAAAAGTTGCATTTTTTTTCTACATGGGATTTTATTTTGGGATTTAATATGTTGCCGGTAACATAAGGTGAGTTCCATTGTTTCTAATACTCTCACGTTAACTGGGCATCCACAATCTGATGTAGGAGTGTTCACGGGTCGGGTTGGACCCGACCCGTGAACAAACTCGATCCGAGATCGGGTCGGATTGAGACACTTTTCAAGGTAAAATCTGACCCAACCCAACCTAGTTCGAGTCGGGTTGGGTCGGGTGGTCGGGTCTGACCATCAAATTTTCTTTTTTTTTTTACTTTTTTCTTACTATTTTATATTTATTTTAAAGCATAAAATAAGTTTTCTAACTATTTAAATATTATTTCTATATTTAAAGTATTTTATTACAATTTTTAAAATTTTTTTAAAGTAAATATAAGCTTAAGTTTAAATAAAAAATAAAAAAATAAAATGATCGGGTCATCGGGCCGGGTCGGGTCAATTCGGGTTGAAAAAATCTAACCCCTGACCCGATTCGATCCAAACTGATTTGGATCGAGTCGAGTCATCGGGTTCGACCCGCTGAATACCCTTAATCTGATCATCACATCTGTTTCCTTCTTTCTGACAAAAATAAAATGTAAATGTTGCATCCACAATCTTGGACGATGAGTAAATTTTTTCAGTGTGGAATGATGGTAAAAAATATTGGAGCCTATCGCTGGTAAAAAATTCAACGCCTATAAAGTACGACTTCAGCAAGTCTCATCTTATTTTGGGGCACAGCTGCTCCGAACCAGTCATAACCTGCACTGAAGAATGAAGATACAAAACTTGCACAACATCTAAACTCAGCATCTGAGAAGTCCAAGAGCATCGTGGGTGTCAAACCAGAACGTTGCAAGTCATGTAGGTGCCTTCTGAGAATGTGAGACACCTCAAAGAAGCAAAATATAGATGAGGGGTCGGCATAGCCTCTGAATCCCAAGGACGCTACCAATGTGAGGTGTGGTGCTTATCAAAATCCACTTTTGAAAATGATGGTTGGTTGGCGTAGCGAAATTGTATTATGAGATTGTCTAAGTTTGATATATTTTGATTAGAATTTATTTATATCGTTCTCCTCCGAACACTGGATTAATCGAATCCTAATAATCTCTGCGGGCCTTGACCAAAAAAAAATACATTCTTGACCAAGTGAAAATGGGGGCAATGTTTAAACCAAATTGATTTAGACTCTATTGTTTAGCTGCCAAATGGGTGAACTTTTTGTTTATCGTGTCCATGAAAATATGTTGATATATGAAACACTTTTTTTTCTCTAGTATCAAACTTTACTAGATTTTGACGTACCTTGACTCAAAACTCCAACCATAGTAACAGAGCCTAAAAAGAACCGGGGTCGTCTCAAGAGAACATGAAGCATAAAACTCAAAAATATTTTAAAATAACAAATAATATTTTATGTTTACCTTCTTGTTAAAATTTTATGATCAATTAATTTATAGAGTCAATAAATAAATAAAAACATTTTATATTTAACCTTTCGAGAAAATTTAGTTTGGATATTGTTAATTGTTGAAAGAAAGAAATGAATAAATTTAAAAAAAAAACAATAGATTAAAATAAGAAAGAAAACCATTTACCCTTACAAATTAATTGCTAATGCAAATGCATAAAATGGGAAAAATGACAATAAAAAAATAATGAAAATAAGCACCATAAATTGACTACTAATAACTTAAAGAAATTAGTACTAATAAAATATTGACACACAAATTCATAAATTAAAATATTTCAAATTCAAGTACATATAATATTTTTTTAACTACCTAATATCTATTTTTATAATACATTACTACTAAAAATTGGGAGGCCTTAAATTTTGGTGGGCCCTAAGCTTAGGTGGCCTTATCCTTAGGCCCGGCCTTGGAAACAACCCACGAGGGACAAAGAGTATCTCTTATGTATTATAATCATACAATGGGCTCAATGATGCTCTTATAATTCAGTATTCATCCTACTAATTATGATTTTTTTTTAATTTCCACTTCTTTAAAAACACATATGAATATTATCATTAAACGTTAAGTTGTAGAGGTATTTTCATTAAATGTACATTTGTTAATAAATTAATTATGAATCATATCCTACTTGATTAGATGAATCATATCCGTCCAAGTTTACTCAACGTCTAGGATCATTTAAAACTCAACCATTATAACAAATGAATCTTAACTACTCGTGTTATGATGGACGATGGAGAAACAATGTATGCTGAAAATAGGTGCTTCACATCTGTATTATATTAAAAGTAAAGAAATTTTCAAGAAGAAGATTACACTTGGCATAAATACATATTGATAAGCGTCCATAAAAAAAATATTAATTATAAATTCAAAATATAAATTAGGTTTACAAAATATGATAATTATATAATTGCCATATAATTCTATTATCAATATGGTTATAATAACTATACATTTCTATTTAATAACTTAAATTAATTATTAAATAATGATAGTATTTGTGATGGAAATATCTAAAGTAGTTAATTGATACCATGTGAATATGTTAACTTAATATATTAATTGATATTATCTTATACTAAATTATTTAAATAAACTATTATATTTGCGATCAAACGTAGTTGATTTGGTATTAAAGTGGTCAACTCAATACTAAGTCACTAATAAACTAATAAAAACATCATTAATTAATTTAATGCTAAAGAAGATAAATGATATCTACATAATTTTGCAATATATCATTTGCATGATATGTCAATTAGTATTTTACAGTAAATTCCTCAACCCTTTTCTATTTTTAAAATTTTTAAAAATATTTATTTATTACTATAAAAGTAATATATATATATATATATATATATATATATATATATATATATATAGTGATGTAGTGTAATTGTCTTATGGATTATTTATTTATCACTATATTAGGGATTAATATATTTCAATTTTCCAATGGACATGTATGTGATGACAAAGTAGGTAATTATTGCTATAGCCATTAGTCAAATGCACGAACGATTAATTAATAAAGTTAACTAATTTTGTATTCATGTATAGGATAAAAATGATAAGACATTAATTTGTGTTATGTATTATATATGTTAAAAGGTAAGTTTTTAATAATAATTATTATATATGTTAATAAAGTTCTTTCTTAATGTTTTATTTAGAATACAAATACAAAATTAATTATTTTTATATTTATGATATAGATTTTTTCACCACCGGCACTTGCAAGTGTTATTAATCTTAAATATTTCTTTGTCCACTTGTTATTTAAAAAAAAACAAAATACTAATCTTTGTTATTATAAAAAAGATCATATTGTCTGTAATCTTATTTTTTTATATTACATGAATTTATAAGAAATTAATAAAATAAATGGATATATTAGTTAGATAGCCATTCTCGCCAACATGGAAATAAGGGCACAAAGCAAATATTTTCGCGCGAAGTTTGGATTAAAAATTCAATCGTGGAATACGATGCTAATTGATTTATGTTTTTATTTTATTTTTTATAAATGAATGACAAGTTTTTCATTTGGTTGCATGACAAAATGAAGAAATTAAATTAGCGTAAAAAAAAACGAGGGCAGGAGTTTCACATTAGAGGAGAATTAATATTGGGTGGGATCCCATAATTGGGTGTCCGTCGATGATTATGGAAAGAAATTAATATTAGAGGAGAATTAATACCGAGAAGAAATGGAAATTACGAAAAGAATGGAAATTACGAAATTGGGTCTCCTGCAACTGAAGAAAGAAAGGAGCAACTGGTTTGTCCTGTTTCCTGTACTCATCTTCCTTGGCATTGTTTTTTCTTTTTTTGTGATGACAAATTTTTTGGTCTTTCTTCGTCCGCAGTCTTGTTCTGTTCTCCGCAGCTAATGTTTCTTGTTCTCCTTCAATGATTTTTTTTTCTTTTTTTTGGTATGATCTTTCCCTTTGGGTCGATGTTTCTTTCGATAATTCTTTTTTTTTTCCGGATGATGTAATAATATTTCTGCTCCTCCCTCTTTCGCGAAGATATTTTTTTTTGCCCTAATTTTTATTAGGTTTGTCCTTCTTCCTGGACTCTCGATATTTCTCCTTTCAGCGACAAGAAAGGATAAATGTTTTCTCTACAATGTCTACGATGTGGTGTTCTATGTTCTATTCTCCGCAATCTTCTTAAATGTGGTGTTCACGGGTCGGGTTTGACCCGACCCGGAAACAAACTCGACTCGATGGTCGGGTCCGATCCGAGCCGAGTCGGGTCGGGTGATCGGGTTATTCGATCATCTTTTTTTCTTTTTTTTGTTTATTTTTTAATATAAAAAGTATTTATTAATTTATTTTTAATACAAGAAAAAATATTTTTAAATACTAAAAATATATTTTTTAAAATATCTATATACTTTTCTACATTTAAAACAATTTATTTCATATTTTTTAGATTTTAAATAATATAAAATTATACATTTAATTAAAAATTAAAAGAAAAAAAATCGGATCGTCGGATCGGATCGGGTTGAAAAATTCCAACCCGAACCCGACCCGATCCGGTGAACCTACGTTGATCTATGTTCTCCGCGTTGATTTCATGTTTTTCTCTCCAGTTTCTCTGACGTTTTCTCCTATCCTCCTTTTGTGATATTTTTTCCTAATCCGTGATTTTTTTTTACCTAGTATTGAAAATTATTTTTATCTATCAACTCATAAGCGGACTGGAAATGTTTGAGAAGGGTCTCATCCGAGCCCTCGAGGCTATGCTAAACTATCAGAAGAGACCAGAATTTAAGAACGCAAATGCAGATGAACAGCAAAAAATTATATTTCTGACAGAGGGCGTAGAGAATTATATTAAATAAATTCGTCAAATAAAAGGTTTCTTTTCTCTTTTTTCAACTTTTTTAGGTTTTTTCCTTCTTATAAATTAATTATTTAATTAATTATTGCAGCATACATGACATGAAAGGAGAAGTAGAAGAAGAGGACGAAGAAACGGGGATACAGATGAAGAGGAGGAGAAGAAGAGGAAAATGGAAGAGGAGGAGAAGAAGAGGAAGATGGAAGAGGAAGCAACTGAAGAGGTGAAGGACGAAGGGGACCGTGGCAAAAAAGAAACAGGTGAAGAGGAGGTGGAGAAGAAGAAGAGGAAGATGGAAGAGGAAGAAAAAAAGTGAAGAGGAAGACAAATAGGAGAAGAAGAAAGGAAGAGGAGGAGCAAGATTGCAAATGAAGATAGCTCAGTAATTTTAGGCCTTAATTATCTTTTATTATATTACTAAAACTTAGAGATATTAATTTTGAATCTTTTGTTGAAATTAATTTTAGAATATGTCATGTAATACTTTATGAAATTCTCGCTCTGCATCATTTACCACGTCTAGGTTTAGTTAATAATAAATTACATTTTTTTTATTAAATTTATTATGATAATATATATTAGTGCAAATAGCCGTTGAAAAGCTGTTGTAAATATGTAACTAACCTTTGGGTAGTTGTAATATATCATATAAAGGATATTATAGTTACAGGGTATTTTATTTTAAAGAATAAATTTATGTTGTAAACTAATAATATTTTGAAATGCCAAAAAAAAAAAAAATACGAACTACCCAAAAAGGAAGTCTTAAAATTTATAAGAAAAGTTCAGTCAAATTATTTTGAAGTAGAATTATAGAAATACCCTCGTGGCTTTGTTTAGAGAAAAAGGATTCAAGTGGAGGATAACAGATTAAAGAATACCGTTTGATATTAGTGAAAAAAATGTAAATTTAATTAAAAAATATTTGATAAATATAAGTAATTATAAAATGATAAAAAAATGATGTAAGAATATAATTTGTACTCATTTTTATACGTATTATATTACAGTAATTAATTTATGAAGTTTTATACTTAAACATCTAAACTCTGTTTCAAAAAAGAAATTATTTACGAAACAAATCTACTGAGATTTTAACTCGATCAAAAATTTTTTGGTTGTTTGAAATTCTATTATATATATTATTTGTATGTACACGTATATATTAATGATCAATTAACATAGTTTTTCTCAATGGCGCATACTAATCATTTGACTCATGAAGCCATATCAAATTAACATAGTAAACACATAATAATATAGAAATACAATTAGTAGAAACAATAAAATTAGCATGAAAATAATGGTCGACTCCGATAATATTATTCATAAAATAATAACCCCACAACTCCCCGCCTCTTCTTAATTCTTATCACCAAGGCCAGGCCAAAGGTCAAATAAGTGAAGGTTTAAGGTCCGACTCAAATGAAGTATTTTTTTTGTCAGCCCCGATATCTGAAAAGTGATGCCGACGATCCAACTCACACGGCGGTACTGAGCGCACTATCTGCAGGTTAGAAGCCGACTCACTATCGAATTCAACTAATTCGATAAAGTCGTTCCGGATCACGTACCTGACAATGACAGGTGACTCTCAACAAGAATTTTTGTTTTCATAAGACTCGAACCCGAGACCTTGCATAAAGAAGGAGGAGCTGCTTACCACTCCACCCAACGCTTATGGGTCAAGTGAAGTTTCTAATAACTATTACTTTGTATACACAATATTAATTAACGATTTGTGCTATTTTGTGTTAGTAAAAAAAATCCACAATTCATTCAACCAATAACATTTCCATTAATTGCTCACAATAAATATTAATTTTACTCTGTCATGAATCTAAATCATAATTGTAATTGATTCATTGTTTATTTACTCTACATTCCATAAATTCAATTTCCTTAATATTTGTCGTCCAAAATTAACTACTCAAAAAATTTCATTAATTATATAGATATCTAATCTACCATTTCTAATTTAATGTTGTTTTTTTTTCTATTGTAGATGTCATTTTTATTATTTATTTAAAAATGAGTTTAATTTAACTAATGTTGGTTGGCTCAATTTATAGTATGGTTAAGTCCCGAGCACTCGCTGGGTGCTAGTAGCCCCAAGTTCGAGTCTCGAAGTCGTCACCTTGGTCAAGGAATAAGCTTTTACTGCTCTATCTTTCTGGCTTCGAATTAGTTGAGTGCTAGTAGCATCGGACACCGAAGGCCTCCCATAGATCCGGGCCGGCACAAAAAAAAAATGAGTTTAATTTTCCTTCTATTTTCACTTTAATTCTTTTTTGTTTTTGATAGCATTCATATTTTTTCTTTGTGAATCTACAGCAGGAGCATCTTCTTTAAATAATTTCATAAAGTGTTTAAGATCAACGATGTTTTAAAACAATAATTATTAAAATGTAATTAATGCATTTATATTCTAAAAAATAAAATTATTATAATTAATGCATCTATATTCTAAAAAATATATAATTCTTTTAATATAACTTGTGCATTAAACCAGCCAAGAACTTCTTTGTTGAGTTTAAAACTAAAAAAAAAATGGTCCCAGGAATATAGACTACAACTACCACTTCATTGTGATATCAATTTGTATAATACCTTTAATGGTTAATATCTTGTATAATTTGTAGGAAGTTGTTTTTGTTGATCTTTAATTTGTATATTTCCAACTAAATGCCTGCTGAACTCAACATTTTTCCTACATAATTTAGTTTTCAGAGGATGGAAAAGTTGCATTTTTTTCCTACGTGGGATCTCATTTTGGGATTTAATATGTTGCCGGTACATAACGTGAGTTCCATTGTTTCAAATACCCCCACGTTAACTAGGCATCATAGTTGGTGAACATGCAACTGGTGATCACATTTTTTTTTTCATTCGGACAAAAATAAAATGTAAATGTTGCATCCACAATCTTGGATTATGGGAATTTTTCAAGTGTGGAATGATCGTCGAAATTATTGGAGTCTACCGATGGAATGGAGTATGTGAAATTATACCCTTGCGCCAAGTGACGGCGTCGGTAGTGAAACTTAGGGGGGCAAATGTACATGCAAGTATTATACTTTAGTCTTTTCTCGTACTATTTATATACAAATATATAAAGGGTTAAAAAATATTTGGGGGGAAGGGGAGGGGGGTGGTGGTGGTGGTGGGGGGAGGGCAAGGCCCCCGTCAAAACCACCCGGCTCCGTCCCTGCTTACGCCCTTTCATAAGTGTTAGTCTCTTATGATTTAAAATAATATATAATAATAAATATAAAAAAATTAAAAAAGGACACTGGAGGACGACGGCTCCCCCTGTCCCATGAGTGCTCGCTCGCTCTCGTTGGCGTGAGCTCGTGAACTCGCGCTCAGGCACCTGCCTTTTTCTTTTTTTAAATTATTTTTATATTTTATATTTATATTATTTTATGTAAAAATTGGCTAACACTTAAGGTAGGGGTACAATTGACTTTTCATAAATAGAAAAAAAATCAAAATTAATCGAGAAGTTGACGGAATTGAACGAAATGACTAAATTGAAAAAATTATGAAAGTTTAAGGACCCAAAAAATAAAATTCGTAGTTTGAGATTAGATCTAAAAAATGGTAATAGTTTAGGGATGGTTAGAGGAAATAACTAATTTCTTTTTTAAATAGTCCAATTCACATAATGAATTAATAATGTACATATTTCAATTATCGTGTCAATTTACATAAGTATCACACTTAAATACACTTTAAGTAAATATAACATAATTATGTGCATGAATACTAATTCATATGGAAAGTCAATTTAAGTATGACATACTACACTTAAAACATATAATGTAATAACACATGAAAGAATTTACTTAAATTTATAATTACATGTAGTGCATGACAAAATAACATGAATATTTCATATACTAATAGATATGCATAATGTTACGACCTCGATTTAAATCGGAGTTTGCGACTCATTATGGACAATCAAATAGAATTAGAAAAGATTACGAAAATGTGATGTAAACTTTTTTTATAACATACATAAGAATTAAGATATTATAAAATAAACTACATAATTTATGATGATCCTTCGTAGCAAATCAATAATCATTAAGTTTTACATTTTATAAAATGATTTTGCCTTCTTACGACATATAAAATATTACATATGCATTACACATAATCAAACCTCTTGACATTCTAATACAAGGATACGAGGGACTCAAATCTTCCCATCTTATCACAAACTCTTTAAATACTATCACATCGCATGATTCCTATTAATTATTCGAAAAATGTTGAAAACAACAGAGATTAGTTAAAATAGCTCAGTAAATTGATAACTCATAGTCTATGTGTTACCAACTAATCAAATCAGGATGACATGGAAAAGTATGCAATAATCATAATAACAAAATCAGTATTTTCATATATTTGATAATTACATATATAACATACTAATTAGAAGCATCACACTCAACTTGAAATCAGTATCATATAATCATATCAAACATATGTATGTAAATGCAACACTCTCATATGAATGCACGGATCACCAACTAGCTAATGGTCGGTAGGTTGGCTCTAGAGATAACTTCCATCGTGATCAACGATGTAGTAATTAGCTCCATTCTACCTCATCCCTTTTGAGAAATATATCATATAGCAATAGGTGGACTCTAAATGTGGCCCCTACGAATTTTAGAGGTGGCCCCCATCACGACTACTCATGATGTGGCACTTAACTCCGTATGATACTTAGCTCCAGCTTATCTTATCCTATTATTGGGGAACAATATGATGGATTAGACTTTAGAGGTGGCTCCTATTATGATCAACGATGTAGCACTTAGCTTAAATCATCATATATGCAAATGTAAGCAGATGTTGATGCACGATTCATCACATAACAATCATATCTCGAATATCAGAAGATGAATCATACTCATTCAAACGGAATAGGATTGCATCCTATGAGCTTGATCCATAACATTCCACATATATTTTTCCAATGAACTATCAATTTATTAATCATTCAAAACATAACTTTCATATAAACTTATCGATATGTGAATTTAATACATATAATAATCAATGTCATACCGAATTCAAAATAGGTGAATACATAGAGTAGGAGAAACCAACTTACCCGACATAAGCGATCACATAAGGTGTTTCCTCATTTCTTTTCCTATCATTCATTTAACTCTATAACAATAATATAAATCCATATTACCATTACAATAATGCCAACATAGAGATTTTATATCAATTAGTACATAACTCTTATTATGATGATTTCATTTGTTTCTAAAAGTATACTTCATAGGATTTTTCATATATAATTCTTAGAATTTATATAATTTTGGATTCATCACAATAAATATGACAGGTACTAGTATAATCTGTCTTAAATTTCATTCTGACAGACTGAGTGAGATTTGGTAAAATATTTATAACTTTCAGCACACATTATTTTCTAGTGATTCCATCTCTAATTGAAACCTAACATCCGCCTATTCTTTGTCCTAAATTATCAAATAATTCTATGACATATTGAATTTAATACATAATTTACAAAATCGAATTTCAATTTCGACGAACAGAATGATAGCATCTTAAATATGGACACATAAGTTTCTCTACTTATATTTGATTGACCCAATTCCAACTCTCAAATAAACTAAACTTCATCAATGTGTGAGCATGCTTAATTTCATAGTTTAATTTTAGTTATACATTTTATTGTATAATTTATAGTCCAGTCTATTAATTCTGTCCACGCAGCAAGACATGTGCTTATTACCATATACATAACCACTTAAATACATACAGATAATTCTATCTTTAGTGAAAGTTAGATTTATAAAGAATGTGATAAGATTTTCTATAATATCTGAATCACAGTACTAATTTATTAGTTAGTTAAACATTCCGCTCATAGAATTTGGGATTGAAAAATATGTTCCTGATTAATATCTAAACAGGCAGGAATTTAAATGGTAAGAACAGTAAGAAAAGCCATCAAATGGATCCATCACGTGCATACCTTGTCAATTTCCCATCACTTCTTTTTTTTTTTCTTCCAATTCTTGGCCAGGCCCGTAGTGAAACTTTCCTTTTTTTTATCTTCTTTCTTCTCTTTTTATTTATTTATTTATTTCCCTTCTTCAGCCGACCACAAAGGAAATTAGTGAAACTTTTTTTTTAAAGTAGGTAAGGATATGCATTTCTTTCTATTGTTTAACAACTCATGGTGATGTGGCAACACAACAATCAATTCAAATTAGTGTGAGGTCAGCTGTCATTCTACTAAAGTTTTTAGGTAAGTCAGTGCTGCATGGTCAATTATATGAATTAACTTTAGGTAACTAATTGTGCTGATTTAAGTAAATATGCTATTAATACGAAAATTGGACATATTATCCAACTGTTAGCTACACAAATAGCTAATAAATTTAAAAGGAATCATTATGAAAAATTAATCTAAATTTAGCAAGTAAAAATGTTTTTTTATTTTATTTCTAGTATTAATATATTGTATTGTTATATGTGGTTGAGGAATCGTGATTAATTATTTCAATATTCTACACATACAAGCAATGATACTATATAATAATTAACATACCATGTAACAAATTAATCAATTCTGTCACCCAATTAGTAATTAATCAGATTAATTGATTCACAAGCATTAAAATCGTGTCTTTAAATTTATTATTAGTATTGGAATATTTGCAATATCAATTATAATTCATGATATAAATACGATTTACTTATAATCATACTTATGTAAAGAGACTAACTAACTTAATTAACTATATACTTAAGAAAATTAGCACATTCATAAATATTGGGATATTACAAATAATACCAGTAATATGCATAAAATAAATGCCATATCAATATTAAAAAAAAATCTTATTAACATTACATGATCACTACTTTTATAAAACAATTTCCATATTCTCATAATTATTCAAAAATAAAAAAATTCATAATCAATCATAATATGATTATTTTGTATTAAAAATAACTAAGTACATATGACTCATACTTAGAACTAAATGTGACATGATAATTTATAAGATTATCAATTACTATTAATTACACATAGTAACATGGCATAATATGAAAAATCCCATATGCACAAGTACAAAATATGCATATTAAACAATCTGAATTTTTCAGAAAAAATTATTCATAATTTTCTAACTCAATAATGTACATAAATTAGAAATAATCTAATTTTTAATATATATATTTATCATGACATAATAACACACAAAAAATGCATCATAAAAAAATGCATAAAATTATATCAAACACATATCACACATTTTCCAGAAAATTTTCAGAATTTTTCTCAGTCCAAAAGTATATTTTTCTTATTTTTCTATATTTTCCCAGGTTTTGTAAATCTGTTTTTTTTTAAATAACTGTTCAATTAAGCCGCGCAGCAGGCCGTGGCCGCTGTGGAGTGAAGCGACGCGGTATGCGCGCACTCGCTCTTCGTGCATGCGTGCGTGTTGATTCACGTGTGTTTATATATGTATATATATAAATAATATATATAAAAATCAAAATATAATATATATGTTGATTCATGTGCGTCTCATAACTGCATGCAATGTGCAAAAATTGCATTCCAGTTTCTCATCACGTGAACAACATGCACATCAAAGTAAGGGGTGTTCACGGATCGAGTTTGATCCGAATCGTGAACAAATGATTCGGGTCGGGTCTCCGACCATCATTTTTTTTAAAAATTCATTTATTTTTAATATAAAAAGTATTTATTATTTTTAATACAAAATGAAGTATTTTTAAATATAAAAAATATTATTTTAAATATCTATATACTTTTCTACATTTAAAAAAATTTATTTCATATTTTTTAAATTTTTAAATGATATAAAACTATACATTTAACTAAAAAATAAATAAAAAAAATTTTAAAAAGAAAAAAACCGGGTCATCGGATCGAATCGGATCAACTCGGGTTGAAATTTTTCAATCCGAACTTGACCTTGGGTCATGGTCGGGTCCCAACCTGTCGGGTCGTCGGATCGGATTTTCAAATGCACCGGGTTAACCCGACCCGGTGAACACCCCTACATCAAAGGGCGTTGTGTCCAATAATACTGTTCTCAAACATAGAATTCATTAAGTGCTAATAACTCGTCGAAGAAAAAAACTATTTTCTCCGAAGTGAAGCGAGGGTAATGTGTAAGCCAAGTTGATTTAGACTAATATATGGAACACTTTTTTTCTCTATATGAGATTTTTGACGTATCTTGACCCAAAACTCCTACCATAGTAACAGAGCCTAAAAAGAACCGGGGTCATCTCGAGAGAACATGCAGCATAAAACTCAAAAATATATTAAAATGATAAATAGTATTTTATGCTTACTTTCTTATTAAAATTTTATGACCAGTTAATTTATAGAGTCAATAAATAAAAAACTTATTTTATATTTAACCTTTGGAGAAAATTTATTTTGGATATTGCTAATTGTTGAAAGAAAGAAAGAAATGAATAAAGTTTAAGAAAAAAACAAAAGATTAAAATAAGAAAGAAAACAATTTTACAAATTAATTGCTAATGTAAATGCATAAAATGAAAAAAATGAAAAAAGCACCATAAATTGGCTACTAATAACTTAACGAAATTAGTAATAATAAAATATTGACACACTAATTCATAAATTAAAATATTTTAAATTCAATTACATGTAATATTTTCATTTCAAACTACGTAATATCTATTTTTACAATATGTTACTACTAAAAAATTGAGAGGCCTTAAATTTTGGTGGGCCCTAAGCTTTGTGACCTAATTCTTAGGCCCGGCCTTGAAAACAGCCCACGGGGCAAGAAGAGCATCTCTTGTATATTATGATCATATAATGGGCTCAGTGATGCGGTTATAATTCAGTATTCATCCTACTAATTTTGAGATTTTTTTTTATTTTCACTTCTTTAATAAAACATATGAATGCTATCATTAAACGTTCAAATTTAGAGATATTGTCATTAAATGTACATTTTTTAATAAATTAATTGTGAAGGTTGAAAGTGACTCACTTTTAGAACAAGAATAATATTGATAAAAAAAACTATGTTATAATGACAAGGTGTAGATCATGTAATGTTAGTTAATTAAATTTTAAATCGATCATATATATAAATTTTTTTTAATGTTTTGAATTTTATATTGAAATGCGTAACAATATATTCTTTAAAAAACAAACAATATAATGGCAAGATCCCTATAGTGCTTACTTGTATAAACAAGGGAAATACTTTTTGAGTAATACAATGCATGGTCTCTTCAGTGTTAAGGATGGCACATCATCTTTATAAATTGGCTTTACAAAATAATTCTTAAAACAAATTATTGATAGCTCGCCGAAAATAAGCATAGATACACTTCTCCGGTAGCACTCATCGGATGCATTATGTGGTAGTAGTTGCACGGTGCTCTAGGCGGTTGAGGCTCATTCATCGTTGGATATGGTCTTCCCTGATTGCGATCATCTCTGCGGTGGGGATTTCGCCTAGCCTGCCTTCTATTTCTGTTTTCATATCTGCTCTGATACTGATTGGCCGGTGCTTGGCTTTGTTGCTTGTCAATTATCTTATCACAATCTTCTAGATAAATGACGAATTCTTCAGCAAATTGGAGGGTCTTGCAGTTATCCCCATTCACCCTTTCTCTGAGGTTGGATTTCAGGTCATCCACCCAACGCTTCACTCGATCAAGTTTCGACTGTTGTAAGGTGGAGTACTTCTCTAGGTTCAGAAACTTGGAAAGGTACTGCTTTATAATCATAGTACCTTGTTGGAGTGTCAGGTACTCCTTCTGCTTCCTGCCCCTTTCATAGACAGGTATGTAGCGATTTTCGAACGCCTTCTTGAATTCTTCCCAAGTGATGTGGTCCTGGCCGGAGAACGTAGTGAGCTTGGTGGCCTTCCACCAATCTCTGGCATCTGTCGCCAGTTTTCTTGTGGCGTAAATCATCTTGCGATCCTCGTCGCAATCCATCTCAAGGAATATCCATTCTATCTCCTCAATCCATTTCTCTGCATCCTCAAAGTCACCCTTCCCGTTGAACCGAGGGGGCTGCAACCTGAGGAACCGCTCAATGGTGTCTTTACGATCATGATGTTGTGGCACATTGGGACTCGAGTACTCAGTGTGCACAGAGTGGAACTCCGATGGTAGTAGTCTTTGTCTCAATTGTTCCTCTCGGTACCCATTAGCCTGGGCCTGATTCACTTGGAAGTCATGTACTTGTTGTCTACTCATTTCTTGGCTCAGAGCACATTGATTATTAGGTTGAGAACCTTGGGCCTCTTGACCGGCCCGCCGTGATCCACTTCTGGGAGCTCGTGGTATCTGATTCGAAAATACCATATTAGGAGGAGTCTGTTCTCACACAACAATAACAATAAAATTCATAAGTGTGAGCTCAATAATATATAGCACAATTCAATACTTATTTTACCCTACTGGATGGCTGCAGTGATTGCTCGTGACAGTTACACATGGACTCAATTATACCTATTTAGAGACAGCTAAAAACTGCCTCTCCTTAGGCTCTGATACCTTCTGTAACACCCCGAGATCCACGTGACTTTCACGTACTCAGAGTTGTCCCAGAGGCGCTACTCAATTTTCTATAAAATATTTTTTGCGGAATAAAATCTATAAAGTGCAGAATATAAAACATAAATGCGGAAGACTTTTCAAAAATAATAACTAATAATCCATAATAATCGAAATGCTAAAACATCCATGAGTTTACAATTCTAATAAGTGCGAAAATAATAAAACTAAATCACTAGATCCAATGCCATGTGCAACATCTGTCTGTCATTGAGCGTAGCCACATGCAGGACCATCATCTATAGCTTTCTCACCTGCACGGATTCAGGTACAGAGAAATATCCATGAGTATAAAAATACTCAGTACATAGGGTCTAAAAACAATCAATATGCTCAATCGAAAATGAGATAAAATCAATAATGAGTCAATTGAGCGGTCAATACAATAATCAATTAACCATTTATCAATATGAATAATATATCAGGCTATGGTCAACAGACCAATGTAAATCAATAACTATTTTTTTTCAATTAATAATTATCAATTGCCTGATTAATAGATCAATATTCAATTAAGAATTTCCAATTCGACAATCAATGGTCATTGGCCAATAATAATTCAATTCAATAGGGTAATAATAATTGCCAACTCCATGCCAATATATCCAAATGACCATGATTTAACTCCATTCACTTCAATTCAATTCGATTCGATTTTCAATGTTCGGAGTTATCCAATTCAATGAGGAACGCTCAGTCAATTAAAGGACACAATGCCTCTTTCATGCAGACCAGTGGGGGATCAATGCCACGGCAAGCCTGACCATTCAATTCGATTCAATTCAATTGGTCCTGGCTTAGTGGCAATCAGTGAACATGGCCCCAGTAGCTTTCGGCTTTTATTTTGTTTACCTAAAGTGTCTATCTTTGATAAATTATCAATTAGGTTAGACAAGACCTGAACAAAAAAAATTACATAGACCAACAATCCAATCATCAATAAGATCAAAGTCCATCATATTATAAACAAACAATCACCAACAATATAATTAGTAAATCAAATTAATATAATAACAACAATAATAATCAGTAATTAAAATTTATCCAAAAATAAATAATAACTCTCGGTCATGTCCTCTCTATACTATTCTTCTATATTGTATATATATGTATATATATATATGTACACTGGCCTAGAGATTAAAGAAGGAGATTTTCACTTCAAAATTTTCTTTTTCTCTCTCTGCATGAAGGCTAATCAAATAATTTCCGTTTCTCACTTTTTCCTAATTCTCTCTCTCTACTTTCATCTTCTCGGCTGTAAACGCTCTTTCCTTTTCTTTTTTTTCTCTCTCTTACTTTGTCCAGGTTGGTTTGACGGCCGTAAACCACCCATCTTTCTCTCTACCCTCTCTATTTCATTACGTCCGTAAATCTTAACTCTCTTTTTTTTTCTTTTTCTCTCACTGTTTTCTCCTTTCTCTCTCTCCTAACTTCCTAGCCGTAATATGCAGATGATTTCTCTTTCTCTCTAATTCTCTCTCTCCTAACTTCTCGGCCGTAAACACTCTTTCTTTTTTTTTTTATTTCTTCTCAACTTCTCTTCTGGGCCGTAAAACCCTTCTATCTGACTTTTCTCTTTTTTTTCTTTACGGCCAATCCGTTTTCCCCTCTCATTCTTTTTTTTCTTGCTTTTACTGCTTTCCATCTCTACGTGAATCTTGCCTTCTCGTTACGCCCCTTTTTTTCTTTGCGGGCGTAAACGCTCTTTCTCTTTCTACCTCCTTTACTACCGTAAACAACGTCGCAATAGCAAACAAAAATTACGGCCGTAATAATTCTAATTCCAAACTAGATTGCGCCGTAAAATATCACGACACAATAGAAAATAGAATCCTCCCTACGTACCTGTACAGATGCGCGGACGCTGTTCGACTTCCCCTTTTTTTCTGTCGCCGAGATATCGATGCCGAGCGCACCAAAATAAAAATCTCAGAAAATAAGTTTTGACCGGCCCTCATATATCTATTTATAAGGTTTATAATTTTTCAATTACAATCTAACTATAATATCTAATCCTTCTCAAATTTTATCCTCTTTTTATCTTTATCTCTTTAACTAAGTCAGATTTATTCTAGCTTAAATAAATTTCGAAATTCATTAATTAATCCCATCACAAATCAAACTCCTCCTCAATTTTTATTTTTATTTTCGGAATTAATAAATACACTAATATTATTAACAATATTTTCTAAAATAAAATAATAAAATATCTATTTATTAAATCCTGAAAAATCCGGATCGTTACAAAATATGTTCTGACATTTTTATTCAACAAAATATTTTATAACTTTCTCTCTCTGTCATGCCCACATCATCTAACTCTCTCTTTCTCATTGACAGGAGAACCATGCAAAGTGCCAATGTGGGACTAGTTAGTAATAACTTATATTATTAAAATATATATTATAAAATAATATAATCATATGAAGTATTAGTAAATTATATCAAATGTCTTCCAATTTTAATATTTGTTTCAGTAATGTCTTTCAATTTATGACACAAATGTCCTCTATTTTTTCACCGTTGATCGCTCATTTTCCAATCGCTTCGTTTTACATGGCAATGCTCTCTTTTCGCCTCACAGGCAAACATCCGACGTAGCATCGTCACGCAGACTATTATCCACATTATCAAATTATTTAAAAAATAAAATACAAAATAATAATAATAAATAAATAAATAAAAAGCGCTTCAAAGGATAATTGAAAAATAAATAAGAACAGAATTTCGCGCCTTCCTATCAGTCATTAGATCTGATGTAGATAATTGAAATTGCGCTTCAAAGGATGTGAAACAAAAAGCGGTCCGCAAGATGTTTTCAATGATACGTACTTAGATTTTGATTCCTAATATTATGTTGACATAATAAATTATCATAGTAAACATGTAATAGTATAGATCAAAATAATAATCAATTAAACTAAGATAAAATAACATAATAGACGATAAAAATACCCATTAACATTTTAGAGATGAATCAATCCATATATTTAAAGAAAATAGTGGAATGCCAAGTGGCATGTCCACAATTTTTTGAAAAAATGGAATACTAATAATACTATTATTTTTAACCGACTTAATCCTAAATATAACTGGAAAAACATTTTTCATAGTATTTATGTCCTCTTTTTTTAGTTGAAAAAGTCAAATTACGAATAGTAAAATATGAGAAGTGTTGGAAGAGATTTTCTTATCCAATACAGAGTATCAATGCCAATTATGATTTGATTTAATTATTATAATCTGACTTCTGTAACTAACTCAGATAATTGCTTATTAAAAAGTAATTATAAATTAATATACTATGAATATAACAACAACTGATATTTTTATGAAAAAAGTAATTATATTTTTAATTTAAACAAATACGTACACAAAAAACTCCATAAATTAACCCCACTGAATTGCATCATATATCTTTTTTCTATGTTTTTATTGTACGTTTATTTATAGTTATTTACATTAAATTAAATGAGAAATAAATTGGCATTTACCGTCAGTAGGTAATTAGTTTCCATCAGAAAAAAATAAAAAAAGATTACTCTAGAAAGTGAAAAAAGTAATTTTTTTCATGTTAAAATAATATTTAAACTACCATTTTCAACGAACTTTTTTCACAGTTTATATTCGTTGGAAGGGCGTTATTGATATTTATTGTAAATTTAATAAATTAAACCGTGGCAAATATATGCTTTGTGAGTTGCCCTCATAATTTGTGATGAAACATAATGAAAACTATGGATCGAATCGATTGAAAAGTTAATAAACACAATATAAAAAGTTAATCTTATTCATCCATGTAATATTTTACATTTATGACGTAAAATAAATCTAGATATCAAATTTTAAAAAGTTGGATTGAGATTAACATTTTTTTTAAAAATAACTATATATAAAACAATAACATAAAACTCAATACTCGACGGTTCCGAGTGGTAACGAGTTAATCCTAGCGACAATAAAAAATCAAATTCCACTTATACTAAATATTATGCTAAGTTTAGTTTTACTCATTAAAATTAAAGAAATTATTTCTTTGAAGTATCTTGTTATCCATCTGTCAAAGTTATTGACCTTTGCAAGTCGCCTGAATTTTCATAAGAGATTGAGAATTGTGTGGACCCAAAATAGATCCACGTATATGAATTATCATTAATTTATAAATCAATGATAGAATTAAATTTATGTTAAATTTAATTAAAAAAATATTTATTAAGGATCAGCATTAATTTATTAATAAAGAGTGAATTCATATGCGTGGACCTATTTTGAGTTCACATATTTTTTTTTCTTTTCATAATTAAACTCACGCGACCATTAAAACAATAGATATAGATACGCCTAATTTTTAATGACCTCATTAAATAAATGTACTTTCTCTGGCGGTATTAAATAAAATACTAAGTCGATATAATATATATATTTCAGTTACACCTCAAATCAAAATTATATTTTGGACTATTACGGTTCAAACTTTTTGTTATGAAATTACTGTTTTTCTTTCATAAAATTATAGTTGGAAATTATTTCCATATCTATTTTTCTATTCATTTGTGTGCCAATTAAATAATGTGGATAAAAAACATTTATTCATATTTATCTTTTAGAGGAAGAGGAGACAAATTATTCGAACTTTTGAACCAATGGAATTTTTTTCTTCAACAACAATAGAATAATATCTAGTGGGGCCCGTGCAGTGATACAATCGCACTCGCTTCTTCCTGTCACGCCACCACCACCACCTGCGTTTTTCTCAATTTTATCAAGCAAATCCCCGTCCCAAATCGCCGCCATTCTCCCCGTCAGGCCGCCGGTCCTCCGCCGGCGACCCCTCGCCGCTCCCCCACAGTCGTTGTGGTCAGCAATAACACACCCAATGCGTCGGACTTGAGGATTCCCCTTGGATGGGCAACTCCTGCGTCGGTCCGACCATCGGTCGCAGCGGCTTCCTTCAGGCCTTGTCTGCCGGATTCCTCTCACGCGCCGCCAGCTCTCCCGACGACGCCGCACTCAGTGCCTCCTCCCCAGCCCCCCAACTCCCCGCCCCCGGCAAGGCTCCCGACCCCGTCACCATCCCGGACACCGACCTCCACAAAACCCCGCCTGCATCTATTGGAATACCGAATCCGGAGGTCTCTTCTTCTCCATCGACGGCGCCTCAGCCGTCTTCCGAGGCGGCGGCGGCGCCGGGTGCGAAGAAGCCGCACCATGTGAAGCGGGTGTCGAGCGCGGGCCTCATGGTCGATTCCGTCCTGGGACGCAAGACGGACAAGCTCAAGGACATATACAGCCTAGGGCGCAAGCTCGGGCAGGGCCAATTCGGCACCACGTACCTTTGCATCGAGAAGGCCACGGGGAAGGAGTTCGCCTGCAAGTCGATCGCCAAGCGGAAGCTTGTCACGGAAGAGGACGTGGAGGACGTCAGGCGCGAAATCCAGATCATGCATCACCTCTCGGGGCACCCCAACGTGATCTCCATCGTGGGAGCGTACGAGGACGCCGTCGCCGTGCACCTGGTCATGGAACTCTGCGCGGGAGGCGAGCTCTTCGACAGGATCATACAGAGGGGGCATTACTCGGAGAAGGCAGCCGCTGAGCTTGGGAGGGTGATCGTGGGCGTTGTAGAAGCGTGCCATTCCCTAGGGGTCATGCACAGGGATCTCAAGCCGGAGAACTTTCTCTTCGTTGACCAGAAAGAGGAGGCGCCGCTCAAGACCATCGATTTCGGGCTATCCATATTCTTCAAGCCAGGTTCGACTGCTATCCGAGAAGCATCTAATTTCTTTTGCTGCTGTTATATCTCGTTAACCATTTAATCGGTAACACTTGCAGCTTTAACAGTCTTCTGGTATCAGAAGACTTGAATTAATATGACTTTACTGCGTGGTTTCTTTCTAGCACTTGGGAGCGTTACCTAAGGATAACTCCTGTTCGGCCAGTTATGAAAATAGTGCTCTTCTGCTGCAGCCATCTGGTCTGTTATAATGAACGAACAATTTTGATATGTGCATCTCATGAGCATGGCACATGGTTCCTAAAGTTCTTTCAACTTGACCCTTCTTAGGTTGGTTTTGTTTTCATCTTATTGAAGCATGCTTTGCTCTTGTTGCTTATGCAAAATCATTTTGCTGAAATAAGCGACACTAGTAGGTGAAGGAGATGCATTGGTTATGATAATCATAAATCTGTTTTAACTCAATAAACCTTACCCAAGTCAAAGTTCTTCGAGGCTAGCCTGAGATAATTGGAGATATCTGGTTAGTCTTTGGTATCATGGGCACAGTAATAATTCTTTGCCTTGTTTTGACTCACGTCTATTATTTCCTTGACTTTTTTTCTACAATGAATAAGATACTGCTTTCAGTTCATGATCTACACAATGAATTCTTTTCTCGCAGGTGATATATTCACAGATGTTGTTGGAAGCCCATACTATGTTGCTCCAGAAGTGCTACTGAAGCGTTATAGTGTTGAGGCAGATGTTTGGAGTGCTGGAGTTATAATTTACATATTACTAAGTGGGATCCCTCCATTTTGGGATGGTTAGATATTTCAAATTTGATTTTTCTTGCGGTTTCAGTATATGTGTAGAGTGCGTAAGAATGTGGATTGATTCTTTTTCTTTTTGACAAAACAGAAACAGAGGATGGAATATTTGAACAAGTACTAAGAGGTGAACTTGACTTCACATCAGATCCTTGGCCTAATATATCGGAGAGTGCTAAAGATTTGGTTCGGAGGATGCTCGTAAGAGATCCCAAAAAACGCTTAACAGCCCATGAAGCTCTATGTATGTCTAATTAATGTCATTAATCTAAAATAATTAATTGTTCTTATTGTTTCTTTTCTCAGCTTTTTGTATATAGATTAATCAGATTTCTCCTAGAAAAAAAAATTGGATTCTTTTCTTGGATTTCACCAATGTAGGACCATACTAGCCTACTAGGGATAACTACAAAAATTTCTTACATTGAACAGTTAAGTTCTGTGTACTTGATCTCCTGAATGGACATACATCCAAATCACTTCTGGAGTATCCAAAAAGTTTCAAGTACAGTTGTACACAAACCACTTGTAGTACGAAAATATCTGTCCTTTAATTTCATTATATTCATATGTTGGAAATACGAGTCCAATAACTTTGCATCCATGTGTTAATTTTTTGGTCCATCAGAGGGATAAAAATGGTATGTTAATGCTTCGGGTGATTCTAGATATTCATGACTGTATATTTAGTTTATCGTTTTGCTTCCCTTTGTGGTAACAAAGGTTCAAAGGAGACTTCCATTGTCTTACAGGCCACCCTTGGGCACGTGTAGATGGTGTAGCTCCTGACAAGCCTTTAGACTCTGCTGTGCTAACTCGGTTGAAACAATTTTCTGCAATGAACAAACTAAAGAAAATTGCCATTAGGGTAAGTTATTGTATGAAACTAATTGCAACTTCACATCATCTTGTCATTTCTGCTTTGGGTGGAGCAAAGCTATGTTCCACTTATCACATATGATGTAATGCTGTATGAAACATTTCAAAATGTATGGAACATTTTAAAATGCAAAGCTATTGTATGAAACATTTCACTTTGTTGTGTTCTTTTCTACATGTTTGTCCTTGCATGATGTAATGTGTATTATTCTCAAAATGTTGGGTTGGATCCTTATTCAGTCATCAATTATCTTACCAGAACATCGGAATTGTAAAATCTTTATTGCTTCTAATTCAGGAGTTATTTGGGTTTTGATATTCTCTTTGACACGTCCAGTGGCAATAGGTAAGGTAGTCAATACAGATTGATGAAACATCTGATGAAGAGATATTAGTTTTTCTTACGTCAACCTTTTCTTCATTGTTGCAAGACATTTACTTCAAATTTTATGAAATTATTACTTTATTTATTTTGTTATCTCAATTGTACTTGTTCTATTTCCTAAGGTCTTCTTATGTATCTATAGTGATTCATATATTGAGATTAACATCATTAATTAGGAAATGCGTTGCCATTTTACTGAGATGCCTTATGAGCAAATTTATAAATTTTGAATTTTTTAATATTTTTCGTAGTACCCTTAAGTGGACAGTAATTATATATAGTTGAATCTTCAAGTATTGAATGAAATAGTTTTTATATTCAACTTTTTACTGAATGCATTCTGTAGGTAATTGCTGAGAGTTTATCAGAAGATGAAATCGCAGGCCTGAAAGAAATGTTCAAGATGCTTGATACGGATAATAGTGGCCAAATCACATATGAGGAACTCAAATCTGGTTTGGAAAGAGCGGGTTCTAAACTCAAAGAGTCAGAGATTTTGGCCCTAATGGAGGCAGTGAGTATAATAAGATAGATTCTCCTATTTGATTTACAATGCATGAAATGAATACCTGGCATCATATATTCCATCCCCACCGTGACCATATCATGCCAACTACATATAAAGTATGCTAATTTAGTTTAAATGTTTTTTCTAGCTAAGCGAGTAACCCTGGAAATTATGTGTCACCATATTTGTCATCACATGTGTATATGTTGTCCTCGTCAATTGTCATAATGACATAATAGCAGGAAGCAATATGAAAACCAAAGAGGCTCTGATTCTAAAGATACTACAACAGAATAAATATGGGATATGGGAACACAGTTCTCACATTCGTCCAGGGTGAAGGATAGACAATGTATGAATAAATAGGATAATATTCAATGAAGAAGCATGAGGGAGTGGATAAGACGTGTGAATTTTTTCACAATATCTCAACTCATTGGTAGAAGTCCAGTAGTTTAGTTTTCAGTTTAACAGCTGATGAATCTCATATTATAATGTAAAATGTTTAATTTTGTATAGAAATTTTTTTTCAACCGATTCTGCCTCGCATAGGTCTGAGAAAATGATAAAACTTTGACGCATTTATAATATAAAACCAAATGAAGATCATGGTTTTTTGTTTTCATATTTTTGGGTATGTTACCACAAAGAGATACCTGCTCATGCCAACAATTCCAGACATTGCAATATCTCAATGGAATGTGATCCTTGAGGTCTGTGTTAAAGGGTCCTTTCTCTTAAGCAAACTTTCTTTATTCACATGCTTCTTGTGACAGTAAGCATAATAACTTGGGCGCACATAACTGAGAGATAGTGTTTATACAAGGTTAAAAAAAACTGTATAATGTACATTTCAAGTGCATTCAACCCTGATATTTTTTCTTTTACTTCAGTTCAAAACTTATATGATTACTCTTATTCAGTTGCAATTTACTTTTGTGAATCTTCAGGCTGATCTTGATAACAGTGGCACTATTGACTATGGGGAATTTATTGCTGCAACAATGCATCTAAACAAGATTGAGAAGGAAGACAATCTCTTTGCAGCTTTCTCATATTTTGACAAAGATGGTAGCGGCTACATCACACAAGATGAGCTCCAAAAAGCATGTGAAGAATTTGGCATACAAGACAATCATCTAGAAGATATAATTCAAGAGATAGATCAGGATAATGTAATTCTTTTATTTCAAACTATTCCTCATCAAGACCTCAACTTTTGCTTATATATAATTCTTGAATGTTGTCTACAGGATGGAAAGATAGATTACAATGAGTTTGTGGAGATGATGCATAGAGGAAATGCTGGTGTTGGGAAGAAGAATCAGCACACTTACAGTTTTGGTCTTAGGGAAGCATTGAGGATTGGTTAATGGTAATTAGTACTGATTTGTCTTTCCATAATTGCTTTTGATTGGTTTAATAGACACTTCAGATAAATTGTTGAATGTCATTATGGAGGACATTACATAATCAGTCTTTGGAATGCCTAACTATTTCTTCTTACCACATTCTTCTATTTATCGAGAACCAGTTCCCAGTAACTTCGCATTTTCTTTTGAGATTATCTATAGTTTTTTATAGCCTTTCTTG
This sequence comes from Pontederia crassipes, assembly GCA_030549335.1. NCBI lineage: Eukaryota > Viridiplantae > Streptophyta > Magnoliopsida > Commelinales > Pontederiaceae > Pontederia > Pontederia crassipes. The sequence goes on from CM060198.1 coordinate 56,208,777, forward strand.
GAAAATAAAGGAGTTGCTTTAATAACAAAAAGCAGCAACATCCTCCTAAAATAACAAAAGGCAGCAACCTATATTTTCATAGTTGTAACCAGTAGGCCATTTTGTTTCTCAAAACTGAGCTGTCAATAATGTTATTTTTTAAATGTACAACATTGCCATAATTAGACCAACTTTCATTACTTTGAGATCGGGTTTTAAGATGGTGAGACCTGAGTTGACTTTCCTTCACCAACTAGCAGGTATAACATTTGTATGATTGTATCAATGGACAGCTTTGTCTCATGGACATAGTGTGCTTCTATTGGATGATTTTATGTGTTCCTCTGTAAGCGCACCTTGATCAAGGATAATGTTTTCATGTAATTCAGACAATAATATTGGAATTTGAAGAATAGCTTGAACTTTTGGAACATCATCACAAGCCATGTATGATAGAGTGCATTTGCGTTACGATTTTGCTTAAAATAAATATAATATCAATATTTTTACTGCTGCCAGTCCATTTTATTTGATGTTATAGGGGTCATGAGATTGGTACAACACGCCTTATTCCTATTTGTTTCATTCTGTAGGTGCACATATAATCTTCGTGAACAAGTTTTACAGTAGCAGATTCGCTGCCACGTGCATTATCACCAAGCTGCAAATTGCCTTCTGATGTCAGCCATTGTTCTCAAGTCAAGGCAATCTTGATGCTGCATTTTAGTTGCTAATTGTCCAGTTGGTTCAAGTTAGTTGTGTGAAGCTCATTCATGATCTCAGGCATTTTGAGAATGGCACCCGGCGGGCGTAGGTCATACACCGTGCTGTGTATACTTGGTTCCTAAATGTAAGGTAGCTGTACATGTGTTTCTTATTGTACCTTCTTTTTTAGCAACCAGGGACATCAATCAGCAAATAGAGTCGTCTTATCTTTTGCAAGGGAAGATTTATTTCCTTCTCTTGCACTTTAGAGTTGTTCTCTCACATTTTAATCTGCGTAGTTGTTGGGATGGCGAATGCTGCTCTATGTACGATTTCCGCATTCCATTTCATGCCCGTTTCTAAATTTTTATCTTGAGACAGGCGGATCAATCGTGAGTTTCATGACTGTACCGATTTTAAAAAATATTGCTAATTGAAGAAAAGGAAATTGAAATGGAAATTAATTGTACAAAGAAATATCATATTGTAAGAGTTGAAATGATAATGTATATATATATATATAAATATTGTATGCATATTCTATTATATACAAGTACAAAAAAATGAAAGCATTAAACCTTTTGGGATAGGATCGTAACAATTTGACCAACTCTATAAATTTATCCAGTTCCACCTAAAAAAATCGTGGAGCCCATTTTTGTTATAATTTTTTATTTAAATAACTTATTCATTAGCCGTTAATTTTAAAGAAAAAAAAGTTGTGAAGGATGAAGGTGGCAAACAGGAAGACAGAAGAAGATTGCAGTTATTAAAAATGCAAAAGAAAAAGAAGTTGAGAAGGATGAAGGTGGCAAAGAGGAAGACAAACGGATGGAGAAGAAGAGGAAGAGGAGTAAGGTTGCTGAAGATGGACCTTAATTTTCTTTTAATATATTAGTATAACTTAGAGATGACAATGATCTCTTTGGGTGCGTTTGGCAATTCAGAGCAATCGAAACATTCCGATTGTTCTGCCAAACGCACTCCGTGACAGGAACAAAAACTTGATCTGGACGAGAACATTTTAAGAAATATTCTCGCCGAAGGCGAGAACATTGACTTTTCTTTTATTCGCGAGCCGCCATCTTTTTTTTATTTCATCTACTTTTTAAATTATTTTAGTTTATATGTATATATAATTTATAATATATTAATACATTATTAAGGATATTATAAAATAATTTATTAAATGTTATTAATTAAAAACTATAGAATAATTAGTTCTAATAATTAATAAATACTTTATTAATTAAACTATTCAATTATTTTTTTTTAAAAATAAATTATATTTGGATTTTTAATGTAAGTAAATTATAATATTATTAATATTTAAAATGTTTAATCAAAATAAATAAAAATAATATTAACAATATAATAATTTACGTAAAATATAATATTAATAATATATTCTTATTTACTATAATTTTATATCTTATAAAATAATAAATTATATTCTTAGTTCTTACTTTTTATCCAAACACCTACTAAAATTTTTTCATCACATCAACTTTTTAAATTCCCATCATTACACTTTTTTATTCAAACATCAACCCAAACTTTTCTATCACATCAATTAGTTCTCGAGAACAAATGTTCTAAAATGTTTCGGTGCCAAACTTAGCCTTTGTGAACTTTTTATCTTTTCGTTGGTGACATGAGTTGTCTTAGTGCTATAGTGGATGTGGATGCTTTTATATTTAATCTACCATTTTAGTTTTCTATGCAACTGCACAATATAACATTTGATCTATCATCTATAAATTTTTTACTATTTTTTTTATTTTGCAAGAAGATCGCGTTCATTATTTTACGCAAGATTATTTTAAAAAAAATAAGTGTTTATACATGAACAATAAGTTATTTCACAGGTGACAAATAAAAAAGGTTTTAAATTTGGTCATACGATGATTATAGATAAATAACAAATAAGACCAGAATTATACTATAAAAAAATTAAAATTTATATTGAGACATTATAAATTTTTTCTTCATTTATTATATTTTTTTTTATAATTGTATGACTTTTTATACCATTAATATTAATTTTAAATTTATTATATGATCAAATTTTTATGCTCATGTGCATCGCGCAGGGCTTACACTAATATATAGAATCTAATAAAAGAAGACCTAAATCAATCTGGGTTATGCCTTACTAGCATGACCGGAAATATATTTCTAATTATATATATAATGTATATATAATGCAGGTGTAAAGTCGTTGGCACACGAGTGACATGATTATTTCCTATGATACAAAAAAAAAATATTATTTCGTTTGGTCGTTCTTTTTATATATCTTGTGATATAAAAAAGAAATTAACGTTATTCAATATATCATCATCATATTGCCCTAAACTGGAAATTATAGTAATTATTATTCAATGGCATTATTATTATTATTAATAATTAATTAAGACTATAATTTCTATACCAAGCATAGGTGATTTGTAGGGCAATTAAAGGCAAAATCAAGTATATTGATCTCAGAATAATATGGAACAAGGAACAATTAAGGCCACAGTGTTCAAAATTAATCACCGCATTATGTGACTGAATATTAGGCATGCGAAAACTAAGGAAACTAATTAATGTTTATTTGTACAATATATTTTAGGAAATATATTTTAGGAATTAAAAATATATTTCGAAATATGGAAATCTCGTTGTTTAAAAAAAATTGTTGGTGAGAGTCGTCACCTTTAATATAATTTAGGCCTATGAATGGTCCCATAATATTAACTTTTTTATAAAACAAAATCTCCAAAGGTTTCTCTTTCCATTTCTTCTCATACTCCATATTCTATCCTTATTTTCCGTTTTATTACCTTTAGTAATTCTCCTCCCCATTTATTTCCTTTCTCATCCAGATTTTTCTAATTTCTTTCCAATTCATATATTATTAGTACCTATTATTTCTCCCTTCAATGTTTTTCCTCTTGTTGAAAATTTTCCTTCTATTTTTAACTATAAATAAAATCTCCCACTAGTTTTGCTTCCTTACTGTTTAAAAGTTGAACTTAAATAGGTTTTTTTTAAGAATTCAAGAAATAATTCAAACTGGGTCCACATACCTATGTCAATATTTTATTCATAAATCAATAATAAATTTTTATAAATATTTTTAAAGTGAATTTATAATAAATTTAATACTACTTAGGACCTGAGTCCATATAATTCTCAATCTCTTTTTCCAATTTTGAAAAGTTTAATTTAAATAGAAATGATTATTTTATCTCTCGACGTTTTATGTTATCTTTCGTTTTCTCAGAATTTTTTTTACTTTTAGAAAAGGACATGAAACAATACCAAGAGTTGAACGGAAACAAATTTATTGTGTCGTACCCTTATTAATTATCATCCATTTTATAATAGATGATGAATAAAAAAATTATTCAATTAATTAATTCACCATTCATCATAAATCGAATGATGATTAACTTATGATCGCATTGTGTAATTCCATATTTATGGATCATCAGATTGACATCATTTTAATTCAATAATTCAGATTGTTTATGTTATGAGACTAATCATATATTGTGATTCTATCCTAATATAACTATATATATATATATATATATATATATATATATAGTTTGTTAGCATTTAAATCTTTTACTAAAACAAAACTTTGTTTATTTCCATTTTTTCTCCTCCCGTATTTATTTCCTTGCTCATGTATATCTTTACTCTACTAGAGGTATAAGCAAAAGATCGAAAAATTGAAAACTTAAAAAACTGATCTGACCTGACATAAAATTTATAGGTTTGTCTAACTTGGTAAAAACTTTAGGCCATTTTTAGATTTAAAAAATCGGCCGAGGAGTTTGATGGAGACGTCATAAATTATTTAGTAAATATAATATTTTTCTCATTAAATTCATAAAAAATCTATATAAGTCATAAATAATAATATTAAAATGTATATTATGTGATTAATATAATTTATTTTATAAAATAAAGTTCATCGATTAATTATTACATTCCTCGGTCTCAAGGAAGAGGCGACATTAATTCATCTGGCAACATTTCATACATCAGAGCGTTTCCATCTTTCTTTTTTCTTAAGGAATAAATTGTTACCTTATTATTATACTATTAATTATTTGTCGATCTAATCTAAGATATTTATTTATAGCCTTGGAATTTTCAGTTCCAGAAATCCGCAATCGGTTTCTCGTTTAAACACCAGATTACGGTAATAATTAGGGTTCCTTAAAATTGGAAAGAAACTAATGAGTTATTTCTCCCGTGTCCAGGGTTTTCATATTTTGTATAAAAGTTCCTTTTTTTTTTCCAATTTGAATTTGAATTGGTCTTTTTTTTTTCCTTTCACGTATCGTCTACAAATAAATAAGACATCCGGCACTTCCTCTCTCTTGTACTCGTTGAGATATTCTCTCTCATCACCATCCCACCACCATGTCGTCGCTGTTCTTTCCAGTGGAAGAAGAGAATCTCCGTTGGATGGAGAGGGTTCAAAGATACTTCGTGGAGGATAGGTCGGATAGGTCGGATCGTCGAACACTCCTCGTTACAGTTTGAAATATTATTTATTCTAATATAAAATGTTAATATTAATAAGAAAATGGACCCGGAACTTGTCAGTATTTTTCTTATTATCTAATATTTATTCATCATCTAATACTAATCATCATATATTAATTTATTTTTGGAAAATCAATTTTGTTTCTCCTTAATTTTATTTTGTTTGCTTCCTTCTTTCATTTTCAGCTCGCTTCTATTGCTTCTTTAGTTTCCTATTTACTATTGTCACTTCCCATTTTAATTTCAATACGCCCTGATTCAAATCTTTTCATATTTTATTACTTCTAAATTTATTCGTTTCATTCTTTTATTTTTCCTTTTTTAATATTATTAAATAAAAATATTAAATTACGGCATCTCATATAGAATCTAATAAAAGAAGACCTAAATCAATCTGGGTTCTGCCATGCTAGCTTTATTACCTTTATTTTCCGTTTTATTACCTTTAGTAATTCTCCTCCCCATTTATTTCCTTTCTCATCCAGCTTTTTGTAATTTCTTTCCAATTCATATATTATTAGTACCTATTATATCCCCCTTCAATGTTTTTCCTCTTGCTGAAAATTTTCCTTCTATTTTTAACTATAAATAAAATCTCCCACTAATTTTACTTCCTTATGTTTAAAAGTTGAACTTAAATAGGGTTTTTTTAATAATTCAAGGAATAATTCAAAGTGGGTCTACATGTGCTTGTCATTCTTTGATTCATAAATCAATAATATTTTTTATAAACATTTTTTAAAGTGAATTTATAATGAACTTAATACTACTTAGGGCCTGAGTCCATATAATTCTTAATCTCTTTTTCTAATTTTTCTAATTTTAATTTAAAGAGAAATGTTTATTTTATCTCTAAACAGTTTATTTTATCTTTCTTTATATATATATAAATAGAACACATTAGTTATATATATATATATATATATAACACATTAGTTATATATATATATATATATATAGATATATATATATATATATATATATATAATGTGTTATATATATATATATATATATAGATAGATATATATATATATATAGATATATATATATATATATATATATATATATGATTAGAGTTGTTAGCATTTAAATCTTTTACTAAAACAAAACTTTGTTTATTTCCATTTCTTCTCCTCCCATATTTATTTCCTTGCTCATGTATATCTTTCTCCCACAGTAATTTATTTCCTATCTATATATTTTGACTAGGGGTATAAGCAAAATATAGAAAAATTGAAAACTTAAAAAACTGATCTGACCTAAAATTTATATGTTTGTCTAACTTGGTAAAAAAATTAGGCCATTTTTAGATTTAAAAAATCGTCCGAATAGTTTGATGGAGACGTACATAAGTCATAAATTATTTAGTAAATATAATATTTTTCACATTAAATTCATAAAAAAATTATATAAGTCATAAATAATAGTATTAAAATGTATAGTAGGTGATTAATATCAATTTATAAAATAAAGTTCATCAATTAATGATTACATTCCTCGATCTCAAGGAAGAAGGCGACATTAATTCATCTGGCCACATTTCATACATCAGAGCGTTTCAATCTTTCCTTTTTTTTTCTTTAAGGAATAAATTGTTACCTTATTACTATACTATTAATTTATTTGTCTATCTAATCTAAAATTTAAGAGTCGTCAGAATCCATAATCAAATATTTATTTATAGCCTTGCCACCCCCCTGCGGCCAACGTCGGCGAGGGAGAGGAGCAACCCCTTTTTGACATTATTTTTTTATTCTATATAATTATCATTTTATATTTTTTAAGTAATAAAAAAGTAAAAGGATAGTTTAGTTATATAACAAATAAAAACAATAAAAATAATGAAATAGTTAATAGAATTAGGAAAATCAAATAATAGAAAAGTTAATAGAATTTAAAAAAGCTCGATATTACTATGTCCTAAATTATTATAGTTTAAGGGAGGTTTAAAAATTTAATCATAAGTAATTAGTAGATGCTCAAATGATAGACGAATTTAAGAAGAAGTATTAAATTGATTAAAAGTTTCCTTCACATATATACCCGCCTCTTTAAAAAGTAGAAAACATATATTTTTTTTAAAAAAAAGGGAAAATATTGAAGGAAGAAATAATAGCCAATAGTAATGTATAAATTGAAAAGAAATAATGATGGGAGAAAGATAACCATTATAAGGAAATAAATTTTATTTCTCCATGAAAAAGGAAATAAATTGGGAGGAGAATTAATAGGGCTAAGAAACGTGAAGTACGGAGAAGAGTGATTAGGAGAAGAAATGAAGGGAAAAGTCTTTATTTTAGCATAGGCTTTATTTGATAATAACTTCTTTTTTTCTCCCTCTCTCTTACATGTAGTATTATATATGCATTATATATGAAACAAAGAAAAATGAAATATTGATCTTACCACCATTTATGTATTTTATTCTTTTGTTTAATATATATTGATATTAATTAAGGAGATTATGCCTCGTTCAAATTTATTTTGTGCACTTGATGTGCTGTGTAGTAGTTTATGAGATAGATTTTTTTATCATTTTACTGCATGCATGCCAAAACTTATTAATTTTTGCATCTTATTTTACTAAATATTAATTTTTGCAGCAGTTTAAGTTTGGGAGACCCAATCTAATAGTTTAAACTTTAAAGTGTAAATATTTAAAGAGTTGTTTGACTGTCACAAGAACAACGTGGGAATAAATTTTTTTTGACTCCATAACGTTCCTGCAATAAAAATAAAATGAGAGCAAAAAAATTCTAAAGAGAGGGTAAAAACATTTCTTAACTTTATTTTTTTACAATCATTAAAAATGGATCGCACGTAATATTCAAAATGGTGTTTGAAAGAAACTAATTCTTGTTTTGTTCCTACAAAAGAAAGAGGTTCTAAACATTAGTGGTTAAAATCAAAAGCTCTTCTGTCCTTATCATGACGACATGCGTCAAAGTAAAGACCTCTGCCAGGATGAGGAGCTCTGTTTTTTTCATCTCGCTCACTCTCATCCCCATCCCATCCCCATCCCATCCCAATCCCCATCCCCCATTAACTACTTGGCGTGCTCGAATCGCCCGAGTCATTAATTCATTTTCCTGTGTGTAAGTCATGATTCCACCTCTCCGTTTTAGCTCATCCCACTAATAAGGTTTTCTAGTCGAACTACTCTCCTGCAAAAAGTAACTCCTCCTGGTATGTGCCAGAGATCCTGCAAAAGAAGAAATGTCTAATTAATATTGGAGAGAGATTAGTATACTCCTTCCCCGGATCCGTTTGGTATTGCCATTTTTTCTTTTTATCACTGTCAAACCAGCAAAGAAAAAAAAGTACTTACATTCACATACCCCTAAGAAAATGTTCGCAATTAACTCCATAAATACCACCCATCAGGCCGTCACTTCTGCAAAAATCCTCACACTTCTCGTTCTTCCCACTCCCACTCCCTCCTTCGACCTGCTCCTCCTCCTCCTCCTCCTCCACCCTCTTCTAAGCTCTCTTCTATCTCCACTCTCTACCCACCCAAATGGCCGCCCATCAACTGCAGCAATTTCTCGCGTCGTTCGACGAGAACGGCGAGTTCCTGGGGGCGCGGCAAGCGAAGGCCGCAGCCGACGAGGCGATCGCCGGCATCTGCGCCAACACGCAGGCCATAAAAGACGCAATGGCCGCCATGAAGAGGAAGGCCGCTGAGTACATCAGAGCCAGGGGGCCGGACGCCGGCGCCGACGAGAACCTACGGCCTGTGCTCGAGACGGAGGGGTGCTTCGCCAAGTACCACGACGAGCTGCTGGCCGTGCATCGCTCCCTGGAGCAGGTGCTCGAGACGTTGAAGAGCCAAGTCCAGTTGACCGAGCAGATCACGGAGGAGATGGCTCGTCTCCCAGCTTGGCCTGCAGACATATAAGGTAATGTATTAATATTCTTGATTTTCCACATTTTAAATTATTTTGATATATATATATATATATATATATATATATATGGAGAGAGAGAATTATATTTATATCTTTGTCATTATTTTATCATGCAGGTCAATCTTCTTCGAGGGGTGGTGCTGTGTTCCAATCTCTAGTCTCGCCGCCGTGCATGGTTACATTTAGAATTTTATGTTTGACTTTGTAGATTGTTCACTTATGTTTGACTCCACGTCCTTAGAATTTGTCATGTGTGTGTTGTTTGTTACGTAAACTTTATCGTATGGACTAATTCCAAAAATTGATCAAATGCTAATAAGACGAATTCCAAAAATCCTCTTTACAAGATCTTTGGCACCATCTCAAATGCTTGCCATGTAGAAGCTCTTCAAAAATACCTTGCTCATTTTCTCATGCAGAAAAAAAATCCTACTATAATGTGATCATTGATTAAACAGAAAAGCAACATGATGTATGGAAATAAGGTGACCAAACATATCAAGAAAATAACCACAATAGAAGATGAAGCTAATGCATTTTATTATAACTCGATCCTTGATTAAACAGGCAAAATTACTTCCACTGTGCATATCATCTAATTCTTCTGCACTCCTGCTACATTCGCCAGCAATGGTGCAAATTTGTCCAGATAAAACAACATTTATTATTAATCCTTAGGATAAGAGTTACCATAAAAAAATGGAAATCTGCAGTCATGTTTCAATTCTTTCTTTGTTTGCATGATTTCCTAGTTGCATTTTTTTAAAATCTACTTATATGATCCAGTCGGTAATATTTGTCTTTTTGTATTTCGTTTTGAGCTTAATATCTCGAAGGAAACAAAGATTACAAATTTAAGATAGCTCCAATAATGTTGGAACCATATTAATACGAAATAATTTCTCAATTTATAGGTGAAGGGTAAAATTATTTCGGTGACAAACTCGTTTTATTATGGACCTCCACGTAATTACCAAAACAAAACCACTTTGATATGGTACCAAAGGAATTCTTTTAACTTGGGGAATGCAGAAACTTTCTTTTTTTTAGTGTTTAATAATTATTTTTCTGTAGCTTTTTTATTTCTACACTTCATCTTGGCCAAGCCTCTGAACAGTCAATGGGCTGAAACTCCAAAGGAAACTTGGACAAATGTCCCCAAATTCATATGCAAATATGTCAATGAATTGGGCTGACATGTATGTCTATGCTCAATGGCTGATAAATGGCCTGCTTACTGTGGTTATAGTTGCTGAAACATGTTTTGATTCTTGGCGTCTGGTCACAGCAAGCCCAGCAGCAGTGCCAGGAAACAGAGAACAAAGACATCTCTCCCTCTGTCTCTCTCCCCTCTTCACATATCATGTGCTTCTTCTCATGAAGAAACTGCTTGTCAGTGTATCATTGCAGAAGGGCTGCTTCTTGTGTTACAGAAGGTTCGTTGTGAGTGCAGTCATGGTGACATCTTACCTACAGAGAGGAGAGTAAACAAAACCACACATATGTTCTTTAATAGAAGGGAACATTAGCTACTTACTGCAATGTTCTTCACGCTGATAGTCTCTTTTTTTTTTCTGCCCTTCTTTTGTCATAATTTGGTTTATCCTTCAAAAGATGTTCTCAAAATTGGAGTATCAAGATTTTGAAAATCATATGTTTTTTTTTCTCACGCCCAAATGTCCCCTCTCCAAATCGTTTGAACAACTGAAAGAAAAAAAAAAGAAGAAGAATAAAAAAGGAGAAGAAAACAGTTGTCATCACATGAAGTTTTTGGTTCCTTTCAGACTCTTTTTTCCTACAATATATAAAGATGCATCTCCTGGATTTGTCTTCTGGTGCATTATGAAGGGCACCGTACCAAACCCCACGACCCTCCAATTCACTACTCACCAACTTACAGGAATTCCTCTGTTGGCATTAATGGTGCAAAAAGATAATAATAATGATAATGATAATTACATGCCAATATTCCTTCCACTTATTCTTAATATCAAACACACACACAATGCTGAAGCTTAATGATGATTTAGCAATAATAATCTTCCAGCCGACAAATAGTAGATCAATCTGATAATGGCCCACCTAAATACCACAATCTTCTTTTTCTATAATTTAGATGTAAGAGTTTAATAAGAAGCTATCTTAATTAGCATCCATGAACTGTACACCAGATACATATTCTTTGTTACTTCAATCAAACACTTGTTTGGATGAATAATTTGCATACTATTTATATGAAACTTCTGAAGCAGGATAAAAAAACCGATCAGCTGAAACGGACATGGCTCCTTCTCCTCCTCCCTCCTCTTGCCTTTGACGCAAAGCTTCCTTGCTCAGTAAACTATAAGAAGACAAGGTGCATGCCATTAATCTAAGTTAAAGATGGCTAAAGGGAACACAACACAGAGAAGAACCAGCACAGGACAACAACGCACCTCATCCCCTTTCTTAACAATAGTCCACAGTCCACACATCGATCGCTTTAGCCATCAACAGTTCAACACGCCAAGCAAACCAGAAGAGAGAGAAACAATTACTCGAGAAGTTATTTACTAAATAAATTGCTGGTCATGAGTCGGAAAGGTAGGTGAGGAGACCGAACGCAGACATGGATGCAAAAACTAACTATAATGTAATTGGCCATGATACAATTTTGCAATCATCTAATCTTGCAATCTTTTTTTTTCCCCATGTTTGACAAGGGGCACCGACACTGGAAATCCAATGAAATAATAAAAAAAGAAGTTGGAAATTGGCCTATGACCTAATACCAAACACCTTGTCACACCTCTCTCTCTCTCTCTCTCATCAATTCATGGTCACCACAAAGGAAAAAAAAACCATTCATGAAGACCACAGCCATTGCTCCCCTGGTACTAGTAGGCCATAAGTCCACTTCCTCGCCTTTACTTCCCCTAATTATTATATGCCTTTTATCATCATCATTATTATTACACCTCATGTCATTCTTTTTTTTATTAGCTCATCTATTGCATATAAATATCGAGATATGAATAATAATATAGAATGCACGACTCACAATAGTCAAAATTAGCCTGACTTATACAATTGGCATATTGCAACGTCTGTACTTAGTTATTTTGCATCAAACAGTGACGAGAGCTATGGACCAGTTATGCAAATACTTGCCACCAAACGAGTGATTCTTCCATGGAATTTTAGAAGCCTTGTTAATGCTCCAGTCTTATAAATTTTATTAATCAGGACCAATAGCTTTCTAATATCGTATTGACGCAAAATAAATAATCCAAATTATTATTATTGTTATTATTATTATTATTATTATTATTTTGGTAGTTTAAGCGGTGTACAAAGAAGTGATCAGATCACGCGGTTGAGGGAAGGTCACGTGTTTTGCTGATGAAGTCACGGCAACAGTGACAGCTCATCTCCCATTTCCACACCACAATGACTATAGTACCCTTCAAGGAACTGGTTCGACTCGGTTCTTGATAGGGGCAAAGTCGTCAATCGAAGACTTGCGTTGGATCTCCTCTGCGTTACTTCCAAGCACGAAGGGGAGGGGGGTACATCCGTCATTATCGACAAAGATCTACGAGGGACTAATGTACCCCCTAGATTACCTTCGTATCCGCATTGAACACTGATATTTACGAGGAAACCGCGATGGATAGACCTTAATACGGCGGGGCTAAGATGTCATTAGGATCTATCTAAGATTTTTTTTACCGACTGTGAAAAAAAAGAGTTAGATCGCGAGCTGTGGTCCCTTTTCGCGGAAGTCTCCGACAGCCACGTGTCTGTTTGCACGCACTACAAAGCAGCACTCCACGTTATTATTCCACTGGGAACGAGAAAAAAAACAAGCAAAAGGAAGTAAAACAAAAGGGAAGGAAGTAAAGAGGAAGAGTTCGCCGGAGTCTGCCGCCGTCCGTCGCCATGGATTCGCCCGTCCGCGGCGGCGTCCTCCTCATCCTCTCGCTCTTGGCCGTCGCCGCCTGCGCATTGCCTGCCGATCCCGCCGTCTTCAAGCCCGCATTGCCCTCTTCCTCCGCAGCAGGCGTCGGCGCCGGCGCATCGGGGCAGATCAACTCGAACTCGGTCCTGGTGGCGCTGTTGGACTCCCATTACACGGAGCTCGCGGAGCTGGTGGAGAAGGCCCTCCTCCTCCCCATCCTCGAGGACGCCGTCGGCTCCCACAACCTCACTATCTTCGCACCCCGCAACGACGCGCTCGACCGGAACCTCGACCCCGAGTTCAAGCGCTTCCTCTTGGAGCCCGGCAACCTCAAGTCCCTCCAGTCGCTCATACTGTACCACGTCGTCCCCTCCCGGATCGCCGCGGACTCCTGGCCGCGCTCCGATCGCCGGCACCCCACCCTCGCTGGCGACCACGTCCACCTCTCGACCGCAGCGGAGGAGGCCTCTTCGGGCATGCGCGTCGGCGCCGCGGCCGTCGTCCATGCGGACGCGGTGGTCCGCCCCGACGGCGTCATCCACGGCATCGAGCGGCTCCTCGTGCCCCGGTCGGTCCAGGAGGACTTCAACCGCAGGCGTAGCCTCGCCGCCATCTCCGCCGTGCTCCCCACAGGCGCCCCCGAGGTGGACCCGAGGACACACCGACTGAAGAAACCCGCCCCGCCGGCCCCTGCTGGGTCGCCCCCGGCCCTCCCCATCTTCGACGCCATGGCTCCGGGACCCTCAATCGCACCGGCCCCGGCGCCCGGACCCGGCAACGGGAAGCACCATTTTGACGGACACAGCCAGGTCAAGGACTTCATCCAGACCCTCCTTCTCTACGGCGGCTACAACGAGATGGCCGACATCCTGGTCAACTTGACGTCGCTGGCGACGGAGATGGGGCGGCTGGTCTCCGAGGGGTACGTCCTCACCGTCCTGGCCCCCAACGACGACGCCATGTCAAAGCTGACGACGGACCAGCTGAGCGAACCGGGGGCGCCGGAGGCCATCATGTACTACCACCTGATACCGGAGTACCAGACCGAGGAGAGCATGTACAACGCCGTCAGGAGGTTCGGCAAGGTCCGCTACGACACGCTCAGGGTGCCGCACAAGGTGACGGCCCGGGAGGCCGACGGGTCGGTCAAGTTCGGCTCCGGCGAGGGCTCGGCCTACCTGTTCGACCCCGACATCTACACCGACGGCAGGATCTCCGTCCAGGGCATCGACGCCGTGCTCTTCCCGCACGCGGAGGGCGAGCCGCCGGTGGCCACCACGTCGCCCGCAGAGCGCAAGGCTGAGATCGCCCAGGTCAAGGCCAAGGCCAAGTCCAAGCACAGGAGAGGTCAGTACTACCATTACTCTCTTAAACTCCGTCTTCTATATTGCAATGCCATTGCCGTTTGGTCTTAGAAATTTTCCGGCGAGTTCCATGGGAATATTCCGGCGATAGTTCGGGTGTGGTCACCGGGCCTCATTATTGTGAGGCCGCGAGTTCGTCGTTTACTTCTCCGCTTGTGGTCACCACGGTGAACCTAAGCCGCCGTCACTTCAATTATTAGACAGAGTATAGAAACGTGTCTAGGTGTAGTCCCTTCACTAAGTTTGGTGAGTTTGTGTGTTGTCGGTGGATTTATTTTCCAATATTATTTTCGATTATAATTCGATTTTTCTAATTAATTATGTTTTTTTATTGGCACCCTAAATTATTTATTTTATTTTTGCCTTCATTTTATATTTGTTTGGCTTTGGGTCTCATTTGAGTGTGACCGTGGAGAAAGTGATGGCCTAATAAAAAAATTGACTATTATTTTGTTACCAATTTACCATATTATATTAATCTTATATTTTTCTTTCAATTTATGTTATGGCTTCAATTTGTTTTGAGTAAATACAGCCTGTAATCAACTGTGTTCCTCTTGTGAGAAACCTTTGGATCTTTCCATGTGGTCATGGCCATTGCCATGCTGCCAAAAAGATGTGTGGGCAGCTTGATTAATTAAGTTTTCTTGGTAGTTGATTAAAATATTTTTCTTCTATGATTAAGTTCAATATTTCTTTCTTTAATTTATTTCCTTATTAATGCAGGGAAAATGATGGAAGTGGGATGCAACTTGCTTGGTGTTTTGGGTCAAAGCCATCGATTCACCACATGTCAATAGAGGGGAAAAAAAGAAGAAAAAGAAGAGAGAGAGATTGAACTCAAGCCAAGAAGTAAATGGAAATATGTAGAGAAAAAAGGGGATTTGCCCATTCGGATTCCCCCTAATTCTTTGCAAAAAATAATAATAATATTATGGGGAGAGAAGGGTGGGCAAATTTGAGTGTTTGTAATGTTCATACTTGATACTAAAGTGGCCACCAGGTTGTATGTGTATAGAAGAAATGCTTTTTGTTTGATAATTTGTTCACATTTGTTTGTCTTTTGAGAAGTGACAATTTGCAACAATGCATCATGGGGGCAACAATGCCAATTCTTTTGTTTTATTCATATTGGCATATGAATCATGGATCATACACACATATATATACATACATGTTCTCTCGTTCCATCTTTTTCCTATTGACCATGTGAAACTTTTTATTTTCTTTGGTGGATTTTTATTAATGGCTGCTCATAGTTTACCTTCACACATATAAGCATTATATTCCTACCAGTACCACTACTCACAAATATCTTAATGCAACTTGACCAAATCACATATGGTAAATTTATCTATTATCTAATTAATTGCAAACTGTCATAGTTGATAAGAAGTAATAAACTTATTATATGTTCTTTTTTTTCCACCAAGTCAGGTACCTGTTCTTGGTTCTTTTTATCTATTGCAAAATGAACAATGACAGACTGGTCTACCTGTTCTTAGTTCTTTTTTTTTCTGTATAATTGGCTTAATTCTTGTTTAATGCAGTCAGCCTATGTTTTATAGTCGGTCCCAAGTTCGGATAAAAGAGGAGGGTTATGTTAGGTCTCGACAGCCAGCGTAAAATCCTGTCGAATCTAACATGGATCAAAGAATATGTTTAATGTAGAAACAAGAATTAAGCATCAGTTAAATGTCGAAGGTCAATGCCCTCCCTCGTTAATGTAGAGTTAAATTGAAATCCAATTTGATTAGTCAAAGGTTCCTAATGTATATATTTTATGATGGTGGACCTTGGAAACCTTGATCTAAAAAGAGATCTGAGACAGAAAATTGAAGGAGATTTAAGTCTGAGAATAGAGGTGGCAGTCAGCACTCAACAACAAGACAATAAATTGCACAACTCATTGAGGCTTGATCTCTTGTTATGTGTCCACCGACTTGGATGCCAGTAGCTTTTTAGCTGGATACAGTTTTCCTCCTCTTGTTGGCTTTGGTTCCACATCTCATGTCTCTAGCTGAAGAAATAAACAGATGAATTATAATTTCTCAGATATTGTTAAGCTTAGTTGCAGGAAGTTTAACAGTTCAATAAGAGAGCAAAACAGATTGATACACAGGATGATTATGGAGAGGTTATGCTGGAGCTTAAATGCTTAATGTTAATCAAGTTGTCATTTTCAAAGACAGCTATTTCCATTGGAGAGCATAGTCCTGGAGGCCACACAGGCACACACAGACAATTCAACTAGCTGTCTTTTAGGCGACTCTATATGGAACAGAATTATTAAGGCCGTAACAGAAGTAGGCCCTTCTCTCTCTCTCTCTCTCCCCCCCCTTCCTTCCCTCCTCTCCCCAGATTGAGATCTTCCATCAGGTGAACTTATATTCCAGTTTGCTACCATGTTTCCAACTAAAGTTCTTTTGCTGGAGTATAGGCAGTATTAAGTGTATTTGCCTCGTAAAGATATGTAAGCTGCGATGTCACTGTGGAAAGCTGCTAACGCTTTGTCCATGGGGAGTTTGGCCTCATGTCATATTATGGCACCCACCATCAAGAACTCCAACAGCGGTGAAGTACCAATTTGTGAGAGTGATTGCTTTACCTAAAGTTATCTTGCAGTGCTGAAGCAATACAAGTATCTTAGAGGTAAAGTGACATTGGAGCCAAGTATCTACCAGAGATGGAGCAGTTAAAGATTTGTGTCTTTAGGAAATGTTCATTCGTTTGACATTGATATCTGATGAACTGGGACAACTTTAATACTCATTTTGGATGCTGAATGAGAGAGAAAGAAAGAGAAGGAGAGAGAGATCTTTGTGATTAGGAAGTGGATGCTTGCTTGCTTTCAATAGATCAGCTATTTGGCCCGCTTTGTTGGTTCACAAGTAACATCATGCATAAAACTTGCAGAGAGCTTGAATTGATATTCTTGGTGTGATATCAAAATCTCCAACAAAAAAAAATTGGTGTGAGGTATGATTCGGTCTATGTTGGCTGCTGCGGAAGCACCAAAAAAAATTAAAACCATATTTAATTAACCTCCTCCATATTAACACTTCAAAATTTCTGTTCAACTTGATAAGTAAAATAAATTCGTTAACAATGTCAAAAACGAAAAAAAAAGAATGACCATCTAAAAAAAATAGTTGCATCCAATTCGAAGTTTATGAGGTTGAAATATCAATTTCAATGTGCATCAAACTTCAAGTGTACCCCACCTTTCTGGTGGAACTGATAACTTTTTGTTCTTTCCTTATTCAAAGATGAAGAGAGGATTTAGACATGGAATTTTTAAGCATCCAACAATATGTTATCAAGAAGATCAAAATTTGTTGATTCCAACATTGCTGCTGATTAAGTTGTAAGCACGTTTCACTTGTAAGATTAAAAATTGCAAACAGAGATTACAGAGCTGCTCTCGTTGTTGCTAATTGTAGCAGTTTTTTTCGATTACAAGAGAGACACTTAATGGAAGGAAGGATAAATACATTACACAGCCAAGTTAATTATGCAAATTCATACATACGCATACAATGCAATCTGCTTTGTGTTTTCATCCGGAATTGATTTACTCACGTTCTGGAAATATGGATTGTCCAGTTATCCGAAGAATTAAATTTTGTTCTCTGTTCAAGCATATCATAGTACATTTGACATGTGAATTAAAATGCATATTTGCATAGCCACCTGAAAAGCACTGTAAGGGCCCATTGAAAAATATCACCACATATGCAGCAATAAACACAGGGTATAGTTCATTTAAAATTGGCCTCTGTACAACAAAGATCCACACTCGACACTTGTCTTTATTATGAACCCCTTGAAATCCAAAAGAAAAAGAAGAGGTTGTAGTATTTTGTATTTTGAACATACGAGTGCTAAGCTCAATCCCACTAGTTTATAACAGGATGACTCGAGTGCCAACTGCTTGGGTTTGCGTACAATTCAAGCAGGGGTGATTTCAAGTTATAAGAACTTCAAGCCATCACCTTATCTCCAAGCTTCAGGGCTTCCCGAAAATTGATGCTGAAACTATTCTCCAAACCTTTTTTGCCTACAACTGGATTTCCTCTTTGCATCATGGATACAAATTCATTGTAATCTATTAGTCCATCCTGCACCAAAGATGATCAGACCTTTTTCTCTCTTTATTTTCTCATATGGTTGAGAACTTGATTGATACTAAGAAACGCAAAAGGAAATAAATTACATTATCTTGATCCGCTTCTTTGATCATTTCCTCTAATGTCACGTCCTCGATGCCGAACTCTTGACAAGCCTGTTGGAGCTCATCTGGAGTTATGTAACCGCTACCATCCTTGTCAAAGTAGGAGAAAGCTGCAAATAGATGATCCTCCTTCTCAATCTTGTTTAGGTGCAAAGTTGCGGCAATAAATTCTCCATAATCGATGGTACCACTGTTATCAACGTCAGCCTGAATCGGGAATTTGACGAGATAATCATTGAGTGAAAATGATTATTGTTGTTGAATACTACATCAGTTATGCATCTTTAACTGTTTTGTGAGTATATGCTTCCTGACACCAAGAATGCTGTATATACATTTTACTCAAATGACATTACACGAATAAATTTTTCATTGACTAGAGAAGCTTGCTACAAAAGAAGATATAAACTAGACTTTACTCGAGCTTAATTACCATTCTACTATAGAAATTATAATAGGACAGAACAGTTGTGAAACAAAAAAAGGAAAAGAAACTTACTGCCTGCATAAGAGCATATATTTCTGACTCCTTGAGGTTAGCGCCCACCCTTTCCATTCCTACCTTGAGCTCTTCAAAAGTTATTTGTCCGCTGTTATCTGTGTCTATCATCTTAAACATTTGTTTGAGACCAGCAATCTCGTCCTCGGAGAGGTTTTCTGCAATGACCTACATACGAGATCAAATTCAGACCAATATTGAAACAGTATATATATACATTCAGAGAAGTATTATAAAATAAAGGGACATGAGAAGTCTTGCAGTCACAATTGAACTTGATATCTCTTGGTCAGAGTTCTTGATACTACAACTATAATTTTATCTATAAGTGAATCCCACAATTAGAAGAAAGAATTATTGGGGAAATGTAAAGCAGATATAATTCATGGATTAATCGATGGTGTTAAAAGTAAGAAATAAAACCAGGAACCAGATGCGGTTGTGAACTCCAGTGTAAGGGAAGAAAAATATATGACAACAAGTAATAAAATCCACACTCTTTACTGATGTTCTTTTAGTATATAAAATTTACAATATGACCGTTCAAGAAATCATCTAGACCATTGCAGATGCATATAAATGCATAAATATTTAAAATCGATATCCTTGAGGATAGCTAGCTTTTACCTAAAGATCCTTAGTTACTGATGGAATGGGCTTACTTATAAAGAGGATAGTCCTCTTTGCAGATATTAGTCTTTGTCGTTGAATGAAGATAATATTCAATTTTCTTGATATCTGATAATAACTGATACTAGTCACAAAGGATAGCTCTAAATATTTGCTTGTTGCTTTCAAATACTTACCCTCAGGGCCATCTTTTTAAACTTGTTCATTGCGGAGAATTGTTTCAAACGAGACAGAACTGCAGAGTCCAGGGGTTTATCAGGAGCCACACCATCAATTTGAACCCAAGGATGACCTGTAAGAAATCAGAACGCAAATAAAAAACAATCTAATATAGCAAGCATCATAAGACAATTCCAAAAAATTATCAAATGGTTCATGTAAATTCTGTTCAATCATTCCAGCTCAAGCTTCATAATGATATTCCTTTTGTTCAGAGGCAATCATATTCTTTAAAGCTGATGCATCAATCAAGCCAGATCATCATCAACTGCAGCATGTGGTTAATGAATGTCAAAAGAATGCAATCCTTTATATAGATCATTCAAACCTGCCATTTTTCACATTGTGTTACAGGGTAAAATCTCTATAACTAACCAGATAGCATTGTAATACTAAACCATGAATGTTGCCATTAGAAATTTTCTTTAAGGTCAAAATGCTAAAGCAGTAAAAGAAAGATCAGACAAGACCAAAGATTACAAATGCAAATAGGGAATAAGAGCTCACAAAGAACTTCATGTGCTGTCAACCTCCTCTTGGGATCTCTAATAAGCATCCTTTTCACAAGATCTTTGGCACCATCTGAAATGCTTGGCCATGGGTCTGAGAGGAAGTCTAGCTTCCCACGTAGAACCTCTTCAAAAATACCTTGCTCACTTTCTACATGCAGAAAAGATTATGAAAACTGTATTATTGAAAATGTTGACTGGAAAGCAACTCAAATATATAAAGCTTCTGACTCATAAGAGCCATAGCATAACAGAAAGTAGTTATTATGTCCTATTAAAACCTAAGCCGATTTAAGTTCTAACCAGCCCAAAATGGAGGGACACCACAGAGAAGAATGTAAAGGATCACTCCGGCACTCCAAACATCAGCCTCTGGACCATATCGTTTCTTCAGGACTTCTGGAGCAACATAATAAGGGCTGCCAACCACATCTCTGAACACTTCTCCTGAAAATAAAAAAGAAAAAATTCTACTATAATGTGATCCTTGATTAAACAGAAAAACAACATGATGTAAGGAAACAAAGTGACCAAACATATCAAGAAAGAAACCACAATAGAAGATGCTGAAATATGTTCTATTATAATTTGATCCTTGATTAAACAGAAAAAAGCATCCACCGTAAATACCATCTAATTTCTTCTGATTCCTGCTATACTCGCCAGTGATAGTACAAATGTGTAGAGATAAATAATATTTATTATTAATCCCTATCCTTAGGATAACAATTCTGATAAAAATTGGAAATAATGAATTCACAGTTTAAGATCCATGTAAAACAGTTTAAAATAGACAAGTAGATGACAGCATGTGCCCTATTTTGTCATTGTTATTGAATACAACAACACAGAAAACACAAAGAAGAAAACTTTACCTGGCCGAAAGAATATCGACAGCCCAAAATCAATGGTTTTAAGTGCTGCATCCTCCATCTTGTTCACAAAAAGAAAATTTTCAGGCTTGAGATCGCGATGCATGACGCCCATGGAGTGGCAAGCTTCTACAACTCCCACAATCACCCTGGTAAGCTCTGCAGCTTTTCTTTCTGTGAAATGCCCTTTCTGCACAATCCTATCGAACAACTCACCTCCTTCGCACAAGTCCATTACGACATGAACAGCCACAGCATCTTCATAAGCCCCTTTGATCGAGATAACACTGGGATGACCAGACAAATGGTGCATGATCTGGATCTCTCGTCGAACATCTTCCACATCGTCCTCTGTGGTCAGCTTCCTCTTCAAGATGGACTTGCAGGCATACTCCTTTCCGGTTAACTTCTCCACGCAGAGGTATGTGGTTCCAAACTGCCCCTGACCGAGCTTCCTTCCTAAGCTATAAATGTCCTTCACGTTCTCCGTTTTGCGCTTCAGCACGGATCCCGCGAGTCCGGCCGCGCTGGACACGCGCCTCACATGAGTTGGCTTCTTCGGTTGGTCGGCTTTCGCATCTCCGTCTGAACCCTTAGAAGCCTTGGTCTCCTCTCCATGGATCTTTACAGGCTTAGGGGCATCGATGGTCGCAGATTTAACCGGCGAAGAAGAGTTCGCATCATTGGCAGGTGGGAGGGCATCCTTCTCTGGCCCATGCCGCCATATTGTGGCGGAAACCGATTCGAAGAAACCATTCCTGACGATGCTCGGCCCGACGCATGTATTGCCCATCTAGTCCAGCAGACGAATTTATCCAGCAGCAATCCCTCTCAGGCATTCACTAGAACATCTTCACCGCCACGCATTACCAGATAACATTTGACGCCTGCGAGTAGTGGACTTATAGAAATCCAAGACCAACGTTCGGAATCCACTTCCAATATATCCTAAAAAATTGTTCTTTCTAGCATTTATGTGGAAGAAATGTTCTTCGGATGAAGAATCAAGTAGAAAGACCTAATCTTTCTCGAAGGGAAAGGATCCAAAACACTACGAAATACTACGAAGCTTCCAATCCGGAACCCAGTCAAAATTGAGTCTTATACTCAATTGAAATGGTCGCAGAAGCGAGAGCTAAATCACCCGCAATGATTACAGTTCGGAACAAGAACAAGGAGTGGGAGCTCAGTGGATACCCCGGGAAGTGAACAAAAAAAAAGAGAAAAATTGGATTTTTTTTTTCACGTAAAAGAACAGGGAAAGAAAAGCTGAATACTGTACCTTTAGCAAGGAAAAACGGGGAAGCGATAGGAGAGAATAAGATCGACACGGAGAGCGAATAAAAAATGCGAAGTCAAAAGGGGGAAAATTGGAGGCTTTGTCGCGCGTCCGCAGGCGAAATTGAGCGAATTTTGATAAAGTCGTCGTCGGTGTTCGGCAGACCAAAAGCCGGACAGGAAAAAAATAATATTTTACTTTGAACATTTTATCTAAGTACCGAAAAAACCCCTGCGAGATGTGAGACGCAGTGATGCAGAAGTACTATACCGAGGATAATATCGTCATTTCAGAAACCCGGCAAAAACCGTCACTCTGCTTGTCTTTTTCTTCATAGTTGAAGTCAACTAGACCCCAACTTTAAACTTTTCCTTATTTACTACTATTTTTAATATATATATATATATATATATGCATTTGCATAATAAAGAAATGAATTAATATTTATTATGATTAAAAAATATACAAATCAATTAAATTTACTGCAGGACGAGTTGGGATCTCGAGTCTATGAATTTATCGCACCAAATTTTCTTTTCTTGAATTAACTAATATGAACAAGTGTGTGTGTATATTTAAAAATAATTTATTTCCAAAAATATTTTATTCTACATTTTCTGATTTTTTTTGTTTTATGTTATCAAAATTAATGGTTTTTGGTAATGCACTTGGTGACATTTTGATTTCGCACGCTGCCATTTTGCAGCGACGGAAACCGAGAATGATTCAAACACGGTTTTCTTGGTTTATTTTTATTTGATTTTTAATTGTGCCCTCTTTTGTAGTATCAGTGTAGTCGCACATGATGTGGAGACCTAAAACAATTTTACGTAACACTTTTCAAGTAAATAAAAATAGTAATATTTTATTTTTTTTTCAATTTTTTTATATGGAAACCTATAATATATATATATCTACATATATATAAACTATTAATTTATGAAGATAATAAATGAGAACTAGTTTTATAAGTGTAGTTCTTCAATGTAAAATAAAATAAAATTGATGTTAATTGTGAACAAAATTAGCAAAAAATATTTGATTAATTATGACAACAAAATAATTGAAGTGTTACTGATTGTTAAGAACAAATTAAATATGAAAAAAATGATAAATTGAATTAAAAAGATAACGAGATATTTAATTATCATGAATCAAACATGATTTACATGAATGATAATAGAAATAAGAATAACATGTATCTATTAGTTATTTTAAATTAATAAGAGTCTTTAATTACTAATCCTTAATAATAATTTAGTATTAATTAAATAATAACTAAAGAATTTATATGGAGTGAGATTTTAAGCAAGTGCCTGAGTGGTTATTAGGATAACAAGTTTTTTTAACTATAGTTACTATCTCACAAATTTGGTTATCTTAGGATCTTACTATTTCATCTTATTCTTTAATATTACATTTATTGTTTTTATTTTAGTGGTTCCAAAAGAAAAATCAGTACGGCTGATCCATCTGGAAATCGACGGAGCATATTGGTATTATTACATGACACCTCAAAATATGACGATGACACGTGGCCCCAACACCCAGGGACGAGGGGCAAAATATATTTAAATAATAATTATTATTAGTATATATAATAAATAATAAATATATTAAATAATATGCTCTTAATGACATTTAATCTAATTTGGGTGGGGGTCAAAATATAATTTTATCTTATAACTATATAATATTTATATATCAAAAAGTTGGAGGGCCAAGCCCCCCAACTAATTATACATCGGTCGGTCTCAACAACCATGAACAATTTTGTTTAACCATTTACTAGAAAAATGCGGATTACCGACGGTCCGAACTGTCGGTAATCAGTCCGAAAACCGTCGGTAACGTAATTACCGACGGTTTTTCAGTCGGAATCGATCCGTCGGAAAAACGCACGTCGCAAATGGATTTGCGACGGTTCAAAAAAATCCGTCGCAAATATCGACGGTTCTGGCCGTCGGAAAAGTCCATGGCGGTTCGACCCGTCGAAATTTTCCGACGGTTGCAACCGCCGGAAAAGTCCCCGGCGGTTCGAATCGTCGATATTTCCGACGATTGCAACCGCCGAAAAAGGCCGGCGGTTCGAACCGTCGCAACTGTCGAAACTTTGGACGGACGTCGCAACCGTCGATCTTTAGACGGTCGCAACCGTCGCAAATAATTTTTTAAATATAAAAAATTAGCGGCCGGATCCGGCCGCCTAGCGTTCGGATCCAGCCGCCTGGCGTTCGGATCCGGCCGCTGGAGGTCGGATCCGGCCGCCTGGCGGCCGATCCGGCAGCTGGGCGGCCGATTCGGCCGCTGGAGGCCGGATCCGACCGCCTGGTGGCCGATCCAGCAGCTGGACGGCCGATCCGGCCGTTGGAGGCCGGATCCGAACGGCCACGGCCAGATCCGACCTCCGGCCGGCCGACAGCAGAGAGAGAGATACGCCGGCGCGAGAGAGGGTCGTCGGCGTTCGGCGTGGGAGGGTCGCCAGCGTCTGACGGGCGGGAGGGGGTGCTCGCGGCCGGGAGAGAGGAGAGAGAGAGGAGAGGAGGGAGGAGGGAGAGAGAGAAGATGGAAGAGGGAGAGAGAGAAGATGGATGAAGAATATATATAAAGGGAAAAAGTGGAAAGAAAGTGGGAAAAGAAAAAAAAAACGGAATAACGAAATTTTAATTACCGACGGTTGCGGCCGTCGAAAACGTAAATATTAAATATTTTTATAATTATCGACGGTTGTGACCGTCGAAAATATATTTAGTTATATATAATATTTTTTTTTTATTTTACCGACGGTTCAAATCGTCGGTAATCATTACCGACGGTTTTGACCGTCGGTAATTGCGACGGTTTGGACCGTCGCTAGTTATATTAATAAAATATTCTTTGTATGATATTATTATACATTTACCTACGATTACGACCTTCGAAAATTGCGATGGATGGATATCCGTCGGAAATATCGACGATCCTAATCGTCGAAAAATTAAATAATAATATAATAAATTATATAATTAATTTTTTTATTTCCAACGGTCGTGACCGTCGGAAAATCCGTCGAAAACATTTAATAATAATATAAAAAATACATAATTTAATTTTTTTATTTCTGATTGTCATAATCGTCGAAAAAGTCGTCGAAAATTGCGATGGATGGATATCCGTCGAAAATATCGACGTTCCTAATCGTCGAAAATATCGACGTTCCTAATCGTCGAAAAATTAAATAATAATATAAATTATTTCCGACGGTCATAACCGTCGAAAAAATCCGTCGAAAATGGAACCGTCGAAAAATCCGTCGCAAATTGCGATGGATTTAGAACCGTCTGAAATTATCCGTCGGAAAATCACGATTTTCTTGTAGTGTCATATCTAGTTTTTTTTTCAATTATTAGTTGACTAAATATTTTGTATGTATGAGAGAGGATTGGATTCTTCTCTTTCAAATAATTGCCCTTTGGAAATTTATTCTTTTTATTTATTACTTAGTTCTTAATATTTTTTACAAAATCGTATTAAATTTTTTTCTCCTCCAAATAATCACCTAAGTGGCTGTTTGATTGTAAAATAAATATTGAATTTAATCAAACACCCTCTGGAATAAGAATATATTGGTCAAAATTTAAATAACATGCAATCACCTTATAAATCGTGAAATCGCCACATCGAACTCATCTAGAAGAATATACTTATTCTCAATTTTTTCAAACTTTTCAACCATATATTAATTTTTAAAAATTCAATCATACATTAATATATAAATGTTTTGTACTATTATGATGTTTGAACATTAATTATGTATAATAAAATATTTTAAATACAAATTAGTATATTTTTAAAATTTATTTTCTTCAAGTCAAACTATATATGAAATAAGAATATCTTAATATTTCAAACCACTTTGCATAATCATGTCCAAGCCTTAAATGAATGAAAACAAAAATTTGATTAAAACATAAATAAAAGTCAAATGTGTGGAAAGATACTTTCACTTCGTTTTTTTAGGCTAAAAAAGGGCACTCACGTCCAATATGACATCTTATAGTAACAAAAAACTTAATCAAAGTTCTCTCACAATATTTTTTCAATGGGTATGAAGAAATTTTTATTGATCACTGCTATAAAAAAATGTAATCTTATCAATTATTGTTATAAAAAAAGTACTTAAGAAAATATAAATCATATTATCTAAGAAAGAATATCGACTCAATTATTATAATTATTCATGCTTTGCCATTTCACCAATTTTTGTTATTTTATTGTACCTTACCACTATCTTGTTGATAGATTTTTGTTAATAAAATGGTTAATACATTATTTTCTAAAAAAAATTCATCCTTTTTAATTTTAAATTCAATGTGTAAATATGAACCTATTATATTGACATAAGGTCTAAGGATCAAAATGATTTGATTGAATAGTCTCATATATAATAAAATACGAATGTGATAATGAGTTAATACGTAGTTATCTCCTTCATCTATTAAAATACATATTAAATTCGTGTAGATCAATAATCCAAAGTTAATAATATGTTAATCGAATCGGAGGTATTATAAAATGATATTAGAAGCAACCTCTCATGTTTACTCCGGACTAAATGTGAGTCAAAATGAATAATATTTTAATCTGGTCTAGGGTGATACACATATGCTATCAATTATTAGCATATCTTTTGGATTTTCGCCTGGTAACTTTAATAATTGCAGTAGCTTTTCTAGCGGAGTAGTCGTCATGATTTCCTCCACCACCTTTTCTTAAATTAAAGAAAACATATTACATGATAAAAATACTTCTAAAGATTTTTTTAAAAAGATAATGCAGTGATTTTTGTGATTCATTGTGCCTTATATAAAGTTTGATTTTTCTTAGATTTATTTTCTTCCACTCGGTTCATAAAAAATGTTGCATTGAAATAAAAAAAAATGATTCTACGCCTCATTTTGATCAAACAAATAAAATCTATTTCTTCATCGTGTTCTAAAATGTAATCATCTATTAACACTTTCTCCATGTCATTGTACAAAATCCAGTCTCCCACTGCATAATAAAAAAATACGAAATTAAAATAAAAAAGTTGAAGTTTACTCTCAAACAAATCCTCTATTAGCACTTCACTTCTGTTAGATGTTAAAAAAATTATAATCAAATTATATTTATGAAAACATAAATATTAATAAAATAGAGCTGAATTTTTAGAATTTTAAAAAAAGAAAATGAAAAATTGACATGAAAGATTGAAAGGCTCGAAGCAATAAATTTTTTTGGCCCAATTTCTCTCAAAGCCCATAACCATTTTTTCGACGAGGTTTTAAAGTTGGCCCAAGATAATTATAGAATGTATCGGACCGATATTGATGAAATTAATGGTTTTATAAATTAACAAAATAATATCTTAATGCATCTTTGTAATCTCCCTCGTTAGAAAAGGATAAATGATAAAAAAATAGAGTTATTTTTAAGGAGTTGACGCCGAAGAAGGAACATTATCTTCCTATTTTTTATTCATCAGATAATAAATATATAGATCAAATATCATACATAAATTTTTAATTAAATAATTAAAATAAGAGATACACTACTTCATTTTATCTTTATTTTTAATATGAGACTTTCAATTCGCCAATCCCAATATTTGAAAATCCATCGACAAATTTGAGATTGAACAGTGCAAAACAATTGAAAAATTCGAAATCATACTTAAAAACGAGAAAAAAATCATTTACCACTTTAATCCATCCTTTATTAATATAGTTTTCAATAATTAATATAAAGTATAAGTGTATAGCAACAAAAGAAATGTTGAGACATTCCAATCCCAAATTTAGAACAGGGTCCAACCATTCCGATCCTAACCTCGTTCACTCCAAATTTTCAACAGGGCGTCACGATTAATCGAAAAAAAATGAGATTTTTTTATTTGATCATAATAAATAAAAAACACAATAAACAAAAAAACTAAATACTATTATATAATATAATAATTATCAATTAATTTACACATATAATCACATAATGCAATGTATGTTTAAGATATATATAATAAAGGGAAAAAGATTTAAGTGTCTTTTCTTTAAAGGAGGGACACATGCCCTTTATCCTTTTATTTATTGAATTAAAAATTTATGAATTCTATTTCACTTTATTCCATTTAAAAACTTTTAATTTGATCCAAATTAAGAAAATGAAAGACTTAATGTCCCTCGTTTAAAAGAGATACATGCCAATTAAATCATATAATAAAATATTAATTTTAAATTATTAAATAATTATAAATATAATATTTAAAATAATAATATAATATATACTATCAAATCAGAATATGATTTAATTTTTTATTATCCTAACTCGTCCCTTGATGTTCTATTTGATTTGAGTATAAATATAAGAATATGATGTTATTCTTTATTATTTTACCTTAAAAAAAGTAAAGGATAAAATCAGTATTAATAAAAAATTATCCTTTTAAATAGTGTGTTTTCCAGATACAAGTTATTTTACAAAAAGAAAAGATGAAATAAAATTTATTCTTTGCGCAAACTCCCAAAAAATCTTATTATATCAGAATAATCATCCTTATTCCAAAAATTATTATTCATCAACCAAACATCACATAGAATTAGATGATCCCATACCTATAGGACTGAAAGAAAATAGAGAATTTTGAATAGAGAGAAGACTAATGATAAGTGACTCCATTGTTAAATTTATGTCCTAGTTTCTATTGTCAAATTTATGTGACCATTAATCATAATTGTTCCTTGGTAGATGAGTCGATTTGATGTCAATACACAGACTAAAATACAAGTAAAAATAAGATAAAATAAGAAATTTATTATTTATTGTGATTGATAGCTAACGTAGTATTTTTAATGGCAACTGATTCGTTTGAACCCTAAAATCCTAAGCTATTTGAAACAAGAAAAAACGCCTTTTTTTCTTCTTTCATCATATTTTTCATTTTGAAAAAAAATAGATATATAACGTGGTTTATATATCATATATGTGAGAGAAAAAAAGTGAGGAAGTACTTAAATTATCTATTATTAGAAATTATTATTATGCCTATTTATTGGAATTATTACTTAAACTCTTATTATTATAATTTTTGTTATAGAAAAAAGGTAAAAGAAAATAATCCTAAAGATGACGGAGGGGGCGGCGGGTGGCGCCGCCTTCCTTTTCTCCTTCTCCCGCAAAAATTTAAAATGAAACTTTAATCAAATTTTATCTAAAGTGTTTATAGATTATATGCCAGGGAGAAAATATAAAATGAAAGTCTAATCAAATTTCAACTGCAAAATTTATCTCTTACTTGAAATTTTTTTTATTCTTTTAAATATCAAGTTTTCTATTCATAATTTATAATGTTTATAAATAATTTAGTTATTCATTTTTATATAAAAAAAATCAAACGCTATATTATATTTTATATTCCATATTAATTATCATATTCAAACGCATTTCAACAAGGATGCGGAACAAAGTCCCTACAGCTTGCAGCGGTTGTCATTGATCGAGAAGGGGCTCGGTCGCCTTTCAGCGCCCTCATCTCGGCGTACGCGAAACGCGGCGTGGAAGCGCAGGCGGCCGGCCGGCCGGCTTCGCTGCTGTCTTGACCAGTTGCGTAATGCAGTCGCGTCTGGAGATGGGCTCGCGAGTTCGCTCGGCCACAACCGGCGGCGACATCATCTGATGGCATAAAGCAGAAATCTTTACCTGAACCAAAAGCATCTGCTGGGGGTAGCAGATGAAGAGCGTTTTCAGATTCTTGTCCCAGAACGCTGCAGCTTCTCACGGCCTCGCCCGATGCAAGTCCTCAAAGACGCCACGCAGAAAGAAGCAATCCAAAAAGCCTGCTCCTCCACCTCGTCCTCCCTCCTTGCACCAAAAGATCACAGAGCTTGTAGCGGACAACCCTTGCGCTGTTGAGAACTCTAATGCCCTGTCCCCAAAAGGCACCACCTTTGGCCTTGTGGTAACGAGCACAGGCGGGTCAAGTGTTCGCAGAATTGCCGAAGAGACCGGCGATGTTGGATATTTCGAAGCCTGCGGGTCTGAAACGTCTCGCTTAGCGGTTGCTAATGCTAAAAATTCAATTTTGGACGACGTCAGTCCGATTGTTCACAAGGTGACTGAGGTCGTTCGATCGGGCGGCTCAGAAATGAGCATGGGTCAGCGGTTGCAGGAGTTGGATGTGTCATTCAGTCCAGCGGTTGTCGAGATGGTGCTGAAGAGGTGTTTTAAGGTTGGAGATTTGGCTCTCCGGTTCTTCCACTGGGTCAAGCTTAAACCAGGTTTTCGCCACTCTACGGAGGCATACAATACGATGATTTATATAGCTGGCGAGGCTAAGGATTTTGATTTGGTAGAGAAGCTGATAAATGATATGGATGGGGAGTTGTGTCGGAGGGACCTTAAGACTTGGACTATTCTTATCTCCACTTATGGGAATGCAAAGCAAATAGGCAAAGCACTCCGTGCATTCGAGGAAATGAGGAAATCAGGCTGTGAGATTGATGGTGGAGCTTATGAAGCTATTATTCATGCCCTGTGTCACATGAGGAAGGTGGAGCTTGCCATGGAGTTCTACCAAGAAATGGTGTACAAGAATATCATGGTTGAGGAGCACCTTTGTCAAACACTTATGAATTGTTTAGCTAATTCAGGTGATATAACAAATATTGGATCGGTGGGAGATGATATGATAAAAAGAATGAAGGTCCCAGAAGAGCAAGTTTATTCTTGCATCCTGAGGAGCCTTTGTATTTCTGGCAAAATTGAAGAAGGGATGCAATACTTTGAAGAGACCAAGAAGAATTCAGCTGCTAACATTGAACTTTATGAGATTTTACTGAAGGGGCTGTGCAAGGCAGGAAAAATGGATGACGCAATGAATATTGTGCACGAAATGAAACAAATGTTGCCTGTGAATAATAGGGTCTATGGTTGCTTAATTGATGGATTCTTAAGAAAGGGTTACATCTCAAAGGCCTTGGAGTTGTTTCATGTTATGAAAGAATCTGGATGCCAACCTATGCTTTCCACTTATACTCACATGATCCAACAGCTATTCAGATCAGATGAATGCACAAAAGCATATGATCTTTACGAGGAAATGATGAGAAATAAAATCCATCCTGACATCGTAACAATAACAGCTGTTGTTGCAGGTCAAATCCAACATGGAATGGTTTCTGAAGCATGGCAAGCTCTAGAGAGTTTGAAGAATCACGGGATCACACCCAATGGGAAGGCTTACACAGTTTTCATCAAGGAATTTTGTAAGGTCTCAAAACCCATCGAGGCTTCTAAAATTTTGCAAGAGATGTTGGCTTCTAATATGAAGGTTGATGATAAATTGTCAGAAATTATCAAGTCATCTCTAAACAAAATCAGCGAGAATGAAGAAGCTAGCAAAATTGAACAAAGTAATAAATTCACTAAAATGGCTATACTGGGAAGTGAATTTGTCTCACAACCTGATAACCATTCTCCAAATGAAGAATTCGAGGTTTCCAACCATTTGTCAGATGAGGATATGAAAATGATTGAACCAAAAAAAAGTTATAGTGATACTGATGTTCAAGAAGTATGCAGGATCTTATCACTCTCTACTGACTGGAACGTAGTGCAAGAATTCCTAGAGAGGACCATGATCTCCTTTACACCTACATTAGTTGATGCAGTTCTTCGTAATTGTCAGAGATACAGCCATGTTGCTTTGCATTTCTTTTCATGGGTAGGAAGACAAAATGGTTATGCGCACAATGAGGAAACCTACAACATGGCCATCAAACTTGCTGGAAGTGCCAAAGATTTCAAGCACATGAGGCATCTTTTCAAGGAAATGAAAAGGAGCCTCCCTCTGACATCAAATACATGGACCATTATGATAACCCAATATGGTCAGGCAGGTCTTACTGAGATCTCATTGAGGACATTCAAAGAGATGAAGAATGAAGGATATGAGCCAAATGGTAGTGCTTACAAATATCTGATTGTGTTTCTTTGTGGCAAGAAGGGCAGAAGGGTGGATGAAGCAATCAGATTATTTCAAGAAATGATTCATGCTGGACATCTTCCAGATAAAGAAATGGTTGATATATACTTTTCTTCTTTATGTGAGTCGAGGAAGCTAGTAGAAGCTAGAAGAAGCTTAAAAACTCTATTTACAGGAGGGTTTACAAAGCAGATTGGCTACTCATTACTTATCAAATCTTTCTGTAGATCAGGTAACATAAAAGAAGCTCTCACATTGTGCAAAGGACTGCAGCAGCACGGATGCACCATTGATCATTATATTTATGGAAGTATTATCCATGCGCTACTTAGACAGGGACAACTGGATAATGCCTTGGACAAAATGGAGGATATGAGAAGGGCAGGGATGTCACAAACAACTCATATACATACATCTCTCATCGTTCATTTTTGCAAGGAGAAACAGATAGCAAAGGCATTAGAAGTCTTCAAAAGTATGAAGGATGACGGCTGTCTTCCAACTGTTGTTACTTATTCAGCATTGCTTCGTGGCTTCATGAATGTGGGGATGGTTACAGATGCTTGGAACATCTTTTGGCGAATGAAACTCAAAGGCCCATTCCCAGACTTTGAAACATATTCGTTGTTCATCAGTTGTCTCTGCAAAACAGGCAAGTCCGAAGATGCACTTCTGCTTCTCAAGGAAATGTTACAAGGTGGAATTATTCCGAGCGCGATTAACTTCAAGACTGTGTTTCATGGCCTGAATAGAGATGGCAAGCGAGATTTAGCCAATTCTGTACTCCAAACTAAAAGGCTTTTGAAGAAAGAAAGAATGTTTTTGGTCTGATATTTCTTTGGTATAGTTGGTATACAAAACATTTGTGTCGATCGTAACTACAAGCAAAATAATAGTTCCTATATTAGAGTTATCTTTGACAGGGTTGAACCCGACGAAGAAATAAATAGTTTAATCCTTTTGGATGTTGTTTTTCTTTCTGCTGATGGAAAATGGTACTTGGCAATTGTTTTGAACATCCAAAAACCAATAGTTTGTGAATAGTATGGAGAAAGGGTCTACCTCTGATTTTGCTAAGCTTTCATGGTGGCAGATGAACGTACATGACTTGCAATCAACTCTTCTTACTAGAGTTTGGATGTCACCTGTATGTATATGCTTGCAACTGCATGATTGGTATGCCTGTTCTCTCATTGCTCCCAATTAATTAGTGCTTAGAGGCAAGAGCAAAGAGAAATAAAAGTAGGCCATGTACATAAGACTGTTTCTGAAACAGAATCTTAGAGCTGTGATTAATTCAGTAAGATTAAGATTAAAGATTTTTTTAAGATAGACCAAGTTCATCAACTAGATCTGCACAACATGATGTGATTGGACAGATTAACCATCTTACTACAAAATGCATACAGCGGAATAAACATGATGTGTTGGCATGCCAAGCTTGCTGTATGTTTAGTTATGAGGGAAAATTGAAAACATTGGTTATTGAATAGTAACGATGGGAAGATTCTGTTATGTAGTTCTCATTAGCTAGTTCTTCTAGTCCATCCATTCTCGGAAATCTTTATAGGATTTTTGTTGCTAGTACTTTCTTACGAATTTGTATTAATGATGCTCAATAATCAAGATCATCAGTAATTCTGAGTAGTTATTTGTAGTCTCCATCAGTAATTCTGAGTAGTAATATGCAGTCTCCATGAGACATTAATAATCTGTTATGATTGTTGTCTGGAATAAAATACTTTGCAAGATGCTGAATACTACCACGCCATTTTTTGTATTAAAATTCTCTTAGTTCATTTTTCCATTATGGTGAATTGGTTTTTCAAAATGATAGTTGACACTGTTTGTTTTGATTTCGAACCTTTTATGTTCAATCACAAATAAGTCGAGTTAATATCCTGCTTATATGCATAACAAATGTCGAGTTCCATCTATTTTTTAATCCCTTCATTCAGAGGTGGAATATACCTTATTCTTCACACATTTTGCAAATCTTCAAGAGCAATGTAGAATAGTATTTCAGTCTCCAGGATAACATACACGATAATAAGGTTGTCTGTCTGTTGTAGAAATCTGTACAATATTACTTTTCTTGCATCAATAAGTTAACACAATGATGTTACAAGAAAATCCTTTGGGAATCACTGGTTTGCAAACTTCAAAAAAGAAAACTCTTTATTTTCATTCCAGTTCCTTTTATGTTTTGTGCTGTAAAATTTCCTAGAACCATCACAAAATATCCACACTTTGACAAAATCTCTAACCATAGTTCAAGCTTCGCACAGTGCATATCCATTTCATGGTCATTCCATTATTACACGTGGTTTAAGTTCTTGGCACACAGCATTATGCCTATATGTTTATGTGAGATAACAATCAACATTTATAAGTGAGCACCGAATGAAAGCCAGAACTGGATAAGGATAACAAACTATGCATGGGCAATGTTCTCTCATGCTTGGAAGATCATTTATGGTCGATTTTCCACTAACAATTATTATCGCTGCTCCAAGGATATGATAATTAAGGTCAAAACTTTAGTAATCTGACAAATACAATGTATTTTCATTTAGAATTTCTGTTCTTTGCATACCGCTTTCGTCTATTGAATGCGGTATTGTCCCTTCTTGTGTGGCCATTTGATGGCTTGATATATCTTTGATTATATTGTTCTGGTTTTGATAGAAAAGATGCAACTTTTGCAAATAGGTGATATCCGGAAACAATTTTCGCACTGAATGTTTTTTTTTTCTCATATTCTGTAGCAAGCTGAGGTAAATGCTTAGACATTTTCTATAGATTATTATGATTTTGGTAGAAAAAGGAACAACTTTGGCAATACTGGTGCCTCTTTACAAAACTAAAAACTGCATTAACACTCTAGTGTCTCATATCTTTATTCTTTTTTTTTTCTCCGCCTACTATTGGAACTTTATGTCTCTACAGTATTATTTTCTTTTGAAACGTAATAAACAGATTCAAGCTATGTAGAATCATTTTATTACAAGATAAGACTCCGTATGTTTAATATAGAGCTGCTGTGTTATTATATATATATATATATATATATATATATGTTAATTATTAGTTAACAAGGGCAAGTTCAAAATTTTGGTGAACCTTTCTTCTTGGTTATTCATGAAAACGAGACTTTAGCTGAGGTGAAATTGCGTATTCAGAAAAAAACTGCAGATTCCAGATGAGGAGTTTTCAAAGGTTATCTTTTAGCACTTCTAAAGACAATGTTTCCCTTTTTTTGGGAGAAAAATGTTTCCTTTTATATGCCAAATAACATGTATGTGTATCTATAGTTGTATTTCATTACTGATATACTATAAATTACTGTAAATATAGTGTATGTGATTTATTACTTCCTGAAAATTTTCATTTCTGTTTTCTTGTTTTGTTTCGTGATCTTGTTCGTGTTGCTACATGATCTATGAAGTGATCATTTTGTCGGCATTATTTATGCTTCCATATTTTGAACTCCGCCTATGTTTTATAGCCGGTCCCAAGCCCGGATAAAGGATGAGGGTTGTGTTAGGCCCCGACAGCCAGCGTAAAACCCTGTCGAATCTCATGAACATGGATCAACGAAGTCGTATAATCCATGTAGCCGACCCCACCTAGTGGGATAAGGCTTTGTTGTTGTTGTTGTTGTATTAGTTAACAAGGATATTATTCAGATGACAATCATAGTCATGGTGGATTATGATATTATCTGATAAAATCAACCACTTCCTGACATTGTTGGCCTTGATTGTAGTTGGTTATCAGGCCCATGGTTGGTGCATTGTGCAATTGCATTCAGACAACATTTTTTTACACTCCTGAAGTAGATAAAAAGAAAATGATGTGATAGCCCCATTTCTCGTCCTACCATCGATTTTCTCAGAATTATATTTCATGATGCAATTAGCACTTCTCTTTGGTTGTCCCTGCACTCATATGCTTCAAATTTGTGATATCCACAATTGAATTGGATAGTACTAATGAGTCATTTTAAAGTGCCCTACGTCTGTTTTTTAGTTTTCATTCATTATGTTGTATTATCACAAATTTGAAGCATCTGAGTGTGCGGACAACCAAATGTTTTGTTATTTCATTTTAATGGGAATTTTGTTGCATCTCACAAATAATCAGGTTTTCGTTTCTTCCTAACTTCTTACTTAACGATGTTTTTTTTAAAGGGTTCTTACTTAATGATGTGTCATTTTACTATTTGTGTAATGTAGAATATGATGATAATTTGTTGTCTTATGCAGGTGCAAATGACCCAATTAGAAAAGAGGATGCTCAAGTTGTTTCAACTGTAAGTAGTATATGCCACACTTTGTTCTTAATTCATCTGTTTTAAACTATTGCTATCAAGTGGGATCTACCTTTATTTAATTGTGTACATCAAACTATCTGAGCTTCTAGTTTTGATGCTGGGAGGCCTATGATAGTGCTATTTTGTTTTATTATGTGTACATGTACTAGAAGTCGGTTTTATATGTGCATATCTCTAATGTACTACAAACTCTCACTTTCTGGTGCCTCTTCATTTTCAGAAAAATTCTTAATCTTTCTCAGGATCTAGTTTTCTTTATCCAGCAAATACGACAGTTTTCTTTTTACTCCCATAATTTTATCTATTGCCCCAAGCGATGAAGTAGAAGAAGGCAATATACTGATCTGATTAGCATGCCTAACAGCTCTGGCACGAATTCAATATCAGAGTTTGAGCAAATACTGAAGCAGAAGACATTGACAAGGAAAGTGTTTTTCCTGTTTAAACTTTGTTCTTTATCTACGCTATTGACAATGCAACAATTTTCCCATATTCGTCAAGCGACAGACACCTGAACATTTGGATAGTGCTCACTCCATTTGCTCTTCAATTTCTTGGTGAAGAGCATGTTTAACGATTTTATTGTTAGATATCTTGCCGTTGTAGTCTGCTGTTTCTAATATAAAGACTGGGGATTGAGGCAGATCATGTTTAAGTGGGTTGAGCAAGTTTATTTTCCTGTTGATTTAAGTGGATTCAGATTATCCTCTTGGTGATCTTAGATTGTGTGTTGAGTTTAGTGATGTGCGTAGTACTACATTTGTTCCTTCATCTGTTTAGTTGCTTATGTTTACTTTTCAATGGTTCTTCTCCTCTCGTACTTAATCACTTTCCAACATGTACATTATTAACTCTTTCAGCATTTCTTTGTTTTATCAGAAACATATGTAAAGCACTTTTCAATGATTCTTTTGTTTGATGTGTTTGTATAAGCTAATATTTAACATCCTTTTTCCTTCTTGCCTTAAAAAAAAATATAACATCCCTCTCAAAAAAATAAAAATATAACATCATTTTGCCATCATATCATAATAAATTTTAGTTCTCAACAGGGATGAGTTTGAACGACTGACAGGCATACTGCGTTCAAGAATTGTCAACTCAGATAGTTCAGATCCAGCTGCCAGGAATGAAAACATAGACAACAATACTGTTCCCCTTCCTGCAAATGCATTGGAAGGCACAAACGAGGAACCATCAAAATCTCTCATAAAATTAGCTGTACGATTCTTTTTGTATTTTACATAATAATATTGTTCCAAGTTGAAAAGCTCTAATGAGTAGGCTTCCAATTGTTATCTTTCAGTCAGGAAAATGTTCTCGGCTTCTCGCTATTATGTTATCCCTTCATGTTTCTGTATGATGCTGTTAATTGTACCTGCGTACAATAGTGATAGTTAGTACAACAACAACAAAGCCTTATCCCACTAGGTGGGGTCGGCTACATGGATCATACGACGCCATTCCACTCTATTAGTAACCAAATATTTCGGTATATTATTCACCAATAGATCTTGCTCTATTAGTTCGCCAAGTGTCCGCCTTGGCCTCCCTCTCCCAGTGATAGTTAGTAATAGCAGAAAAATTCATAGCAGTTCCCTTTTTACAGTAACAAAGTTAGTAGTACAATTTGAATTGTCCTCGCAAAAAACAACTTATTGACTGTCCTACTGCCATTAATGCCTTTGTTATATCACCGATTTGCAAACATTAAAATGCATAAACATTGTCAAGATGATCATATTTGTTGATATGATATCTATTGTTGATTTCCTAAGGCAAAAAGAAGACTATCTAAGTGAAGGGAATGATATACAGCTTATGAGATACAAAATACCGATATCAAATTATCATGATATGGCCATTTCAACCAAAATTGGAGCCGTATGATCCATGTAGCCGTATGATATACAACTTAGAGCGGAATGGCGTCGTATGATCCATGTAGCCGACCCCACCTAGTGGGATAAGGCTTTGTTGTTGTTGTTGTATGGCCATTTCAACCAAAATTGGTCCTTGTGGTGTCACACAAACGAATTGATGGATATGTTGGCTGTGGATGATGCATATTCTTTAACTATAAAATTCATCAGCAGAGTGATTACTTTTGCAACATTTCATGATATAATTAAATACATTATGAAGTTGAGGGTTATTTTGGTATCATATCCAATCTTGGAGCATTTCATCTAGATGTTAAATGTTGTTGGTTCATGATCTTGATAGTTGTGCCTGTTCACCTTTTGTACCTTATATATGCTGAAATCTCGTTGATCATTATACACAACTAAGAGTTCCCTGTATTTGGTATTTTCAATAGGATATATCTTCATCGTCTGATAATTGATGTATCATTCAATTTTTCCATGTTTTTGACATTTAAAATTGTTCACAGATTCCTGGAGATGAAGTTGCTTTACCAGCAGAACTTGCAAAATCGTATATGGGATCTCGGACTTCGAAACTGCCTTCCTCTGCTCTAGGTTTGAGGAGTCCTTCCTTTCCTGAAGAAAATAAGATGGCAAGAATGCATGGAGCAAAGCCATTATTTTGAGTTGGTCAGAGATCTGTTTTTCCGTGTCCCTGTTGCTGCTGAGCATCCACAAGGTGGCTATGTGACACCAAGGCCACTTGGTAGATGAGCAATTTCTAAAATGTCCCGTTCTCCTAACTTCAGACCACATGCTACTTCCTATGTGAAGGTATTGTGTTGTCCGCAGATTATGAGAACTTCTACGTGTATGCTAGAACTAATAGTAAATGGATGGCACCTTTTCACTTGGACACTTGGTATGCTGCCATTTCAGGGTCGTGAATACTCTAGACGGCCAAATGCCCTCTTTTCAAACTCCTAAAGTTATTGCACATTCTGGTGGTAGAGAGGTGAATTTAACTACGAAGATGATGATTTGCTTCTTACTAGTGATGTGTCATTACAAACAGTAGCATGTTTTCCTGTTCTAGTATATGCATGATCGTGTACTTTATCTAATTTTATCTTGATGCAAATTGTGGATTCCTTTCCATAATACTAGTCCTTACTTGTCAGATGTCCTTTTTGTCAAGATTTGTGACTTGAAAAAGAAGCACATTTTGCCACCTTCTTAACTTTTGCCACAACTCTGTTACATGAAGATCTTTGCTTGGAGAGGAAACCTGTTTTGATGATTATTCCCTTTTTCTTTTCCTTTTATCTGTTTTTCTGTTAAAACAATGAAACAAATTACAATTAGACAAAAGTTCGGATATATGCGACAACCAAATCTGGAAACATATTCCTAGACAATTTAACGTGTTCAAATAGCCAATCCGATACCTCTTAATATATAATCTTTCATCAAAGATATGGCCCTCTTCTCTCATCTGATCTTGTAGGTGAATGTTTGTATATTACCAATTAACAACAGCCGTGCGTTTGTCTATAATTTATTTGTTGTGCTTCAAATTTTACTCTCATTGAGAAAAAAATGTAAGTCCTCTTAAAAATATGTAAAGGATTGTTTCTTGTTCTTATTCCTCACTTGGCATATCTATTGGTACTCCCTTTGATTCTTTAATTCTTAACATTCTGATGCATTCCTTTCTTTAAAAAAAATGACCTGATACATTCAATTATCAGGATATATTGTTGCCTGAAGAACAATTCTTGTAAACTTAAAACTATGTTGTATGATGATGATTTGATTGTTAACCTCGGTACTATTTCATTTTCTGATGCAGCTATTAAAACGGGGAAGCTCAGTTTTAGATAATGATATTGGATCTTTTGGACCTATACGCAGAACTCGCCAGAAGTTCAGTCAGATATCTCCATCAAAAGGTATGCCACCAGTGCCTGCTGGAAAGCTTACTCTGACATACAGTAATGATATCAAAGGTGAGTCCACATCAGTTCAGAAGTCTTTGCAACTGATTGAACAGAAGTATGATGTCACAAACATGCAGAGTTCAGAGAAGGAATTTAGTAGAGCTGATCTTGTTCAGTCAAGCAAGATAGCTATGAAAATATCTCAAGAACTTAATAAATTTGTGCCTTCACCGAAAGAAAAATCGTCTAAAATTGTATCATTTGATGAATTAAATTTGAAGTTGTCACGCCCTGTCACAGACAGTCATTCTATCAGAAAGTTCAAGGATTTAGATACTTCTGAATTTAGAATGACTGGATATCTCGGAGGTACTACTACACCAGGCATAAAGAATCCTCTCACCCAGAAGCAAACGGAGGTGTGGCAGAATGATTCTTCAACAACAGTTGGTTCAGAAGTTAACTTGATACCTGAAAATTCCAAGCACAGTGGCACCATGTCTTCCATAGATTTTGTGATGAGTAAAAGCACAATTGAGGTACTCACATTTCTTGCATCATGACATGCTGAACTTTTTGCTGGCAAAAATCATACGTAATAAATTTTCTTTTATAAAAAAAGGTTTCCTGAATTGCCTTTCTTGATTTTTTTTTCTTTCGAAGGGCTCCTCGAAAGCAAATAATCATGCTCCTATTATGAGAGAAACTTCAGCTGCTCCTCATGCTTCACAGGAGAGAGTTGGGGTGAAGACATCACTGAGAAAGTGTGTGGAACCTGAAACAGCTGCACAAGATCATCTGAGCTTCTAGTTTTGATGCTGGGAGGCCTATGCTAGTGCTATTTTATTTTATTATGTGTAGAGTAATGTTGAGATGGATGTGTGGTCATACAAGATTAGATAAGATTAGAAATAACCATATACGTGAACGAGTCAGAGTGGCTTCTATTAGTGAGAAAATGGTCATGTTCCGAGAAGATCATTAGATGCGCCAGTAAGAAGAGTAGATCAAATAATCTGGAGTCCGATTAAAAAAGGGAGAGGGACGTCAAGGCGGACACTTGGCGAACTAATAGAGCAAGATCTATTGGTGAATAATATACCGAAAGGTTTGGTTACTAATAGAGCGGAATGACGTCGTATGATCCATGTAGCCGACTCCACCTAGTGGGATAAGGCTTTGTTGTTGTTTGTTGTACATGTACTAGAAGTCGGTTTTATATGTGTATATCTCTAATGTACTACAAACTCTCACTTTCTGGTGCCTCTTCATTTTCAGAAAAATTCTTAATCTTTCTCAGGATCTATTTCTCTTTATCCAACAAATACGACGGTTTTCTTTTTACAACAACAACAACAAAGCCTTATCCCATTAGGTGGGGTCGGCTACATGTATCATACGACGCCATAATTTCATCTATTGCCCCATGCAGAAGCCGTTAGTTGAAGTAGAAGAAGACAATACTACTGATCTGATTAGCATGCCTAACAGCTCTGGCACGAATTCAATATCAGAGTTTGAGCAAATACTGAAGCAGAAGACATTGACAAGGAAAGTGTTTTTCCTGTTTAAACTTTGTTCTTTATCTACGCTA
The DNA here is from genome assembly GCA_030549335.1 of Pontederia crassipes. Taxonomy (NCBI): domain Eukaryota; kingdom Viridiplantae; phylum Streptophyta; class Magnoliopsida; order Commelinales; family Pontederiaceae; genus Pontederia; species Pontederia crassipes. Next base: position 56,251,201 of record CM060198.1, read on the forward strand.
TTGACAATGCAACAATTTTCCCATATTCGTCAAGCGACAGACACATGAACATTTGGATAGTGCTCACTCCATTTTCTCTTCAATTTCTTGGTGAAGAGCATGTTTAACGATTTTATTGTTAGATATCTTGCCGCTGTAGTCTGCTGTTTCTAAAATAAAGACCGGGGATTGAGGCAGATCATGTTTAAGTGGGTTGAGCAAGTTTATTATTCCTGTTGATTTAAGTGGATTCAGATTATCCTCTTGGTGATCTTAGATTGTGTGTTGAGTTTAGTGATGTGCATATTACTACATTTGTTCCTTCATCTGTTTAGTTGCTTATGTTTACTTTTCAATGGTTCTTCTCCTCTCGTACTTGATCACTTTCCAACATGTACATTATTAACTCTTTCAGCATTTCTTTGTTTTATCAGAAACATATGTAAAGCACTTTTCAATGATTCTTTTGTTTGATGTGTTTGTATAAGCTAATGTTTAACATCCTTTTCCTTCTTGCCTTAAAAAAATATAACATCATTTTGCCATCATATCATAATAAATTTTAGTTCTCAACAGGGATGAGTTTGAACGACTGACAGGCATACTGCGTTCAAGAATTGTCAACTCAGATAGTTCAGATCCAGCTGCCAGGAATGAAAACACAAACAACAATACTGTTCCTGTTCCTGTTCCTGCAAATGCATTGGAAGGCACAAATGAGGAACCATCAAAATCTCTCATAAAAGTAGCTGTACGATTCTTTTTGTATTTTACATAATAATATTGTTCCAAGTTGAAAAGCTCTAATGAGTAGTCTTCCAATTGTTATCTTTCAGTCAGGAAAATGTTCTCGCTATTATGTTATCCCTTCATGTTTCTGTATGATGCTGTTAATTTTACCTGTGTACAATAGTAATAGCAGAAAAATACCAGTTCCCTTTTTACAGTAACAAAGTTAGTAGTAAAATTTGAATTGTCCTCTCAAAAACCAACTTATTGACTGTCCTACTGCCATTAATGTCTTTGTTATCTCACCGATTTGCAAACATTAAAATGCATCAACATTGTCAAGATGATAATATTTGTTGATATGATATCTATTGTTGATTTCCTAAGGCAATTACAGCTTATGAGATACAAAATACCGATATCAAATTATCATGCTATAGCCATTTCAACCAAAATTGGTCCTTGTGGTGTCACACAAACGAATTGATGGATATGTTGGCTGTGGATGATGCATATTCCTTAACTATAAAATTCATTAGCAGAGTGATTACTTTTGCAGCATTTCATGATATAATTAAATACATTTTGAAGTTGAGGATTATTTTGGTATCATATCCAATCTTGGAGCATTTCATCTAGATGTTAATTGTTGTCGTTTCATGATCTTGATAGTTTTGCCTGTTCACCTTTTGTACCTTATATATGCTGAAATCTCGTTGATCATTATACACAACTAAGAGTTCCCTGTATTTGGTGTTTTCAATAGGATGTATCTTCATCGTCTGATAATTGATGTATCATTCAATGGTTCCTTGTTTTTGACATTTAAAATTGTTCACAGATTCCTGGAGATGAAGCTGCTTCACCAGCAGAACTTGCAAAAGCGTATATGGGATCTCGGACTTCGAAACTGCCTTCCTCTGCTCTAGGTTTGAGGAGTCCTGAAGAAAATAAAATGGCAAGAATGCATGGAGCAAAGTCATTATTTTCAGTTGGTCAGAGATCTGTTTTCCGTGTCTGCTGCTGAGCATCCACAAGATGGCTATGTGACACCAAGGCCACTTGGTAGATCAGCAATTTCTAAAATGTCCCGTTCTCCTTACTTCAGATCACATGCTACTTCCAATGTGAAGGTATTGTGTTGTCTGCTGATTATGAGAACTTCTACGTGTATGCTATAACTAATAGTAAATGGATGGCACCTTTTCACTTAGACACTTGCTATGCTGCCATTTCAGGGCCGTGAATACTCTAGAGACAGCCAATCACCCTCTTTTCAAACTCCTAAAGTTATTGCGCATTCTGGTGGTAGAGAGGTGAATTTCACTACGAAGATGATGATTTGTTTCTTACTAGTGATGTGTCATTACAAACAGTAGCATGTTTTCCTGTTCTAGTATATGCATGATTGTGTACTTTAATTTATCTAATTTTATCTTGATGCAAATGCTGGATTCCTTTCCATAATACTAGTCCTTACTTGTCAGATGCCCTTTTTGTCAAGATTTGTGACTTGTGAAAGAAGCACCTTTCGCCGCTTCTTAACTTTTGCCACAACTCTGTTATATGAAGATCTTTGCTTGGAGAGGAAACTTATTTTGATGATTGTTCCCATTTTCTTTTCCTTTTATCTGATTTTCTGTTAAAACAATGAAACAAATAACAATTAGACAAAAGTTCAGATATATGCGACAGCCAAATGTGGAAACATATTCCTAAACAGTTTAACGTGTTCAAATAACCAATCCGATACATCTTAAGATATAATCTTTCATCAAAGGTATGGCCCTCCTCTCTCATCTGATCTTGTAGGTGAATGTTTATATATTACCAATTAATAAAAGCCATGCATTTGTCTATAATTTATTTGTTATGCTTCAAATTTTACTGTCATTGAGAAAAAAATCAAGTCCTCTGAAAAATATGTAACGGATTGTTTCTTGTTCTTATTCCTCACTTGGCATATCTATTGGTACTCCCTTTGATTCTTTAATTCTTAACATTCTGATGCATTCAACAACAACAACAACAACAACAACAACAAAGCCTTATCCCACTAGGTGGGGTCGGCTACATGGATCATACGACGCCATTCCGCTATATTCGTTGATCCATGTTCATAAGATTCGACAGGGTTTTACGCTGGCTGTCGGGGCCTAATACAACCCTCCTCCTTTATCCGGGCTTGGGACAGGCTATAAAACATAGGCGGAGTTTTTGCTGGCAAAAATCATACGTCATAAATTTTCCTTTATACAAAAAGGTTTCCTGAATTGCTTTTCTTGATTTTCTTTTTCTTTCGAAGGGCTCCTCGAAGGCAAATAATCATGCTCTTATTATGAGAGAAACTTCAGCTGCTCCTCATGCTTCACAGGAGAGAGTTGGGGTGAAGACATCACTGAGAAAGTATGTGGAACCTGAAACAGCTGCACAAGATCATTATGGCTTCCGGTCATCGACAAGTGTACTTTCCTCTGAATTAAAAGTTTCGAAGATGGAGAAGAGTACTACAGGAGCTATTTCTGCAAATGGCATAGATTACTGTTTCCCTGCAACACCTGTTTCCACCTCTTTTTCTGTACCTCCTACCCCTACCATGACAAGCCCATTGGTCCAGAAAACGACACAGAAAGATCAACTTGCTGCGCCTTTGCCTACTTTTAGATCCAAAAATGATATTGTTGCAGTTTCATCAACAAAAGCTACTGACAATGTCATTGATGCTAGTCCATATGATATTAAAAGGTTTTGTTCTTAACTTAATAGATAGCAAATTAGTTGTTAGTAATTTATTCTGAAGTTTAAAATCCTGTTGCGATGGTTGTTCGCCTTTACTTGGACAAACTTTCCTCTTTGCAATTTACATAGTTCTTCTGAGACATAGTTACATTACATGGATGCTAGTATGATATTCATCACATGTGAAAAGCAAAAATTCTTAAAGATGCCATTTCTGGAAGTCAACTTCATTAGTGGACAAAGGAATCAAAGTTCACCTTTGCATTTTTATATGTAATGAACTGGAGCTACATTGTCTTATGTTTCATCCTTGAATTTTAGAGAGGGGAAATTTTCCTATGCCTTATCTATTTATATGTAATCATACAAGTCATCACAAATTTTGTCTTAGTGTCCATTATTCCTTCGTTTCCTCGAATTTCGGAGAGGGAAGATTTTCCTATGCTATAACTATATATGTATAATTATTATAACACGTTATCTCAAAATCTTGGGCAGAACTCTTTTGTCACTCAATGGTAATAGGCTTCCTTTCTCGAGAAATCATTCATTTTGCTACTAATTTGAGATGGAGTTGTAAGCACCTTGATGTCAAATTACCTTTAATGATTATTACATGTTTTTTGAGGGAATGATTATTACATGTTATTAAAATCTGTACTCTTTGCTTTGCGGAGAATGTGGGACAGCATATATGGGGACTGGAGGAAGTACATGTAATGTAGGAGAGTTATGTATTGGTGGAAACTTTGCTTTGCTTTTACGTTTTGTTTGTAATCAAGCATCTCAATAATAAAACCCTGAACGGCTGCCTCCTTGCTAGTCGTCCTTTCTCCTCTCAAAAAAAAAAAAAATTAACAGACCATGCTGTCTTGAAGTAGTTAGAAGTCTGGGACTGCTGTTTTCTTTAGCTTCTCACTTCTTTTTGTATGTTGTAACAGCTTTGCAAAATCAACTGCTCAAGACTCGATTCCAAATGATGTTGGCAAAGCACAGAAATCAAGAGTTGTATTTAAATCATTTGGAAATGTTGATTCAACAGACAAATTAGAATCATCTACACCAGTGTTTGCTTTTGGTGTTAAACCAGATGAAAGCTCTAGTAACGGTTCACTTCTTTCATCTTCACTTTCATTTTCTGCTGCTGGAGCTATAACGCCATCTGCTGATAGTGCTAGCATGAGCTCCAATAGCACTGATGCTTCTCCTTCGGTATCTGTGGATTTTCCCATTTTCAAGTTTGGGTCTGATACTGTTCCTCAACTTCTGGGTAAATCTAATAATTCACAGTTGGATCCTGTCAAGGCATCACCGTTTAAAATTGCTTATTCTGATACTGGAAACAACATTGTGCCAACTCTAACAACTGCTCAGTTATCCAGCGGTAACAGCTTCTCCACTTTGGCAACATCTGCGACAATTCCAAGCATGGAAAATAGCTGCATTGCTCAAGCTGAGTCAACTGTGAGCAAGAGCAGTACAGTGTTTGGTTCGACACAGTCCAGTAGCTCCACCACTTCAGGTGCTGATTATAGTACCAAAACCTCTTCAGCAATATTTACTGCTCCCACTGGAACAATTTTCGGTACTAAAAAACCATTTGAAAGTGAGGCCTCTTGTTTATCGAAGAGCTCCGCAACTCAGTTTGGTTCTTTTTCCTCTTCTCCATCATTTGGTCTTCAGAGTTCTTCCTCACCTGGTTTTGGCAGTTTCCAATTTGGAGCAGCAACTACTGATTCGAAACCCTTCAGTTCAAGCTCTGCATTTTCAAGTTCATCTGGTGCTGGTTCATCCAACTCAACTACTAGTTTTTCCTTTGCACCACAGAATTTTAGCAGCACTGGGGTCTCATTTGCATCGCCAGGAAACACCAATGCAAATGTCTCCAGTTTCCAGCATTCAACATCTTCCTTTTCTGCCATCAACTTCTGCTTCCAGCAGTTCACCCTTCTTGTCATCTCTAGGGTCTCCTGTTCTATTTACTTCAGCTTCTGCTACCTCTGCTGATCAATCAAAGCTCAGTTGGTTTCAATTCTGCATCTTCGGGAAATGGTCAGATGAATACTGAAGATAGCATGGTTGTTGAAACAGAAGTTCCTACCATAACATCGCCCGCTTCTGGGGTTCCAGGCAGTTTACCAGCTAACCCAGTATTTGGTTCTTCAGAAGTTCAGCCTGCTGCTCCTGTCTTTCAGTTTGGTGGCAATCAAAATCCACTTTCAAGTCCGTTTCCATTTCAAGCTGCCGCTGGTAGTGCTGAGTTTTCTGCAGGTGGAAGTTTCTCTTTAGGCAGTGGGGGCGGTGGTGACAAGTCTGGCAGGAGAATAATTAAAGTTAGACGTGATAAACTACGTAAAAAGTAACACATCATGCTCCCATTGCACCCCAACCTATTTGCAAGCCACTGCTCTAGTTCTTGATACCATCGTGTTTGACGGAGATTATGAAAAGGCTAAGTGCCAGGGTGAATTTGGCGCATCAGCCGTGATCTTCCCAATTTTGCCATTGTACACATGCTTGGCCGTGGTTCGAGTCGAATCTCCTGGTATTATACAATTGTAACAATAGTGACATTTATATTTCTTCATTTTAGTTGTGCTGTCTCCATTTAAACTGAGAGAGAGATAGAGAGAGGGAGAGGTTTGTTCCTCTCTGTTACAGTACAAATCAATATCCCTTGTTGGTAGGAAAGGAGGGGGGATATGTAAAGCTCGGTTAAGTTGAACAAGCCCATGGTGCCATGATTGATGGGTTTTCCCTTGTTCAATTTGTCTCAAGAGCTAAAGCGCAGGCAAAGAACGCATGCTTTGGTTTTTCTTATTATGATTCCCCGTGCATTTGTCCCGAATGGTGGTGATGAGAATGTTCACTGTGAATGCAAATAAATGTTGGTTCCTACGAATGTGGTTGCCTCGTATTACAATATTCTGCTCACAATAATACGTTGGCTGGCTTATCAGAATTTGTCAACAGCATTGTTATTGTGACAGGTACATTTAAATAAATATTCTTCAAACAAAATCAGAGAATCATGACTTACGAATGTGTTCACCCATTTTTAATGGAGATTCCGTTTTGAATTGTGGAACTTTAAGGTCTTTTTGCGTCGTAGTCCTGAACCATATTTTTAACTCCCAACTCCTTAGAGGAATTAGACTAAACCATGAATCATAATTTGAAGGCATCAGTTACAATATTTTGTTTCAGTGAATGAAAGACGCTCTAAAAGATCATTATAATGCTTGATCTGTGAGGGAGAAGCAAACAAGAAACTTTACCACTGTAGAAATAGTAAAAGCACATGAAAACCAAGTAGTTCTACATGGATAAAGAGCAGTACTATTCCTCGTCTACACTACATGTATTATGAGATTAACTAGCACAAGATTATGATTGAGAACTACTGTCGAAGAAAGAAGTCTCCAGCGAATCGCCAGGCAAAATTATGAATCGAAATCTTCCACCAGGCAAAAGAGAACAAAAGAAACAAAGGAACATGGACCCCCTACTGCATTCATTTCGGCAGGGGAGCAGGTGGCAGGAAGAAAAGGGCCTGACTGAGACCACTTGTCGTGCTGCTTGGCCTGGTGTTAGAGGCACGCCATCAATTGGCCTTGCCCTACACGAATTCAATTGACCTCACAGACACAAGATTTTTTATTTTTTATTTCTGCTACTCCGGTGTTTGAAAAGTGATGTCGACGATCTAACTCGTACGATATTACAAAGTGCACTCTTCACAAGTTGAAGTTTGAAGGTTAACTCATCGTCAAGGTAAACTAAGTCAATTATTTAACATTTTCGTGTGAATCTCTTAATAAAAAATATTTTATATTCATAAAAATTTAAACTTATCCTTACACACACAAGATGCTAAACCAAATCGCCACCTTTTTTTTATCCACGATTTTTTTTCTCTCCCTTTGATTCTTTTATTTCACGACACGCTCTGGCCACTATAATTACTGGCAGTAATTAAAGCATATATAAATCGGATGATATTATGGCCCCTCTCTCTCTCTCCTCCCCTCCCCCTCCCCCTCCCCTCCGGGTGCGGACAATGTCGCGAGAGCAATCAAACATATCAGTGCAGACACGGAAACAAAGAAGCAGGCATGCATCAAGTTGTACGAAAAGAGGAGGAGGAGGGGAGAGAGAGAAAGAGAGAGACGGGAAGAGGAGAGAACATGAATTGACGTTTCAGATTCGCAAAAGGAGAGCTGTGACAGGATTCTTAACCCATGATACGTCACTCACGTATGCACGGCCAGCTTCGACTTTTCCTAAAAGGCATGGCACCCAACAAAAGTGATTAAAAGGTGGAGCTTAGATTTTTTTTACATAAAAACTTAACGAAGCATTGGACGCAAAAATCGACTTGATTTCTTTTTGTTTTGAAAAGATGAAATATTAGCCATTACTGATTAAATCAGGACAATCCTGATACAAAATATCGAGGAGATCCGACGAGGAGCAATCCTTTCAAAAGGTGTCCACGACCACAGTTCGACCGAGACGAGACAAAAAATCGGCAATCCTATTGGCAGTACGGTATATATGTATACATTTGAAGTCCTCAAGCATAGAAATGTAATGTGAAATATTCCTGACAACATTTTGAATACGCCATGGGCAAGGAGTATCTTTATTGATATCTGCACAAGATTTCCAGAATCAATCCGGCAGTCCACAAACTTGTAGTCCTGCAGGGTACACCACTTGATGCCATCCAGCAAAGCCTTAGCCTCAATCTCAAGAAACCGGCCATCATATCGCAAATGAAACCTGCACCCCCAGAGGAATCGGATTCCCAAAAGGAATCGTCCAAGTTGAGACGAACTCAACTCGTCGCCGGGGGCTCCCACTAAACCATGGAGGGTCGCCGGGGGGTGGGGGTGGTGATGCGCTGTGCCTCAGACCAAGTGATAATAGCATATTCGTTATGACTTGCAAGGGCCCTCTCCCACACAACTCTAGCGGTAGCAATCGTGGACCGAAAATGGGCATCATTCCGCGAAAGTCAGATATGTCACAAGACAAAAATAAAAAGTGATCTCAGGTGGTCCCTTGAGGGGGCCTCAAGGTCGCCACCCTCCTCGATCCACTGGCCAAAAGACCAGGAGTCACAAAATTTAAAGTGATAACTCGTGTTAAAAACAAACAAATACCATATATTACGCGCAAACGAGCAATCAAAAAATAGATGTGTCAAGGATTCATAAGAAGTTCCACATAAAGCATAGACCGGATTAATAGCAGAATTAAAACGACTAAGGAAATCAAGAGTAGGCAATCTATTATGCGAAAATTTCCATAAGAAAATTTTGAGCTTTTGCGAAACTTTGACCCTCCAAATCGTAGTCCAGGATTGCTCGTCACGCCGAGGTTGTGGAGTTGCCCTACCACATAAGAATATGTAAGTACTAGCAGTGGTGGCACGCCCCAAAGGATCCGGGCACCAAATTCATCGGTCATCATAGGCCGAGAGGGGTAAGCTCAACTCAGTAATACGAGAAACCAGAAGGGGACCAAACAAATTAGAGAGCTTATGAACATCCCAGGTATGATCAAGAATAAGATCAGATACATTGAGATTGTCAAAATTGGCATTTATAACATTTAAATAAGTAGGCATGAAATTGAAAGAAATATTAAACAGTCATGGGTCCTTTGTAACAGACGTAGCACAGCCATCACCAATGTGGCGCTGAACACCTGTCCTAATCCTGCGGAGACAATTGATAATATTTTTCCAACATCTGGCCGGAGAACGCTAGTAAACAGGAATATCCTAAGGATGCAAAATACCATATTTGTTTCGAACAAGATTAGACCACAGAGAGTTAGATTGGTTCATAATATCAAAAACCTTCTTAGCCATAAGGGAAGTCTGGACAGAAGACAAGCTCCGAATGCCCAGTCCCCCAAGAGAAGTGTGAAGCTGCACAGTATCCCAAGCAACGAGATGACAAGCCTTACCATTATGTGTAGAGGACCACAGGAACCTGCGGGATAGCTTCTCAAGCATAGCAATGGTTGAAGCAGTAATATAAGTGGAAGCAAGAGTATGAGTTGGTATTGCATTAATAACAGCTTTAATTAATGTTGTTCTACCAGCTTGATTAAGAAACTTACGCTTCCAACCAGAAAGCTTTTTTGATACCTTATCAATCAGTAACCTATTTATATGAAATAGGAACTCCAAGATAGTTGAAAGGAAAAGAACCAATGGTAATGCCCAAAGAGTTACTAATAGATTGTCGTCGTCTAGCACACATGCGAGGAGGCAGGAAAACCTGAGAGTTAGTAGGATTAATACATTGATTAGTGAGAGAATGATAGTGCTCCAAGGTCTTTTTTATGTTCCTATAGTTCTGATGTTAGCCACAGTGAGGATGAGGAGGTCGTCGGCATAAAGAAGATGACTAGTATTAAAATTATTGATACAAAAAGGTTGGATGTTGCCGCAAGCAGTCTGATGATGAAGTAAGGAAGAGAGGGCCTGAGTGACTAGAACAAAGAGGTAAGGAGATAAGGGGTCACCATGTGACTCTTGAACGGATGAGATTGATTGTCGTTAATGACACAATGGAAGACCGGGGATGTGACACATGCCATAATCCACTTGACAAAGATTATGGGGAAGTTCATATTAGTGAGGACATGATGAATAGCAGACCAGGAAACCCGATCAAAAGCTTTGACCATGTCAGCCTTTAAAATCATGTATTTTTGCCTACCCACGGTGAGAGAGTGAGCAATCTCTTGAACAATCAATATGTTATCATGAATAGAACGTCCACTAATGAAGGCATTTTGACAGGAGTCAATGAGAAAAGGCAGCGTGGGCCGCAACCTCGCGGCCAAGATCTTAGCGATCACTCTATATAGAACATTACATAAGGCAATTGGTTTGTAATCCGTGATGTTAAGAGCAGGTGAGATCTTAGGAATAAAAATTAAGGAAGTTTTACACCAATCAGGGGGGAGGTAACCAGTATGGAAAAAGTGATTTATCTCAGTCACTTACTTGCAAAGAAAACTATGAAATAAAATTACTGACAGGCCGTCTCGATCGAGAGAATATATACGAGACCTCCGACGAAAATATATATTGTGATAACAAAATGTTAATAATGTTTTAAATTTTATCCCAACTAAAAAACTAGTTTGCATCTTAAAACATTATGGAGATTTTGTTGTATGTGATTCGAAATTAATTTATTTTTTTATGAGAAGATAAGTGTCATAATTTTAAAGAATTAATTCAAAGTTCATTAATAAAGGTAGTACCTATATAAATTCTCTAGAAATTCAAACATAAAATAATTTGAATTGTAATATTTTTTTCTATTCTCATTTAATAAAATTTTACGACACCTTAAATTTTTCGATTTATTTTTCGGTGCATAATTTTTCTCGTGCAAAAATTCTAACAGAAAATATATTATAATTACCTTCTAATTAATGCTTTATAATTTATTCATTTATGGAGTTAACGAATAAAATTAATTCATTTCTATATGTATCATTTAGGAGAAAAAAATAGTTTGAATATTGTTAATCGTCATAAGAAGAAAAGTAAATAAAATGTAAGAAGGATCGGTAATGTTTTTTTAAAAAAATCGATTTTAGCTTTACAAACTAGTCATTAATTTAGATGTATAATTAATGATAAAAATGACAATAAAGTTAACAATGAAATTAAGGAGCACTATAATTCAAGTGCTTAAACAAAAACCTAACTCAATACAATGGTATTAATATTAGTAAATAATTAACATACTAAATCATAAATTAAAATATTATTGGTAGTGTCTTGAATACTAATTCACTTGTAATCTTATATGACCCTTATATGCTTAAACAAAAGAGCGATGAATCCGTAAGGGACACACTTAAATAAAAGAGCGGCAAAATCGTCCGTCCCTTACAAGAGTTTCGCTATATAAAAATAATTTTAAGATTTATATTTCTATTTTATATTGAAGTTCTTATATATAAATTTTACGACGGCTATGTTATTTTGTATTCTTGTAATCATCAATATTTTATAATAAAGATAGTCATTATCATCTTTGGTTTGGGATGAACCTTATGTGTTTATGCAATTCTCTCTCCTGCGTTTTTCGTAACAAATATATTAAATTCAACTACATAATTTTATTTATCAATCTACTTATTTTTATAATATTTCATATTCACAAATTATGGCGGGCCTCAAGCCTAGGCTGAGTCTACGGCAAACCCTTATAATATATTTGAGAGCTACTCATATATATTTAATTAATTCATATCAAATTAATTATTTTAAAATTAAACATACTATTACTATTATTGTCGGAGTATTCAACACAACTCCCCTAACCGATCAAACAAAATTATGGAATACCAAACAAATACTGTTAAGTTGAATTGGGCTATTCAATTCTTCATCAGCAAGAAAGAGATATTCATGAGTTGACTTGGTTTAATTCCATTTTTTAAGGTTGCATCTGGAAACGAAATAGTTGAATTAATAAATTAATTCGAGATATGTTTGGATGGAATGGAACGTAACAATAAGAATTTTTTTTACTAATTTTAAATTAAAAATGATTGTTATAATTATAAAGTATAATTTTATTATTAATAAAAAATAAAATTTTAAATTTTAAAAATTATGGAAAAAATTGTTAAAAAATATAGTTCCAATTAAAATAAATCATTATTATAATTAATGAAATATTAAATGTTAATAAAATTATAAATAACAAATAATATTATATTAATTATTTATTATAAATATTATATATATAATAAATAAATTATTTTATAAGGGTAAAGTGTGTGTGAGAGAAAATAAGAAAAGAAAAGAAAATTGTTATTAAAAAAGTGCATCAAGTGAAAAAAACTTAGTTTCGCTATAGTGCTTCGATTCCACAAAAAAATTACGTATATCTTGATTCTAGCGTGCTTCAATTCCACCAAAAAAATTACGGATATCTCGATTCTAGCTCACGATTCCGTCTTGACCGCGTGCCCCGTTTGGCAAATACAAGGCGCGATTCCACCCTGGTTCAAAGCTTTCGATCATCACTTGTTTATTCGATTTCAAGATTTCTTTTCTAAATAACAATAACATAATTTTCTCAAACATTTGTGCTTACGAAAAAAAATCATGGATGAACTGGTCCAAAAATAAATTAAAGCTGTGGATCTTTTAATTAGGTAGGAGCAAAATGTTTTTTTCTTAAAAAAATTGTTTGATGGTGTGGGAGGGAAACCAAGCACAACTAGATACCAATGCCGGGCGTCGGCTTTCGTGATTGGTTGCTGCAGATGCGTGGGCCCCGCACCTTGTCGCGAGACACGACAAAATACTTGTCTATTTTTTCTCGGTGAGAATATTTATGTATTTATTTAATCTCAAAAAAATATTTAATTTAAAAAGAAAACAACAACCTCCCGATTGTTGTGCCGCGATACGCGCGATCACTCTTTTTAACGGCTTCTGATGAATAACGCCATCAAGTTTTTAATTGCATTATATATATATGACGTCATCGTCTCATTATTATAGGTGGTCCTAATTCTGTTCATTCAACATCATTATATGGTTTATTAATTACTATTATAATGTAATGACAACTATGCTAATATAATTTCTAAAAGTGGCAATTACAATAAATATAAAGAAGATGAAAGTTCTTCTCTCTTCTTTCTGTAATTTTCTCTCTCTTAACAATAAATTCCACCACGGCGTAATTTCCAATGAGAGTATTTCATGATTTAACTTTCATTCCAAGAAAAAGATGGTGGATTGGATTGAGCACTCTTTATATGTGGAGTATTTTAATCAAAATAAAAATTCCATATTTGACCCAATATTTATGATTTTATTGATTATTATGTTTTCATGTTATATTATTTAATGACTTTATGGAACTCAAGCAAATACTTAAAGAGTGATTAATTAAATTTAATGACAACTAATGATAATGATTATTTTTCAATATTATTTAATATAAATCGCATTATACAGTTAGGAGTCATCATGATGAATAAAAAGTAAGAACAAAAACAAGCAGCATAGTAAAAAATAAAGGACTATTATTGTATTAATAATTAATAAAATAACGTAACGTAACGTAACTAGAGTTGCCACTTTTTTGTATAGAAGAGATAACAAAGAGTAAAAAAAGGAAGAAAGGAGTGATATTATATATATATTTTACTCAAAATTAAGACATAAATTATTCAAGTTGTAAGGAAGAAATGGAGGTATCTTTATTTCAAAGGAGGAGTCCTATATGTCCTATTTTTTTACTCATTAAATTAGAATTTATGCATCATATTTGACTCCTTTTCATTTTAAGAAGTCTTAATTTGATTCACAATTTTTTTGTAAAAACATATTAAGTATAAAAAATGGAATAAAACAACATATCGAATTATTACTATCTATAAGAGGATATCTAATGAATACTAGAAAGATGCGAATAATTTAAGTGGTGAGAGCTATATTAGAGGAATTAACATCTTAACAAGTGCTCGGTGGTGCAATCCTTGTTGCGGTTTAATATTGAAGAAATGGTACAATAATTACCATACATGCATGCATGCCACAAGATAAACATCTCGGGGAGCTCTCGATCGAGTTCAAACGTGATTTTGAATAAGTCGCTTGTAGCTCTGAGAGCGATTCTGCCGGTTGGATTCGGTGTCGATATTTTATGCATATAAAATAAACATCTTGGAATTTTTCCGGATTGAGGAATTTTGGCGTGTTGCGATTACCAGCTCCTCCTCCCACTTTCTGAATCACTGTGGATAGCGACAGTTCACTATCACCCCCACCATCTCTCTCTCTCTCTCTCTCTCTCGTGGTATATCAAGATTTCTACATGAGCCATTTGCATTACTTCCTGGCAAGCTAAAGCTGCACGTCTAGCTATATATGCTCACATATTCAGAATCAGCCATATGTCCAGCTAGCTGCTGGCTGCAGCAGAAGCTTTTCCATAGCTTACGATTGAACATTGCAGCATGCATGCATGCATGGATCATATGTTCAGGGCTATATATGTATATACCCACCTCAGCTAGGTAGGCCTAGGTACTTAGTGTACTTTATTGGTACACAGATAATTACAGTTTATGAAATTGAGGCAGAGATCAGGAACAGCACTTTTTATCTCTCAAGTTAATTAACACACATGATCATGGAACTCACAAATGTACACAAAACAAACATTAATATATTATATATTATATAGCCTTCCTCCCGAAAGGAAAGAGAGAGATCATGCACATTATATATTAATTTAAATATTGGGGGTTCTCATCTCGCACACGAATCCTTAAAAACAATGAGCAATGCATTAATAAAACATGAATATAGCAACATATACTAAGGAGATCATGCATCTTGAGGTTGGCTTCAAACTCTAACTTGCATTAAGAGATACAAGTTAAAGAGTTAGATGACACGGAATTCGTGAGTGGGCGGCAGCAGCTGTGTGATCGCGGGGCCTCTTGCATGCACGCGCATATGCCTCAGCACAGACCTCGAGCCTTCTGACCGCCCGCCGGTGCTGCGATTGCATCGTTGAGCGTCGCTTGCTTGTTGCCACTCTCCAGGGTTAGTCCGAAATGGATGTGGGGAAAGTGTGCCCACTGCAACGCAAGTTCGTAATTAATAGTTGTAATTATATATATATGGACATAGATATATAATGTAGAGTATCTATAGATATATAAATATTATATATGTATAGTGTTGATACCGAAACCAGCACATGAACAAGAATAATGCCTCTTGCATGATGTTTCTTTAACTGCGTATATCAATCTCTTCTTTCATTTGTGAGCCTTCAGATATATACCAAAACATATCGCAGCTGACAAAGCTACTTAGCCAGTTATCTTGCTCATTTCATCCTATATGGTTTTTATTGTTAGTGAGAATATATTGCAAAGAAATATGAAGATAACATGTTTGGAAAGGAACTTACTAAGAGTTCGAAATGTCTATTGGTTGGAACTTTAATTTGGCACATTTATTATTTGTATATATACATGTACTATTCATATAATATATATGTAGGTTAACTATTTTTATTGATCTTTCATGACAGCTAGTTATTTAAGGTTGTGCCTCTCAATTACGATTTTTATCTCATTATTGGCTGTTTTTACATTTTGCTTCTTTTGGTGGTTGTATGATCATTTCCTTCCAGTACCTGTAAAATCTTCATATTTTGCTAGCTGATATTACTTCGAAAATTTACATTTTAGATGACATTGAAAGCATTAACTCGATTATATGTCTGAATTACTCATCATGATGGGTGCAGGTTTTTGTCATAATTTGATGCACAGTCCAAGCCTGTTGTGACACTTGTAGATTGAATTTTAAGCAATTAAATATATAACTTATCATCGATCTAAGGAGGTGCCAAGGAACAAGCCAGGTACAAGAATAAAATGGTTAGAAATAGGTGGCATTGAATTGTATATAAAACAAAGGATCTTAATGCATTTGAAAAAAGCTAAATGGTCATGTTATGCAATTTACATTTAGTTAAGTCATAGCAACCTTTTTGACACATGAGATTAATTACCTTCATATATATTTGCTGGAATGCATAGCAGGGCATAGAGTTATAATTATTAATTCAAATGGATACATCCTTTCTTTAGTAAATACACACTTTTTAATTGCTTGACTACATAACTAATCATTTATACTATGTATTATCGAATACTTACTTTCTTGTACTTAGAAAAAAAGAACTTACATTCTTTGCTGCTGCACTGAATGCTTCCCTGTGGCTGATGTCAGGATTGTTGGCCTTTATCCTTTGTATCTCCTCCCTGCAATTAATGTATATATTAGGGAAAATATTAGTCACATGTAATTAACCAAATTAACTGATATCTTATCAAATTAACGAGTAAACATAAAATATATATTATGTAAATTAACTCACTTGATGAATCGGTTATATGCGGAGGGAACCCGTTGTCTTTTTTCTGGAGCTGCAAACAAAAAAAATTATAGTTTTTGTTTACTAACTATTCTCAAAGAAAAAAAAAACACTACTGATAATATAAGTTCAGCTCATGTCTATGTTTCGGTGAATGATATTGTAATTCTATGCTATATCCGAATGTATCCCTAATAAAGGATTAAACTCTCATAAGTTAACTTCCATGAGAACAAGAAAAGGAACTGAAAATGTTGCACAAATGGTCACTTCTATACCCTCTGTATATTTGTATATTGCCCAAATGAAATTATTTTTTGTTGAAGCATGATTTTGTTCCATATGATTTGGCTCTAATTTCATTATATTTCTACTGCCAACAATGTCTTCAAGTTTAGTGATAGTTATATGAGAGAATCACAATTTTGAGAAAGAAAAGGAAAAAAAAAGAATAAAACTACATGTGTATGGATGTAAGGAAAACTATAAGCACAGAAGTTTCTTTTATAAACATATTGCCAATTTTATTCTGTGCATGCACATATGCTAATTGACTCTATAATTTATAAAGAAAATGTTAATATGTAGAGCACTACTCCGTAAAATTCACATAATTTTGCGTAAACCAAGCTACTAACTTAACTCATTAATATATCATTGGAATCTTCCATCTTAATTTTAATAATAGTCAATTAATTAAACTATTCTTTGTTTTCTTACTTTCTTCTCTCATCTTCATATATATTTTTTATTTGATTCATGTGTAGCATTACTGTGAGAGAAATAGGATGATGAGCAAAGAAGAGCTTACGCCGTAGGGGTAGCAAGTATTGTTGATCATTCGGGGATGAGTAAAACATGGGGTTCCTGTTGCACCTGCTGGAGGATGATCCATATTCCATATGCATCCGAACTTCTTGAACACTTTGTGGCTGCATTGTAGTTATTCCCTCAAACATGTCAGTATCCTTAGATTCAGATCACTATATAAATTATTCAAGCATCCGTACATATGAAATGATGTCGTCTGGGAGCCTCTGAAGAATATATCTGATGACATGGTGTTTTATAACCTTCAGGTAATCAATTATTCTTTCTTTTTCAGAACTATACAACTGACTCGTATTCTTTTCCTAGGAGTGAAGTCTAAATTATCTTTCTCCACCTCAATACATTTTTTTTTCCTTCAGAAAGTCCACCAGTTAAACCAAAGAAGCCCTATCTTTTGGCATGAACCATGCCTCCAAAATCCATATCCTTTCAAGTTGAAAGTGTACTAATAGTAAAAATAAATAATGTTGAAATAAGAGAGAGAGAGAGAGAGAGAGAGAGCATGAAGACATAATAAGACGTGAACCAACAGCTTAATTTTATGCAGGAATAACTCAAGACCTGGGGATCCTGAAGGGGAAGTGATTGAAGCAAAGCTCCCATGTTTACAGACAGCAAGTTTGAGCAATGACCACATCGCACCGTCACAACGTTGAACAAACTGTCACCTGGAACGCTAACCTGAAACCAATCAACAAACCTTAGTTGGAAATGTAACATCAAACGGCAATGTTAATTAACAGGTCGAGATGACTATTTTCTCAAGTGATCACATCCATTTTTCTCTAACACAATTCTGCTGATCTCCAAAAATCAGTAATCACGAGAGAACTATTTATGTAGCAAACAAAATGCATCTACACCAATTACCTGACAAAAAATATACGTCCAATACCCGCCTAACACCCAAAATAAAATCGCATGTAAAAAATGTTCTGGAGGAGATGTAATCATTGCATAAACCAAAGTATTGATTGCTGAATGACAAAAGAGAGATTGATGATGACAAAGTTGTAGCAATAGAACATGGGGCTTCTTTTATATTCTCATTTCGTTTGGATGGTTTGCATGTACTGCCACTTAACTTTTTCCGGCATCTGATTTATTAGATTCCTTTCCCAATCAGTGATTCTTTTATGATCACTGTACTTCTCTCAGTCGGAGAAACAAGTCCGGTGTGCATGGAGCCATGGATACCCTTCAGCTCACTCCAACAAATCAAAGTGAGCCTGGAACTCGGAGGAGAGAGAAAGAAGTAGATCTCATAACTCAAAAAATGAAAAAAAAGGTCTAAGAAAGAATCCAGTCAAAATGAAGGCAAAAAAAGGAAGCAGCGGTAGTAAATACAATAAAACAAAAAGATGCCTCTGCATTCTTCTGAGTTGAAGAGCCTCGTGCCATCTCACAGATCACGCCCTTGGCTTTCTGAGCACTGCGCTTCAAAGTTAATGAAAGCAAGTAAAAAGCTGAAAACCTAATCAATGGAAGAAAACGACATGGCACTATGCGCCACTTCCCCGACTCTTGATGAAGTGTTTGGGAAAGTGAGATCGTGAAGATCTTCGGCATGAACAAAGTGGAGGGCCACGGAGCGAGCAAGCAAGCAAGTGAGAGAAGACAGGCGAAGGGGGCAAGATGCATGCAGGGGGCAGAAAGTGCATGGTGTTCATGGTGTTGCTTCTATGAATCTGATAGAGTATTGAGGTGGACTGGATTCGCGAGTTGGATATAAAAGGCAAAGGAAAAGAAACATGAGAGAGAGAGAGAGAGATTCTTTGTTTTCAGAAAGATGTATCTTATTTCTATCATTCATTGCTTTTTGGAAAACTGGGATCTTCTTTTGGCATGCATACGAGTTTGAATCATCATCTCATGTATGCATACATATTAAGAGAACTGACAAGATTCCCTGGGAATCCTATCAATCAATCTGTATTTATGTAGGTTAGATCATATAACTAACTATACTCTGATGAACCTTGAGCTTGGCATTTTTGGTATCGGAAGTCAGCCATATGTTTTCTCCAACTCTGGATCGAAGAACTATATCTAATCAAAGAACATGAATTGATAAAGAACAATGAAGATGTGAAAACTCAAAAATCTCTTTTGTTACAAGATAATTCGATGATTTTTTGCACTCTATACCTCGGTCAGTTCAGAAAGCAAAGGATGCCTTTGAATATCGCGATTTTTTTTTTTTTTTGCTTAGATTCTGTTCAAGATGCTTCAAAGATCTCTAGGAAAACAAAACAGAATCCAGCTTTGTTCTCCCCATCGTATGGACAGGACAGGAGAATGTTTCAAGAGGAGGATTTTAAACGATCGACGTCAACGTACAGTAACACGAAAGAGACTTCATCCTTTAGACCTCCATCGATCAAACAAAAAGGGAAACAGAAAAGAAAAGAAATAGAGAGAGAGGAAGAACCAAATTCTTGAATAAAATGCTACCCCCGACTGCAAAATTTCATGACGCGCATGCACGCATGCCGTTGGTCTCATTCTCGATAGCTAACATACGAGATCTTAGCTCGCGAGCACTAGTACTACTCATGGTAAAGTTTGCTTCTTCTACACACAGCTTCAACCCAAAAATTAACAGGTAAAATTCACCTAAGATTGCTTGGTCTCTACATGTTTCAGCTCACCAAACCAGCAAAATGGCATAAAAAGTTCCCTCCGCGAGTTCAATTCATTAATTGATTACTCACCTCAACGAGTTCCTGAACTCGGTTAGGGCAAGATATTAGATGTGTATCATCTACAGCAACTCCACAAAGGAAGAACATCTTACAAATCTAGTCACCAACTACCGCTGAGGAAGATCATAACATGCAGCAAGCAACAGAAGCCTTTTGCACGCACAAAAACTACGAATTTTCCATGGGAAAGATCTTAACGTGTGGTGAAAATTATCAACCTGTTGGTCATCATCTTACGAGACACAATCGAGATAAGACTGTATGCGTGTGCTCGTGTATGTGTTTGAGAGAGAGAGAGATTTAGAAGGAGGGAGAGAGAGGGGCAGGCCATGAAACTGATACCGCTAGGATGGTGTTGCAGAAGTTGCAATGGACGTAGCAGACGTGCTCAGGGATGATTTGGGACGACATTTCCTGTGATCTCTGAAAGCCAACCGCGCATACGTTACCTGAAGAGTAGAAGAAGAAGGAGAAGAAGAGAATGAAGTTGAGGAGGAAGAAGTGAACGCCAATTTAAGCATACATGATCACTATATATGATCTATGGATGAGCATGGCTAAGCTTTCAATCTTATTTTTTTTATTTATCAAATACAAATAACATATTTTATGTTATTTTTTTGTTTGCTTTTCTCTTTTGGCATTTGGTGTGCTTCATTTTATGCAAATAGATAGAAGAGAAAAAGATGGTGGTAGGGTGGGGGCAACAGTTATGTGAGCGGCTTTGAAGGGGGGTGAGTTCTTTGGAGGGTGGAGGAGTCTGAGAAGGGTATGTGGAAAAGGTTATGATTGAATAATGAATGAGTGGGTGGGGACTGTTTCTGTGGCTCAGCAACATGTGGGGGGACTGAAGGCTGCATTAATGAAGGTAGAAAGATGCCAAACTCTTTTTTTTTCTTTTTTATTCTGTTCAAAATGAAGTGACATAGGAGAGAGAGAGAGGGAAGTGACAGGATTGCCCATTTGGTAGGCACCAGAATCAAAGACTGCAATGAGAAGCACACAGGGGTAATGGGTATGGACAAAGTTAAGGTGCCCCCAAAGAACGATTAATCACTAGATATATATGCCTTGTGGGCATATTAATTAATCATGCACTATGCCTTGATAGGGTTTGCTAGCACTATATGACAAAGGACATACTCATATAAAACATGTGGACATGAATTCTTATCACACCATTTTGCATGTCGAAATATTAATTATTTCTTTTTGTTATGGACATTAATCTGATAATGATATTTATGGCATGCAGAACTATATAAATTAAGTTGCGAGCCATGAACGCATATATTATATATATATATATATTGTATTATATTGTATATTGATGGCAATGTCCAATGGATAGTAATTTGGTTAATATGCCCCAAAAGGACTACTACCAGTTGGAAGCACATGCGCATGTACTCACTTCAAAAGATGGCAAGCGTCCATTAAATTTGCTGATGACTCCACATGATATCTGTGATCACTAAAGGCCAAACTCTCAAATTTTCCAAGTCTAGATTCAAGTGTATTATATTATAATATGCATATTATGCATGACCCAGATCATAGATAAGCTAAGCATGTAATAATACATCTTAACAAGCTAGCACGGCATGATTTATTGCAGAGATGCATGCACTTTGATTTCGTTCTGTCGTCTCTAGTCTTTTAATGGTATTGAAGTATGATAATTGCTTGCATTTATCAGTAAGCACACTTAATAATACATTGCAAGGCTGGCTAATAAATTAAGTTTTACCTACGAATGAGAGAGAGAAAGAGAGGGAGACAATTCAATGTTAACGAAGATATTAGGAGGAGAGAAAATAGATTAAGAAAATGTGTGGATGAACTTGATGTCCAGCAAGTGGACAAAGTTGGCCGGCCCCTGCATGGCAGCACACAAGTGAGAAAAAGGCGAATTGTCGGCTACATGTAGCTAACCATATATAGTATGTTTTGTACAGTGCTTAACAATTTAAGCATGCCATTATTTTAGTGTTAGCTCTATGCAGCAGCAATAGATCTGCTGATATATATATATATATATATCAAAATTCAGAACATGTACATGTCTTTGTTTCGCTAATTATATATATAGTATGGGATGAAAAGTTTCTTCATGTGATCTTTCTGATGTTTACAAATGAGATCAAGTTAAACTATTATATCATATATATATTCATGTGTGTGTGTGTACAAACTATTATAACATAATTTGTGGAAATCGAAGATAAAGACCCCTCATGCACACTTTAGAATCAATGTTTCTTTTTTTAATTTGCTCTCGCTGTTGTGAACATGCATGCAGCATAAAATTAAAGTGCATCGTTTATTCTTTTCCGGTATAAAACTTCAGCTTTTAAACATCCTTCTTTCATGATAAGAGTCCATTGAACATGCATTTTTTTTTATTGACTACATTCACAGTATGCAATTTGACAAAATTATAGTACCACTCAGTACGTAATATCACATGTTTATACACATACGGATTGTACGTTTAATTCTGCGGGGTTTTGAGGATACCAAAGGAATCAAGAAACATTATATATTGGATATGATGCATGCATGCATGCATGCAGATGCAGCAGTGGGCAGCTAAAGAAGAACTATATACATGTAGTATGCAAGCTTCATACGTGATAATTAGTGAACATGAAAAAGAAACTTTGTATACTTCTTTATATCTCAATTTCATACGCCATACTAATGGATCATGTAAAAGAAACTCTGTATGCTTCTTGTGCCTCAGTTCAGTACGCCATATTAGTGAACATGTAAAAGCAAATTTGTATGCATTGGTCCTAGTTAATTAGGCCTATAACAAGTTGCCTCATATATAGACTAGAGGGAGATGCATGCATGTAACATATATGGAAAAAGTTGTAAAGTCACAATCCAGTCTCATCAGCATCTGAATCTTCCAATATTATATATTTTTTCCGATCGAGCATGTCGGTCAGCGGCGCGCGAAAGGGCACCTATCAGCACCAGCTACTACCGGAACTTTCAGTCGGCGGTCGGAGCTAGTCAGGAACCTCTTCTAGAGCCAGATCGAAAGCTACATGCAACTGCGCTGATAGGGACAGACCAATATCACTCTTGCCTCTGTGTATGTATGAATGGATCCTCGTTCTTGTCTAGGAATTCTGAACCATCAGGATCACCATGACCAGTGCTTGCCTTCCATGGTTGCTGGAAGCCGTCCAATCAAAAACATGAGATGACCATGCATGCAAACATATATAATTGAAGGCTTTTCCAGAGAGAAGAGAATACAATAACCATGCAAAACTTCACTGAACTTTATGCTCATGCATGAGATATAAATATCGATCCAGATATTGATCGAAACTCTATGCACATGATCGCTCGTGGTCCAGAAGTTCGATAATTTGCACCGTACCTGAGTTACATGGAAGCAAAGCAAGGGGTAAAAGATTGTTGGGTTGTTACGGCATTACCACATCCATGATCCATGAACAAATCAGAAGGGAGATGCATATAAAAACTACTAGTTTGTAGGTACCACGTTGCTTGTATTCTTCCTGGCAGAAGGACCTCCAAAAACTGGCTTGGCCATCGACACAAAAGACAAGGGAGATGAGGAAAAGAATAGCCATGTCACTTTCTGTAGGATAAGGTTGATTTGGTTTCTAGCGTTAAAAAGGCCACTAGGGGCCATGCACCCAATTCCTAAATGATCTCATCAGTTAATCTTGTACATGTTAATGCATGCAGATGCACCGAATGACCACATCCTCAGGCTTGGATCTCCAGTCGAGATTAATTTAATCAATTTGACGAGTTCTTCCCTAATTTTCGTTTGTCCAGAGTCTCAGGTGGTCCTCTTCACATGATATATATATAATGCATGCACTCATATAATATGCAATACATAGTTGTTGCTCAATTGACAAGTCGATCAAAAATAATTATATGCTAATGAGCTAAATTTGGTAAAAGAGAGATGCCGTCTCGGATTGAAAAAGTTTTAAGGACAAGTCTAAATTGCATTTAAGCGTCTGGGTTTGATCACGTACGATTAGGACCACCCTCTGCATGAAAGTTACACTTGCGAATATTACGGCATTTACTGCATTCTGCAAGTACTTGATGAATGAATGAATAAATAAATAAAGTTTCGTGTAGGTAGGTCGCGGTCGATCTCATCAGCACCCCAACTCACCGGTGAACCTGTGCTAATAAACGTAGAATTTAAAGAGCTTTCGCAGTGGAGTTGTATTCTTAAATTGATAGTTGCTACTAATTTCAAGTTTGTTATAAAAAGAGGAGAAAGATCTCATGAATACATAAGAACATGAAAATTTTGGGAGGTTGATCCTAAATCGGATTACGTTCTCGAGAAGCGACGGCTCTCTTTATTATGAAATAATGATGATTATAAAAATAGATCTTTGTCTAGCAAGATCTTCGCAGGAGAATTCTGCTGAAGCGTCTGACTATGTAGGAGAATCAATTGGGTTCAGATTCAAGGTATATTAACAAAGTTCGATTTCAGAATCTTGATCAGGATTTATCCGTATCACTTTCGTTCGAACATCGGATTAGTCATGTCCTAATAATTCGAGTCTTGATAAAAAAAAACGATCGATCTCGTGTTAAATATTATAGAGTTACTGCGCTTTCCAAAGTGTTTGATGAAATAAAGGACTTGATGTTGACGGATCTCTGAGTAGAAACCCCAGTTTTTTATTGCCGGTCTCCGATCCCGTGGTTATTACATGCCCGGTGTAATCAATAGTCAGGAAAAAAATGATTTTTTTATGAATATTAATTAAATATTAGGTATGCACGTTTTTTATAGTAATGTACAATCCTCACATGACACAGCTAGGAATTATATAATAGGAACTTAATTTATTGATTTATGCTTTCAATTTCCATTGAACTTATAACAATTTCACAGTGAATAATGACTTATATAATTAATAAATAATGAATAGAAGATAGTGATTAGTGATTGGTGATTAGAGGTTTGATAAATTTAGTGGTATAATTAGTTGATAAATTTAAAATGATATAATTGAACATGGAATTTTTTTTAAAATTTGAACAATATACAATTTTTATGTAAGGTAAATTATTTATATATCAAATAAAATAAAATAATATCTCAAAACTAATATTAAATAATTTTAATGATAATAAATTTTATATAGTACATGCATCATCTGTAATCATAATGAAAATATTAATTTTAAAATTAATTTATTATCCATTGTAGTATAAATAAATAGTTTTGTAATTGATTAAACATGAAAATAAAAAATAAAAAACTTATTTGGTTCGTCATAAAATAGAAATGAGAAGATAATAAAATAAGTTGAGAAGAAAATAATACACTTGTATAAAATGAAATATATATATAATTTTTAAAAGCTAATAGGAATAGCTCTTTAATACTTTTTGTTTATGTTATTTACCGAATACATATTAACATTACTAAACTTGCCAAATATCATGAAGTTGGACGGTGGTGGCTGCCTATTATTGAGGCTAATTCTCCACTTTGTAAAAATTGTTAGTAGTCCTAATTTAGAGGGAGGGCGAAGGGGGAAGTATGCTAATTTTTTTGGCTTATTAAAAGAGACACTATGTAAAGAATTTGGGTTCTTATATAGCTTATATTATTTTTAACAGAAAATTTATTAAGATAAAATCAAACCAAAAAAAATCTTCAGATAAAATCAATAAATTCAGGTAACTTGGGTTCACTGCGATGTGTGCGCATCATGTCGTCTTTCTCTCAATTAGTGCATCTTTAGCAGCCACGCAAAATTTGTTGTCAGACCTTTCGTTGCCACAGACAGAAAAAATCCAAGACTTGAAAACTAAATCCAAGTCTTGTTCAACTTGAGTATAATTTTCACCCAATAAAATTTACATGCTTCTTTACTTTTCTCATATTCTCTTTATAAGCGGAAAGAAGCACTTAATTGGTGATGTTTACTGGAACTTATGATGTTGAGGTAGAAACGCTTGGATCCACAGATTTTTGCAATGCATGATATATGTACCCATGGAAGCATTGCAAGTGCAGCCAAATCATTTTCGTAATATACCGGGACCAAAAGCGGCCCGCTGATTAGAAAGAGGGATTACTAGCAATCCATGTGCCCTAGAAAGAAAAATGATCGACTTGGCATTATCATGAAATATCATGGGCCATAGTACTTAAATATCACTACCTGAGTTCAATTCAATGAACTTAAATGGCCAAGTTATGCACATCACATGTACTTCCTTCCTTTCTAAGTTCTAGTTAGCATCTAAAAGAGTTTTCAACGAATGATCCATAGTACGCCAATCCGACGGCGTAGACCCAGTATGATCATTATCCCTATGAAACAGAAAAGTTTGCAGCTGGCAATGGATTCCTGGATCATCATGAAGGCAATAAGGTAAAAGGCACCATCAGGTCAGCATGATTAGAGGTCTCCCTCCATGTCACAATAGTCAATCCATTTCCGAAACTATGAGAAAGTGAATCCAAAAATTGTCCACGGAAGACAGAGACAAATACCATATGTGATGAAGCCGAGACTCACAAGGGCGAACACATTGTTGATCCTCGGAGCCATATCTGATGGTGCAGGAAAATGCAATGCCAGGTTGCATGCACCTCTTGTGCCTTGGCCATTGTAGATTGCGGAGATCAAGAGTGCTCAATAATTCTTACAAGTATTGAAGGTTACATCAATAGCATAATTTGTTGAACACAACGTTATGGACTTTAGTATGCCAGAAACTCAAAAGTAATGGGCACGATGATTCCCGTGAATAATTGCAAAGGAGTGACACATAGGTGAATTGCTAATATCATCTCGAAGTAATACATGCAAAAAGCTACACACATCTCCCCCTCACAGAAAAAGATAGGAAAGTCCAATGATCAATCTGTACACTCATAAAAGTCAAGAATCTACTCACTTTTTTATGAATAAAAAATCTAGCAATCGAAGAAAACTACCTCCTGATTACTTGTGTATGTTTTGCTTATGTCTGTCGAGCCCTTGGTAAATCACAACCTGCAAGGAATGTGTTAGTGCGTTGACACATTCTGCACGTGATGTATGTTTTAGTGTGCTGGGCAGCTAAAATCTTGATCTCCTGTAGCTACATTGAGGGTGAAAAGTTCAACTGTCATTGATCCTCCTATAGAATAGCACATAAGCGGCTGACGTTTTTATGCCGTTCTCAGCAATAGGCCTGACATTGCTGTCATCGAAGTCATACCAACGATTCTCTTCTTTATGCTACAGGAAGAACAGTAACATCAGAATAGGATATAAAACAGATACACATCTCCAGACATAATAAATGGATATTATACAAGCAAGCATACCTGCAGAAAACTTTAAATGAAAAAACCAAAAGAATATGTTGTGAATTAAGACATTTCTTTTGTCATATATAGATAGTAAATTATATGCATGCTTTAGTATGCTTATATGACAGTGAATCACACAGGACGTGTGCCACAAAGTTGTCACCATGTGATGATTGAAATAGCTAGACGAAGGGATAAGTAAGAAAAGTTTCCAAGAATCAAATCAACGGATAACAGAGTTGTCACATCCAACCTTCGAACCATGAATTTTTCCTGTGAAAATTTTTACGAGTCTTTGAACTTGAAAAGAAGCAGAATTACCCTGAAATAATGGCTCAGTTTTTTTTTTATTTACAATGGAACATGGAGGCAAAACTTGTAAATCTAAAGCATCAAGTTCGCAGAAGAGAGAAGATTTTAATTGCATACAATGAAAAGGAGAAAACAAACAACAGAAGAGCAACTCACATAGACATATGCAGTGTAGTGACCACCTCCCATATTGCCATAGTGATTACTGATAGCATATAGTCGGTAATGGTTTGATGCCTTTCTGGAATTCCCAACTATATATTTTGTCAAATCCAAATCGTGAATAGGAAAATCTACTAGTGTCCCCAGCTTATTTTTCATGTACTGGTTATACGAGAATCTCTTTAGATGAACTACAAGCACTTCTGGAAACCTCCACAGATCCAGTTTCTTGCTAGCTTGCTGGTGCTTCTTGCAACCGGGGCAATACCTGCATCAACACAAATAAAAAGAGACCTTCATCAACAATAGCCATCATATGGCGTTCAATGCTTGATAAAAAAAGATTTTGTTACTTGCATTTTGGCTATTGGAATACATAGTTTTTCAGTATGTCACGTTAACAGAGACATGCAAGTACATTCTCATAGGAACACATGTACAAAAGAAAAAGGGCGTAACCTCAGGGAATGCCTCTTATCTATGTTTGATGCTAGATTACAGTTATAAAGTTGGAAAATAAAATGGCAGTAGCTAATAGATCAAAATGTATTAAGTAAAAAACAATGCCATATGATCAACGAATCCTAATTCATACATCATTGGTCTCAGTTAACGATAGCTACAGTACAAATAAATAATCATGAGTATTTAGCCAAACCAAGCACTTAAATTAAGTGGTTTAAATCCAAATCTGGATTTCAATAAACAAAATCTGATCATATTTTTTAGTTTAAAATCAGGTTACATTATTGTAACCCAAGATAAGGTAATAACATATCCCAGCAGCTACTGACCTTTGCAGATCAATTATCAGATTTTAATTGAAAAAATCAGGTTATAATTTTTTAAAAAAATAATCAACTTATAATTTTGTAATACGATATCACAAATAACAAATCCCAGCAGCTAATGGCTACTGGAGATCAAAGATCCAACACTTGGAATTAAAGGGAAAAACCATATTTCTGCTGAGATAAGCATAGTTACCACATATCTTCTGGGCCCAGTGGTTCATCCCTCAGGTAAGCTTCAAGACATTCATATAATCTACAAGGCTCTTGACATCTTTTAGGAACACTATGAAATTTGTGTACCTCAGTGAGGGTGTTTAGACGGGATATATCATACTGCTCCAATGCTATATTCTGCCAAGACACCAGCACAAATAAATGCTTTTGCAATTCTGACAATGAAACTGACTCATTCATTTTGACTTCACATTGAAGGACTTGATTTTTTTCATCTGTTAAATGAAAACAGAATTCCTCTCCAACAAATGCATCAGCTTCCATAGCTTCCACTATGCTTTCACCCTCAGAAAAAGAAGATTCTACTTCCATCTCGGTAACATTAATAGCACTGCCAGTGTGTGTTTTTTTATTATCAACTGAAATATCGCCTTGACTTGTTTGGAATGGTTCCAACAATTTCTGCAAGAGCTTTTTGAGGATGGATCCATCAACATCGAACACCAAATGTCTTCCAACTAGAACTCCTTTTGCCAATGATGTAATAAAACAAGGATAAAATCAGAAGTAACCAACAAAAATCAAGCATGTAGCACGAACATCAACATTCCACATCAAATTTTAAATTCAAGAAGTCAACCCTCTTTCACAAAAGCTTAAACTTGTGGAGACAGATTATTTTTAATATGCATGTTTTAATAATTTCCTCAATAGAAGATTTATCACTCATCTTTTTACAAACACCCCTCCATGCAAGTGAAATTACATGGATAGTAAGTTGTAAGTAATCGAACACTAACGGTCTTGCACAGGGCAAAGCAAAAACAAATTAAGAAAACAATCGTTCAGAAATTTCACAAACTTACTCTTCCATGCATTGGTGCACAAACACAAGCAATGGGCCTTTACTTGTATTCTTGGGTAACCTATAGGCTACCAGATGATCATCATCTCTTATCAAAGATAATGAATAAGATGGAAGTTCTAGAAAGCAAATAATGCGGTGAGCATAAACCTGCGGATGACAAGCTCGCTTAGTCCAAATCATATAAACAAATATAAACAAGAAGCCCAACTAGCAAGTATCAGACATGAGATAATGCTCTGAAACATACCTCAGCAACTAACAGATCTTCATCAACTCTTAGGGCACAAGCAACACTTAGACCATGAGGAAGATCTTTCAGTTGACCAGACTTTGGCACACTTATTGTGTATTCAGAGAACTTTGCACTTCCATCACCACAAAAGACAGTTACAGTCATTGTCCTCATCATTGTTGATGGCAGGGGCAGGGACAAGTACATGAATGGATCAAACGTAAAGGATACTTTGGTGCAAACAGGGCATACTAATGTTGACTTGTACTGACCTTGGAATTTCTCAATGTAATCAGAAAAGTATAAAATGAAGCATGCAAGATGGAGATAAAAGTTGTCTCACTAAGTATCGCAAATAGCAGATCTCAAAAAAGGATATACAATACTTTGGAAACAAAAAGTGCATCATGAAGCTTCAGTGACGAAACACAAAACATTATTTTCTCAAACCATGCAAAAAACCAGACCAGACACTAGGACACATTGAAAAACTCTTGGCCATTGGGCATAATAAACAATGGCCATGTTAGGACATCCAATATATTTTTAGCACTAGCATATTGAGCGAAGAAACTGAAAGATCCCACATAACATATTGACACGCAAGGTGAAGTAATTATCTTCAGATGCATAAAATTACTCACTTGGCACATGTCAACAATGATGGAGTCATTTCGAGCTAAATGATTACCCCAATATTCTTCTGCTACTTCTTCAGCGGTACAGTCCTCTGCATCTTTAGATTCAAGGTATGGCTTACACCTTACACAGTTCAGATCTTCATGAAGCCCATCTAACAAAAAAGCAAGGAGCTCCTGAGAACCGCGCATAAAAAAATACTTCAATGATATTTTATCCAACACCCTTAATGGCGTCCAGTAGGACCAGTAGTTTTTTTTTTTTTGAGGGAAAAAAGGATGACCACCAAGCTATGTGGTTGTCATCCAGATGTATATATAACTATGGGATGAAAATGATATACAAGTGTGAGCTCGACCAGTACTACAAGTTACCATATCAGAATGTTGCCTTTTCCAACAACAACAACAACAACAACAAATCCTTATCCCACTAGGTGGGGTCGGCTACATGGATCATACGACGCCATCGTTGATCCATGTTCATGAGATTCGACAGGATTTTACGCTGGTTGTCGGGACCTAACACAACCCTCCTCCTTTATCCGGGCTTGGGACCGACTATAAAACATAGGCGGAGTTTAAATCGGGATACAGAACAAGGTGTACAATTTCAAAGTCAAATGATAGATTCTATAATGACCAGTCATGAGTTGTAAAAAAAACTTGAATTACAGAACAGAAAGGATAATAAGAAATTTGCAATAGCAATCACTGTAAATGAATAGTCACGAAAAAAAAGAGACAACAATAAAGAAAAAACTCTAGCAAGTATCAGGTGAAGATCATCTAGGCTAGGGGTTTATGATAAAATAAAGACTAATGCAATACCTTTGTGCGGTTCTGTGAACATTTGTCATCCTTAGGAGGCAATGGTTGATGAGGTAACGGCTCAAAAGCTGCTCTCTCAAGTAGACTTAGCACGTCATCAGCCAAAACAAACATATCTTTATCAACACGAACCATTGGAGGAGGCAATTCTTCTAGGTCTATCAGTTTTGATCTCCCTTTCTTGTTCTTGCTCTGGCATTCAAGAGCTTTAAGTCCACTATAAAGTGAATCCATAACTAGGGTAGATGTAACTTCTTTCTCTATGAAGAAGTGCTTTACAACTACTTTCAATATAACATCAGTTTTGTCTTTTGACATGCGTCTCCTAGAATTTACATCAATCCCTATCCAAAAAGCACGAAAACTTTCTCCTAGAATGTTGCCTTTTCCAAATTAAAAAAAAATGACGTGAAAATTATTGACTAACTTGGGAGTCATGTTGGTTATATCCACCAAATTGTGGTGCAAAACGTGCAAGAGTTGACTTGAAATCCCGTGGCGAAACTGATGAATTACCAACTGCCCACACCTTCCTCAATAGATCTCCAAATGCTAAAGCAAGCTCCCCCTAGAGAATATGTAATAATATATATTAAGATAATTTTCCATCAGCAGAAAGAAAAACATCCAAAAGGATTAAACTATCTATTTCTTCCTCGGGTTGAACCCTGTCAAAGATAACGCTGATATAGGAACTATTATTTTGCTTGTAGTTAGGATCGACACAAATGCTTTGTATAAGAAATCTCAGACCCAAAACATTCTTTCCTTCTTCAAAAGCCTTTTAGTTTGAAGTACAGAATTGGCTAAATCTCGCTTGCCATCTCTATTCAGGCCATGAAACACAGTTTTGAAATTAATAGCGCTCGGAATAATTCCACCTTGTAACATTTCCTTGAGAAGCAGAAGTGCATCTTCGGACTTGCCTGTTTTGCAGAGACAACTGATGAACAACGAATATGTTTCAAAGTTTGGGAATGGGCCTTTGAGTTTCATTCGCCAAAAGATGTTCCAAGCATCTGTAACCATCCCCACGTTCATGAAGCCACGAAGCAATGCTGAATAAGTAACAATAGTTGGAAGGCAACCATCATCCTTCATACTTTTGAAGACTTCTAATGCCTTTGCTATTTGATTCTCCTTGCAAAAATGAACGATGAGAGATGCATGTATATGAGTTGTTTGTGACATCCCTGCCCTTCTCATATCCTCCATTTTGTCCAAGGCATCATCCAGTTGTCCCTGTCTAAGTAGCGCATGGATAATACTTCCATAAATATAATGATCAATGGTGCATCCGTGCTGCTGTAGTTCTTCACACAATGTGAGAGCTTCTTTTATGTTACCTGATCTACAGAAAGATTTGATCAGTAATGAGTAGCCAATCTGCTTTGTAAACCCTCCTGTAAATAGAGTTTTTAAGCTACTTCTAGCTTCTACTAGCTTCCTCGACTCACATAAAGAAGAAAAGTATATATCAACCATTTCTTTATCTGGGAGATGTCCAGCATGAATCATTTCTTGAAATAATCTGATTGCTTCATCCACCCTTCTGCCCTTCTTGCCACAAAGAAACACAATCAGATATTTGTAAGCACTACCATTTGGCTCATAACCTTCATTCTTCATCTCTTTGAATGTCCTCAATGAGATCTCAGTAAGACCTGCCTGACCATATTGGGTTATCATAATGGTCCATGTATTTGATGTCACAGGGAGGCTCCTTTTCATTTCCTTGAAAAGATGCCTCATGTGCTTGAAATCTTTGGCACTTCCAGCAAGTTTCATGGCCATGTTGTAGGTTTCCTCATTGTGCACATAACCATTTTGTCTTCCTACCCATGAAAAGAAATGCAAAGCAACGTGGCTGTATCTCTGACAATTAAGAAGAACTGCCTCAACTAATGTAGGTGTAAAGGAGATCATGGTTCTCTCTAGGATTTCTTGCACTACGTTCCAGTCAGTAGAGAGTGATAAGATCCTGCATACTTCTTGAACATCAGTATCACTATAACTTTTTTTTGGTTCAATCATTTTAATATCCTCATCTGACAAATAGTTGGAAACCTCAAATTCTTCATCTGGAGAGTGGTTATCAAGTTGTGAGACAAATTCACTTCCCAGTGTAGCCATTTTAGTGAATTTATTACTTTGTTCAACTTTGCTAGCTTCTTCATTCTCACTGTTTTTATTTAGAGATGACTTGACAATTTATCATCAACCTTCATATTAGAAGCCACCATCTCTTGCAAAATTTTAGAAGCCTCGTTGGGTTTTGAGACCTTACAAAATTCCTTGATGAAAACCGTGTAAGCCTTTCTATTGGGTGTGATCCCATGATTCTTCAAACTCTCTAGAGCTTGCCATGCTTCAGAAACCATGCCATGTTGGATTTGACCTGCAACAACAGCTGTTATTGTCACGATCAATGTTGTCAAACACGTCAAGCAGACACGACATGGAGCAGCCGAGATAACGCGAAATCATATACACGTAACATGACACGGCCGATTCTACCATAAAAATATTTTATATATTAATTAGCATAGAAACTCCGCCTATATTTTATAGCCGGTCCCAAGCCCGGATAAAGGAGGAGGGTTGTGTTAGGCCCCGACAGCCAGCATAAAATCCTGTCGAATCTTATGAACATGGATCAACGAATATATTGTGTTAATGCTAGGTCGTTACCCGTAAGTAACGCGTTGTACAGCTCGGGTACAGTGATAAGAGAGCAAGAGCCGCTGCATCTTCGCCTGAATGCAGTGTTAAATGAGCAAGGGCTACCGCACTCTAATGGACGGAGGCGGTTAAAGAAGCTAGTTCATGAGACTAAGGTCAGATTAGGTTCTTGGAACATTGGGACGTTGAATGGGAAGCGCCTCGAGGTGGCACAAGTAATGGACCAGCGTAAGATTAGTATCTTATGCTTGCAAGAAACTAGATGAGTAGGAGAGGGAAGTAAAGAGATTAGGTTAAATGGTTCCAAACTTTGGTACACAGGTAAGGTAAATGGAAGGAATGGTGTTGGTATTATCGCGGATGCAGAATGGAGGAAGAATGTTATGGAAGTTAAAAGGATTGAGAATCGAATCATATCCGCGAAAGTAATTGTTGGAAAGGAGACTATGAACATTATTAGTGCATATGCACCCCAAGTAGGAGCAGGATCACATCTCAAGGAGAAATTTTGGGCAGATATGGAAGGTTTGATTGAAAGTATACCAACAACCGAGAAAGTTTATATTGGAGGAGACCTTAATGGACATGTTGGTAAAGAGGCAGGACCACATGCAAGGGTTCATGGTGGTTTTGGTTTTGGGGAGTTGAATGAGGAAGGACAAACTATTATTGATTTTTCTTTAGCATACGACCTTAAGATTATCAACACTTGTTTTAGGAAAAGAGAGGAACATTTAATCACATACAAAAGTGGAACTCATAGGTCTCAAATCGATTTTTTCTTGACAAGAAATATTGATAAAAGACGATGTACTAATTGCAAAGTAATTCCTGGGCATGGGGTGACTACACAACATAGATTGTTAGTTCTTGATATGCAAATGAAATGTATAAAACCAAAATCCCGAACAGTTTTTGATCGAAAGATCAAGTGGTGGCAGTTAAAGCGGGAGAAGCGAGAGACTTTTTAGAAGTAAGTTATTAGAGGAAAGTGTGTGGGAGTTAGAAGGAGATGCTAGTATCATGTGGGAGAATGTGGCAAAAAAGGTTGAAATGGTTGCTAAAGCCATTTTAGGAGAATCAAAAGGTTTTGGACCACGAGATAAGGAGACTTGGTGGTGGAATGAGGAGGTCCAAGAAAAGGTGCGTAATAAGAAGAATTATTTCAAGGCGATACACTTGGACAATAGTTCTGACAATTGGGAAAAGTATCGTTTGGCGAAAAGGGAGGCTAAGAAGGCAGTTAGTGATACTCGTGCTAAAGCATATGAGGGGTTTTATAAGGAGTTAGGGACAAAGGCTGGTGAACAAAAGATTTACAAGATTGCAAGGAATAAAGAGAAGGAGTCGAGAGATTTGGATCAAGTAAGATGTATAAAAAATGAAGTTGGCAAGGTTTTAGTTACTGAAGGAGATATTAAGAACAGATGGGAAGAGTATTTCTATAAGCTATTTAATGATGGATGTGAAGGTTCCCGTTGTGATTTGGAGGACTTGACAGTTAGCGAATGTGAGCTTAATAGGTCATTTTATCGTAGAATTAGAGTCTCGGA
Source organism: Pontederia crassipes (assembly GCA_030549335.1). Lineage (NCBI taxonomy): Eukaryota > Viridiplantae > Streptophyta > Magnoliopsida > Commelinales > Pontederiaceae > Pontederia > Pontederia crassipes. The sequence goes on from CM060198.1 coordinate 56,286,749, forward strand.
GGTTAGCGAAGCTCTTAAGAAAATGGAGAATGGTAAAGACATTGAACCGGATGGTATACCGATTGAAGTTTGGAAATGTTTAGGAGAAAAATGTGTGTTGTGGTTATGTAAACTATTTAATGAGATTTTACTGTCGAAAAAGATGCCTGATGATTGGAGATTAAGTACATTAGTTCCTATTTACAAAAATAAAGGGGATATTCAGAATTGTGCAAATTATAGAGGGATTAAACTTATGAGTCACAATGAAATTATGGGAAAAAGTGATTGAGCATAGATTGAGAATGGAGACTAGTATTTCTGAGAGACAATTTGGGTTCATGCCAGGAAGATCCACTACAGAGGCGATTTATTTACTAAGGGGGATGATGGAGAAGTATCGAAGTAGGAGAAAAGACTTACATATGGCTTTCATTGACTTAGAGAAGACGTATGATCGGGTACCAAGGGATGTACTTTAGAAAGCCTTGCAAAAAAAGAGGGTGAGTGTTGCCTACATTAAGGTAATACAAGATATGTACGATGGGGCATTGACTAGGGTTAGGACACCCGGAGGTGAGACAAATGAATTTCCTATAGGAATTGGCCTACATCAAGGATCAGCTTTAAGCCCGTATCTATTTAACTTAGTTATCGATGCTATAACCGAAAGTATCACAGAGGAGGTACCTAAGTGCATGCTATTTGCGGATGATATAGTACTTTTAGCGGATTCAAGAGAAGAGATTAATACAAAATTGGAAATATGGAGAAATATGTTGGAGTAAAAGGGTTTTCGTTTAAGTAGGAATAAAACAGAATATATGCATAGCAATTTCACAAATAAACAACTTAGAGACGATTTGAAAGTTAGGCTAGGGGAGGATATAATTCCTCAAGTGACAAAGTTTAAATATTTATGATCAATTGTAAGACAAGATGGTGAGATTGACGACGATGTTAATCATAGAATTCAAGCTGGTTGGTGTAAGTGGAGGAAAGCCACTGGAGTTCTTTGTGATAGAAAAGTACCCAATAAAGTTAAAAGAAAATTCTATCGTACTGCTATAAGGCCAGCAATGTTATATGGTAGTGAATGTTGGGCTATGAAGGGACAACATGAACGTAAAGTGGGGGTAGCCGAAATGAGGATGTTGAGATGGATGTGTGGTCATACAAGATTAGATAAGATTAGGAATGACAATATACGTGAACGAATCGGAGTGGCTCCTATTAGTGAGAAAATGGTAGAGAATCGTTTGAGATGGTTTGGTCATGTTCAGAGAAGACCATTAGATGCGCCAGTAAGAAGAGTAGATCAAATAATCTGGAGTCCGATTAAAAGAGGGAGAGGGAGGCCAAGGCGGACACTTGGCGAACTAATAGAGCAAGATCTATTGGTGAATAATATACCGAAAGGTTTGGTTACTAATAGAGCGGAATGGCGTCGTATGATCCATGTAGCCGACCCCACCTAGTGGGATAAGGCTTTGTTGTTGTTGTTGTATTAATTAGCATAGACCCAAATAATACATGGCATTTTTCTAAAATGAAGCAGAATTTTGTACTCCTACGAAAAGAAGGGTGGTAAATTGATGATTCAAACGATCTATATCGGATGAATTTCTTTCTTCGATAGAATCGAAGAGAAGAAAATTCCATTGTAGAGCCGTATGCACAAAAGATGCGTTCAATTCTATTTTCTTTTTTTTCATTTTATTATTTTTCCCTTACTTTTAGTCCAATTATGCGAGATAGAAGAACCGTTCATGATGTTATATCAATATCATCAAATCAGGGTTCGGTGGTCCTTATTCTTTTTCAAAAAGGTAGCAACATCCTTTTTATTTTTTGGTATTTCTTTCTATCTATAGAAAAGAAAGATTGATTCCCGTGTGATACACTTTATTTAACCGAAATAGTTTTACCAATTCCGAAAAATTTGACTTTTTTCAAACTTGTTTCGAATTTGAACCTTTCGATTTCTATATTGAAGATATGCTTACAAAGCTGGTCTAACTTATTGATTGTCACTGACCCTAGATTCTTCCCCTTGATAAATGAATCAATTCTTTATGCTCGAGCTCCATGATGTACTATTACTTGAAATCATCAAACCATCGGCCAGCAGAAGCCATGTTTTTTTGCTTGCAAATCTGTAACTGGGGTTGCAGTTTTCGAATACAAAAAACTAACTATAAATATTATAAGTTTTAACACACTAATTAATGAATAAGTACAACCAGATGGAGGTAACCACAAACAAAAAAAAAACTTAATCTAACATTCTGATTCCCTCGGTTCATCTAATCGCAAATGCACAGAGAAAGAGGGAGGGACTGAGCTCGGTTCCTCTGTTTGCAACACATAGAGAAAGAGGGACTGAGGGATGAACCGAGAGGTTCAGCTGTTCGCACATACAAAGAATGAGGGAGGGACCGAGGGAGGTTCCTCTGTTGGCAAACAAATAGAGAAAGTGGGAAGGAGGGAGGACGAGCACAGTCATAATAAACAAGTAGAGAAAGAGGGAGGGAGGGAGGGGGCATCCTTAGGCGGCGAACAGTGAACAGCCACATACAGAGATAGAGAGGGAGGAACAGCATACCTGCAGGAGCGAACGACATCGAGCAGGGGCGGCGGCGTATAGTGGAAGAATGAGGCTGCGGAAACGAACGCCGGCAGTAGTGGACGAACGGCAAAAGGTAGAGGCTTGGAGCTGCAACATCGCGGCGGTGGAGAGCTGGGCATCTGCGAGAGGTGGAGAGAAGCAGGGGATTAGAGAGAAGCTGTTGGAGCAGGGGATTAGGGCAGTCAGGTGAGAAAACGGGGGACGCGATTCTTCTCGCGCAATTCTATTGACATTTAGGAGTGTTCCGGGTTGGGTCGACCGGTTTTACCCCAAATCGGTTTGAGTCGGATTAGTGATCGAATCGGACCCAATCGGTCGGGTCGGGTACGAGTTTAAAAATTTAATCCAAGTTGACGTAATCCGACCCGATTGACTCGACTTTTTATTTATTTTTTTCTTTTTTTATTTAAACTTAAAGCTTATATTTGATTTAAAATTTTAAAAAAAATTGAAATAAAATAGTTTAACTATAGAAATAATATTAAATAGTTAGAAAATATATTTTATGTTTTTAAAGTAATATTTTATCGAAAACGAAGAAGGCCGAGGGGATAGCAGCTTGCGGTTGAAACCGGCTTTCCGGGCTATGCTACTTTGTTACCGGCAGGACTGCAGCTACGACTCGTGAGGCTCAACGAGGCTGGCGATAAGCTGGCGTAATGGGCTCACCAACTTGATCTTCCGCGGGAACCTTATATTAAATAAAATATAAAATAGTAAGAAAAAAATTTAAAAAAAGAAAATTGGGTGATCAGGTAACCCGACCCGACCCGAACCGGCTCGGGTTGGGTCGGATCCAGCCCCCCCAACCTACCTAACCCGATCCGACCAAATTCAATTTGTTCACGGGTCGAGTCCAATCGGACCCGTGAACACCTCTAATTGATAAAACGCGATTCAAGTTGAAAACGGACACGTTTTTGTTTAGGTGGACTCGTAGATTGTGTTTGCACAGTGGAACTTAAGTTCCGATTAGTTCTCAAGAATTAGATGAAAAAGTTTAGATTTGGTATTTAGATGAAAAATGTAATGATGAATATTTAAAAAGTTGATTTGATAGATAAATTTTTAGTGGATGTTTGGATAAAAAGTAAGAATTAAGAATAAAATTTATTATTTTATGAGGTATAAAATTATAGTAAATAAATATATTATGTGTGTATTTATTTAAAATAATAATTAGTGGCAGATAAAAAATATTATACATATTATTAATTTACAATTTATTAAAAAAATAAGTTGCATCATAATATATTAATATTAATTTTGATTAATTTTTTATATGTTATTAATATTATAATTTACGTAAATAATGACTTAAAATCCAAATATAATATAAATTAGATTATTTATAAATTTCCTAGAAACAACTGAAATTTTAACTAATAATTTTTTTTACAAAAATGTAATATTATACATAAGATTTTACATTAAAAATATTATATTATATTATTATAATTTTTTATTACAATATGATGAAATAGAAAAATTAAAAAGAAATTTGATTAATTATTACTAAAATCCTGATTATAATGTATAATAAATATAATTATATAGGTCACTTATTTTTAGACCTATGAGAAAAAAAAAAAGAATGAGTCCTTGCTTCTCAGCAAGAACTAATTGTTCTTGCCAATAATAAAAATAAAAATATGAGAACTTTAGTCAAGTGAACACCTAGATTGTTCCCATGTGTCCCATCTAGATTCGTCAAGTTCTGAATAAAAGTTCTCATCCAAACAGGGCCGTAAAATGATACGATTCTACAAGTCAGATTGCGTTTGCGTTTTTAACTACCTTGCTCCTCAACTATGATATTCTTGTACATCATTTCTTGGCAGAACTCTATAGCAAGCTCCACCTTCCTTGTGTGATACAGGGCACGAAGAATGGCTTCATAAGCTCCATCATCAATCTCATGGCCTGATTTCCTCTTTTCCTCGAATGCACGCAGTGCTTCGCCTATTTGCTTTGCATTCCCATAAATGGAGATAAGAATAGTCCAAGTCTAAAGGTCTCTCCGACACAACTCCCTATCCATATCATTTTCAGCTTCTCTACCAAATCAAAATCCTTAGCCTCGCCAGCTATATAAATCATCGTATTGTATGTCTATGTAGAGTGGGGAAAACCTGGTTGAAGCTTGACCCAGTGGAAGAACCGGAGAGCCAAATCTCCAACCTTAAAACACCTCTTCAACACCATCTCGACAACTGCTGGACTGAATGACATGTCCAACTCTTGCAACCGCTGACCCATGCTCATTTCCGAGCCGCCCGATCGAACGACCTCAGTCACCTTGTGAGCAATCGGACTGACGTCGTCCAAGATTGAATTTTCAGCATTAGCAACCGCTAAGAGAGACGTTTCAGACCCGCAGGCTTCGAAATATCCAACATCGCCGGCCTCTTCGGCAATTCTGCGAACACTTGACCCGCCTGTGCTCGTTACCACATGGCCGAAGGTGGTGCCTTTTGGGGACAAGGCATTAGAGTTCTCAACAGCACAAAAGTTGTCTGCTACAAGCTCTGTGATCTTTTGGTGCAAGGAGGGAGGACGAAGTGGAGGAGCGGACTTTTTGGATTGCTTCTTTCTACGTGGCGTCTTTGAGGACTTGCAGCGGGCGAGGCCATGAGAAGCTGCGGCGTTCTGCGACAAAAATCTGAATACGCTCTTCATCTGCTACCCCCAGCAGATGCTTTTGGTTCAGGTAAAAATTTCTACTTTATGCCATCAGATGATGTCGCCGCCGGTTGTGGCAACAGAGAGCAGGCGAGAGAAGGAGAAAAGGAAGGCGGCGCCACCAAGCCGCCCCTCCGTCTTCCTCACTTTTTTATTATATAAAACACATTATATATCTATTTTTTTTCAAAATGAAAAATACGATGAAAGAAGAAAAAAAAAAGACATTTTTTCTTGTTTGTAAATAGCTTAGGATTTTAGGGTTCAAGCGAATTAGTTGCCATTAAAAATACAACGTTAGCTATCAATCACAATAAATAATAAATTGCTTACTTTTTCTTATTTTTACTTGTATTTTAGTCAGTGTATTGACATCAAATCGGCTCATCTATCATGGAATAATTATGATTAATGGTCACATAAATTTGACAATAGGAACTAGGACATAAATTCAACAGTAGAATCACTTATCATTAGTTTTCTCCATATTCAAAATTCTCTATTTTCTTTGGGTCCTATATGCACGGGATCATCTAATTCTTTGTGATGTTTGGTTGATGAATAATAATCCTTGTAATAAAGATGATTATTCTGATATATTAAAAATTTTGGGAGTTTGCGTATAGAATAAATGTTATTCCATCTTTTTTTATAAAATAACTTATCTTTGTAAAACACACTATTTAAGAGGATAATTTTTTTTATTAATACTAACTTTGTCTTTTATCTTTTTTAAGGTTTTGACAAAATAACAAAGAATAACATCCTATTTTATATTTATACGCATATATATTTTTATTTGAGTTCACTACGATGTCGTCTTCTCTCAATTAGTGCATCTTTAGCAGCCATGCAAAATTTATTGTCAGACGGACCTTTCGTTGCCAAAGTTGCCAAAGACTGATAAAAGTCCAAGACTCGAAAACTAAATCCAAGTCTTCTTCATCTTGAGTCGACCTTCTCTTATCTTATCGAAGTAAAACTACTCAATCGAACGGTGCTCGGTGAATCACCCCTTCACTTGAAAACTAAATAAAAATCATGAGTATAATTTTCACCCAATAAAAAATGTGTTTCTTTACTTATGACTTATGAGTCTTTACTTTTCTTATAATCTCTTTATAAGAGGAAAGGGAAAAAAAGGACTCAGCTACCCGACCAAGTAAGAAGCACTTAATTAGTGATGTTTACTGCAACTTATGATGTTGAAGTAGAAACGCTTGGATCATGCATGATATATGTACCCACGGGAGCATTGCAAGTGCAGCCAAATCATTATCGTAATATACCGGGACCAAAATCGACTTGGCATTATCATGAAATATCATGGGCCATCGTACTTAAATATCACCTGAGTTCAATTCAATGAACTTAAAAGGCCAAGTTATGCACATCACATCACAAGTTATGCAACGGATTCCTAGATCATCATCAAGGCAATCATCAGGTCAGCATGCATGATTATAGGTCTTCCTCCATGTCACAGTAGTCAATCCATTTCCGAAACTATGAGAAAGTGGATCCAAAAATTGTCCATGGAAGACAAAGATAAATACTATATATGATGAAACCGAGACACACAAGGGCGAACACATTGTTGATCCGCGGAGCCATATCTGATGGTGCAGGAAAATGCAATGCCAGGTTGGATGCACCTTTTGTGCCTTGGCCATTGTAGATTGCGGAGGTCAAGAGTGCTCAATAATTCTTACAAGTATTGAAGGTCACATCAATAGCATAATTTGTTGAACACACTGTTATGGACTTTCAGTCAAATGTGCCTCCATTCAGATGTAAAGATGCAAAGGGCACGATGATTCTCGTGAATAATTGCAAAAGAGTGACACATAGGTGAATTGCTAATATCATCTCAAAGTAATACATGCAAAAAGCTACACACATCTCCCCCTCACAGAAAAAGATATGACGCAGACAAAGAATAGGAAAGTCCAATGATCAATCTGTACACTCATAAAAGTCAAGAATCTAATCACTTTTTGATGAATAAAAAATCTAACGATTGAGAAAAAACTACGTCCTGATTACTTGTGTATGTTAGTCGCCTTAATTGCTCAAGTATGTCGAGACCTTGGTAAATCATATCCTGCAAGGAATGTGTTAGTGTGTTGACAAGGAGTTTCTGGAAAAACGTTTTGTGCACGTGATGTATGTTTTAGTGTGCTGGGCAGCTAAAATCTTGATCTCCTGTAGCTACATTGAGGGTGAAAAGTTCAACTGTCATAGATCCTCCTATAGAATAGCACATAAGCGGCTAACGTTTTTATGCCGTTCTCAGCAATAGGCCTGACATTGCTGTCATCGAAGTCATACCAACGATTCTCTTCTTTATGCTACAGGAAGAACAGTAACATCAGAATAGGATATAAAACAGACACATCTCCAGACATAATAAATGGATATTATACAAGCAAGCATACCTGCAGAAAACTTTAAATGAAAAAACCAAAAGAATATGTTGTGAATTAAGACATTTCTTTTGTCATATATAGATAGTAAATTATATGCATGCTTTAGTATGCTTATATGACAGTGAATCACACAGGACGTGTGCCACAAAGTTGTCACCATGTGATGATTGAAATAGCTAGACGAAGGGATAAGTAAGAAAAGTTTCCAAGAATCAAATCAACGGATAACAGAGTTGTCGCATCCAACCTTCGAACCATGAATTTTTCCTGTGAAAATTTTTACGAGTCTTTGAACTTGAAAAGAAGCAGAATTACCCTGAAATAATGGCTCAGTTTTTTTTTTATTTACAGTGGAACATGGAGGCAAAACTTGTAAATCTAAAGCATCAAGTTCGCAGAAGAGAGAAGATTTTAATTGCATACAATGAAAAGGAGAAAACAAACAACAGAAGAGCAACTCACATAGACATATGCAGTGTAGTGACCACCTCCCATATTGCCATAGTGATTACTGATAGCATATAGTCGGTAATGGTTTGATGCCTTTCTGGAATTCCCAACTATATATTTTGTCAAATCCAAATCGTGAATAGGAAAATCTACTAGTGTCCCCAGCTTATTTTTCATGTACTGGTTATACGAGAATCTCTTTAGATGAACTACAAGCACTTCTGGCAACCTCCACAGATCCAGTTTCTTGCTAGCTTGCTGGTGCTTCTTGCAACCGGGGCAATACCTGCATCAACAAAGAAAAAGAGACCATCAACAATAGCCATCATATGGTGTTCAATGCTTGATAATAAAAGATTTGTTACTTGCATTTTGGCTATTGGAATACATAGTTTTTCAGTATGTCACGTTAACAGAGACATGCAAGTACTTTCTCATAGGAACACATGTACAAAAGAAAAAGGGCGTAACCTCAGGGAATGCCTCTTATCTATGTTTGATGCTAGATTACAGTTATAAAGTTGGAAAATAAAATGGCAGTAGCTAATAGATCAAAATGTATTAAGTAAGAAACAATGCCATATGATCAACAAATCCCAATTGTTTTAAAGGATGCATCATTGGTCTCAGTTAACTATGGCTATAGTACAAATAAATAATCATGAGTATTTAGCCAAACCAGGCACTTAAATTAAGTGGTTTAAATCCAAATCTGGATTTCAATAAACAAAATCCGATCATATTTTTTAGGTTAAAATCAGGTTACATTATTGTAACCCAAGATAAGGTAATAACATATCCCAGCAGCTACTGACCTTTGCAGATCAATGAACAGATTTTAATTGAAAAAATCAGGTTATATTTTTTTAAAAAAAATAATCAAGTTATTATTTTGTAATACGATATCACAAATAACAAATCCCAGCAGCTAATGGTCACTGGATATCAAAGATCCAACATTTGGAATTAAAAGGAAAAAACATATTTCTGCTGAGATAAGCATAGTTACCACATATCTTCTGGGCCCAGTGGTTCATCCCTCAGGAAAGCTTCAAGACATTCATATAAGCTGCAAGGCTCTTGACATCTTTTAGGAACACTATGAAATTTGTGTACCTCAGTGAGGGTGTTTAGACGGGATATATCATACTGCTCCAATGCTATATTCTGCCAAGACACCAGCACAAATAAATGCTTTTGCAATCCTGACAATGAAACTGACTCGTTCATTTTGACTTCACATTGAAGGACTTGACTTTTTTCATCCGTTAAATGAAAACGAAATTCCTCTTCGACAAATGCATCCGCTTCCATAGTTTCCACTGTGCTTTCACCCTCAGAAAAAGAAGAGTCTACTTCCATCTCAGTAACATTAATAGCACTGCTAGTGTGTGTGTTTTTATTATCAACTGAAATATCGCCTTGACTTGTTTGGAATGGTTCCAATAGTTTCTGCAACAGCTTTTTGAGGTTGGATCCATCAACATTGCTTGGCAGTGATGTCATAAGGGGAACACCAAATGTCGTCCAACTAGAACTCCTTTTGCCAATGATGTAATAAAACAAGGATAAAATCAGAAGTAACCAACAAAAATCAAGCATGTAACTATCATGAACATCAACATTCCATGTCAATTTTTTAAATTCGAGAAGTCAACCCTCTTTCACAAAAGCTTAAACTTGTGGGGACAGATTATTTTTAATATGTATGTTTTAATAATTTCCTCAATAGAAGATTTATCACTCATCTTTTTACAAAAACCTGAATTTGTTGGGATGACAGACAGTTTTTTTGGTTTACATACATCAGATAGCAAAATTGGGATATTATTTGAAAGCGCAAAAAAATAGGGAGTCCCCATATTGTTTTCATGTATTATGTTTTGCATTCTTCAACCAAATGGGTCACTTCCTGTTTTATGTTGTTAATAAACACAATTACCTCCATGCAAGTGAAACTACATGGATAGTAAGTTGTAAGTGCTTGAACACTAATAATCTTGCACAGGGCAAAGCAAAAACAAATTAAGAAAACAATTGTTCAGAAATTTCACAAACTTACTCTTCCATGCATTGGTGCACAAACACAAGCAATGGGCCTCTACTTGTATTCTTGGGTAACCTATAGGCTACCAGACGATCATCATCTCTTATCAAAGATAATGAATCAGATGGAAGTTCTAGAAAGCGAATAATGCGGTGAGCATAAACCTGCGGATGACAAGCTCGCTTAGTCCAAATCCTATAAACAAGAAGCCCAACTAGCAAGTATCAGACATGAGATAATGCTCTGAAGCATACCTCAGCAACTAACAGATCTTCATCAACTCCTAGGGCACAAGCAACACTTAGAGCATGAAGAAGATCTTTCAGTTGACCAGACTTTGGCACACTTATGGTGTATTCAGAGAACTTTGCACTTCCATGACCACTGAAGACAGTTACAGTCATTGTCCTCATCATTGTTGATGGCAGGGGCAGGGACAAGTACATGAATGGATCAAATGTAAAGGATACTTTGGTGCAAACAGGGCATACTAATGTTGACTTGTACTGACCCTGGAATTACTCAATGTAATCAGAAAAGGATAAAATGGGGCATGCAAGATGGAGATAAAAGTTGTCTCATTAAGTATCGCAAATAGCAGATCTCAAATAAGAATATACAATACTTTGGAAACAAAAAGTGCATCATGAAGCTTCAGTAACGAAACACAACATTATTTTCTCAAACCACGCAAAAAACCAGACCAGACACTAGGACACATTGAAAACTCTTGGGCATAATAAACAATGGTCATGTGAGTACATCCAATATATTTTAGCACTAGCATATTGAGCAAAGAAACTGAAGGATCCCACATAACATATTGGCATGCAAGGTGACGTAATTATCTCCAGATGCATAAAATTACTCACTTGGCACATGTCAACAATGATGGAGTCATTTCGAGCTAAATGATTACCCCAATATTCTTCTGCTACTTCTTCAGCGGTACGGTCCTCTGCATCTTTAGATTCAAGGTATGGCTTACACCTTACACGGTTCAGATCTTCATGAAGCCCATCTAACAGAAAAGCAAGGAGCTCCTGAGAACCGCACATAGAAAAATACTTCAATGAAATTTTATCCAACACCCTTAGTGGCGTCCAGTAGGACCAGTACTATAAGTTACCATATCAGAATGTTGCATTTTCCAAATTAAAAAAATGACGTGAAAATTATTTACTAACTTGGGAGTCATGTTGGTTATATCCACCAAATTGTGGTGCAAAACGTGCAAGAGTTGACTTGAAATCCCGTGGTGAAACTGATGAATTATCAACTGCCCACACCTTCCTCAATAGATCTCCAAATGCTAAAGCAAGCTCCCCCTAGAGAACATGTAATAATATATATTAAGATACAAAACGTATTTGATCCCAAACCAACTTTGCCAAAAGCAAGGAACTAACAAGTAAAGCATACCCATAAAATATACGAAAAGATAGCCTACCTTCATTCCTAATGGGTTTTCTTGATTTATTTCTCTACAGTAATCACCAAGAAAAAAGTCAACAAGCTCTGGTGTGTGAATCAAGCATTGGATTGCACTATTCATGAAACATGTATTTCCAAGATTTTCAAGCCCTGTTAAACCTGTTCCTTTCTTGCTACCTGGCAGAAAATTAGAGATACTAGTCCTCAAGTTATCATTGCTGTCAAGTGACCCACCATTAGCTTGTTGCAATAATGTGTCATTCCTCTTAGAACTCAGATTTTCTGACAAAGCATATAAGTGCACCTCTAATATAATCTGCATATTAAGAAAATCAGAAACTACAGTCATAAAAGGACAACTTAATGCAAAACATTAAAATTTTCTTTATGAATGAAAGAATTAAATTATTCAACACCTGGTTACGATTGTTAGTCTTTGCCATAAAGTAAACAAAAAGAATATCAAGAGAAGGGACATCTATGGCACACAACAAATTTTTTCATTACCTCTTGATCTGACTTTTGATTGCAATCATGAGGCCATCTATTCCACTCATTCATAAGTATCAGGTTTGTTTGCTCAGAGAAGTCCCAAATATGAACCTGACAGCATATAGACAGTAAATAATGCATTGCTAAAACATTGAGCCAACAAAAAATTGCTTGGAGCTGAAAGCAGAAATGATCCTCCATTGACGTACATACCGGTTCATTGTCCATACAGAAAAGTTTGTTTGCCCTTTTGTAAACCTCAATTGGATTATCCTGAAAAAACTTGTGGATTTTAGCAACAATAAGAAATGGATCCATCTCATAATAGTAAATTGTGGTCATTTTAAACATCAATGAAAGCGGCTAACACTCTTACAACCAAGATCAGACGTTGTTTTTCCTTTTTTTCTTTTGACAAAAGACATTGTCTTTCTAATTAAGCAGAAAGAGGAAATACACAATAAAAAAATATGGCCCAGCATAATGGTCGTAACTAGCAGATGAGTAGTGCAGAAAGAGAACATGTTTCAGAAAATTGAATAAATTATTTATGATCAACCAGCCTACTTCCGTTCATTATTTATGTTTCATACTCGGCTTTGTTGGACAGATACTCCTTGTATGCATCAGCATCCTTTGATTCAGTGAAAGTTTATGGTCTCTAATGCCACTGATTTAACGTTTATGAGTGGTACACGAAGAGGTGATGATGCAACCCATCCAATTCCTCTTTGTGATTCGATCTTGATATGATGTTGACCTGTCGTTGTCTTTCTCATCAGCTCCCACAAGCATGCCGATCATTACTCTCCTGTCGAGGAGCCACCTCTCGTTCAAACTCAGCCACCATCTTCATCCTCCCCTGGATCCTACTCCCAAACCACGAGCAACAAAGAGGTGAGACGAGACCATGGCTTTGACCCTTATCATGGACTTGAACCCAACGAAGAGGTGAGTCAAGAGACTCAAGGCCCTGACCTTGAAAAAAAACACCAGCCAACTGACCAAGTCACCCACAATAATTCCCATGCCATGTATGTCAGAAACTGATTCAAAGCCAACAATCTGCAAGCCTTCACCACCTTGGGTGGTCGAGAGACATGCAATTGGCATTCATCTCCATCACGAAGTGGCAGAGTAAGAAGACTCCAAGATCATTCTCTAGACATTCCTCAACCTTTTTCTCATCAGACATCTAACTCTAAGTCCACTTTGAGGTAATTAGCATTGACCTTTTATTTCTGAACTTTTAATGATGATTTACTCTCCAAATGTTGCTTTCGCATTCTGGTCCTGATTGTGATCTTTCAGCCTGTTATGGAAACACGCTAATCTGGGATTCGAAAACTATTCAGTTACAGGGTGGTTCCTCTTTTTGGAAAGGTGTCTCCCAGGTGCTTCCTCGACTGAGGTCCTTTTTCTGCCCTGTCCTTGGCTCGTTTCATTTTCTGGCATGATAATTGGCTTCCTGCCGGGCCACTGGCTGTCCACTTTCAACGGCTATTTGCTCTACCCAGAATAAAAATGCCACTCCTGCGGAGGTGTGGGAGGACGCCTCTGGTCTGGGAATTGGTTACTGGTCCCAACCAGTGTTGTAAGACCCGGACCGCCGGTCGAACCGGTCCGACCATGACCCGGATCTTAAAGCGGTCTATGGGTCACCAAAAAACTGGAGTGTCATCAAACCGGATTGAACCGGTCAAAACCCAAGTTCAACCACTGAACCAGCCAGTTTTTTGGACCATCCGGATTTTTAAAATATGAAGAAATGATTGATAATAATAGGATTCAAACCCTGGTCTTCTTGAGGCCTCAATAAGACAATAACCACTCAACTAAGTGTTGATATGTGAAAAGTATCCTAATTATTTTTAGTTCTTTGTCGACATGAACAAAAGGGCCGGGGAACTATCAGCTGCAGAACTGGAGAACCTCATGACTGTTGTTGCCAATCCTCGTCAGTTCAAAATCCCTGACTGGTTTCTGAACAGGAAGAAGGATTACAAGGATGGGCGATACTCTCAGGTTGTTTCAAATGCACTGGATATGAAACTTAGGGATGACCTTGAGAGACTCAAGAAGATAAGGTATGATATCTTTGAAAGTAGCTTTACTTTTAACAGCAGTTAACTCTGATATTTGCTTTCATTATTTGCTGGGCTCTCATGTTGCTAATTTCTGTGTTTTTTTTGTTAATATGGACGTTTTTATTATATATATGGTTTATTTATCGTTAACTTGTTTAATGTTCAGATTTTTCATTCTTATAAACATTTTCTGGAAATATTTTCAACATCCCTTGATGTTCTTTTCATCCATTCAGTATTATTGTTTAAATTCAGTTGTGATGATCATCCTATCTTGATGCTTTTTATTTCTTTACTCGGTGTTTTAGCTCAATTAATGTGTGCCTGTATATGCTTGAGATAATTCCGCCTATGTTTTATAGCCGGTCCCAAGCCCGGATAAAGGAGGAGGGTTGTGTTAGGCCCCGACAGCCAGCGTAAAATCCTGTCGAATTTCATGAACATGGATCAACGAAGCGTCGTATGATTCGTATGATCCATGTAGCCGACCCCACCTAGTGGGATAAGGCTTTGTTGTTGTTGTTGTTTTGTTGTTTTATAGATGTTTAAATTTTAAACTTCATCCTCTAATGAAAATAAAATGTTAGATAATTTAATTTTTCAGATTTTATCACTTTATATTAAATTGATATTAATAACTAATTCAATGGATTATGAGTTTATATATTATTTATATGTTCAATATCAACATAAAAAAATTTGGACTATTTTATCTATTAAAATTTTGTTATGCTTTAATATATATATATACTATATTAATTATTAACAAATATATGTTCACAAATATTTTATTCAATACATCTTTATACTATTTTATTAATAACAGTCTCACCATTCAGGTCAACAAGTTCGACCAGTTCGACCTGACCCGACTACCTTTCCGGGTAGATGCCCGGTCCGGGTTTTACAGCATTGGTCCCAAACTTCAATAACACACTCTCAAATCAACATTTCACTCAGCTGCGGGAATTAATGAACCTCATCTGCCCATATACAAGCTGAACAACTATGCAAATGATGGCTGGTGCTGGTCAAGGGATGTCTTTAGTGTCAAACAAGCTTATGATGTCCTGTGTGCACCAGGTCATCCCGAGGATAATGACATGCTAACTGATTGTCATCTAATCTGGAAAACCAAGGCCCCTCTCAAAATCAAAATTTTCATTTGGCTACTGAGAAGAAGACGGATACCAACAGCCTCATATTGTGCGCTGGCTCACTGGGATGACATCTACATGCAAGATGTGTAACGACAACTCTGTGGAAGACACAAAGCATCTCTTCTTCAGCTGCGATGTCTCAAGGAAGGTATGGGCTAATGCTAGAATTGACTGGATTTCCAATAGGTCCAAACTGGACTTTTGGACCGTTTTTCGACGTGGTGGAACCTTTGGTCCCACCACAACCTACAGATATGAAGAAGTCGGGTTCTTCTCTTCGCTATACTTTGGGCTACCTGGCTACAGAGGAATAAATTGATTTTCCAGAACAATAGATGCTCATGGCTCATGCTTTTTTTTTATACAATGGGTGGTGCTCTCTTTGACGCATTCATGATGTATTTGTGATACAGCATTGTAAACTCTGAACCTTTACTTGGCTCTTTAATATATGGTTTTAGTTTCCTCTCAAAAAAGCTATTTCTGGAAACTTAAATCAGAAGATAACACAAATCCATTGTTTTGTGGGATGCAAAAAGATGGGATCGGGTAACATAAACCACCAAAACTAGCCCTCTTACTAAAACAGTGAAATTTACCACAAGAAAATTCCTGAATTTTCAGATTAATATATACGTGACAAGTTTCGTCCATTTTTTCCTATTCTACCCTTCAAAATAGCTTTCTTGTTCTTTTACTGATATGCACAGAGTTTACTAGCAACTAAGCCATGGAAAAGAAATCCCGTTTATAAATTTTGTACGACAAAAATTTTCTGTCATGGATTAATGTATAGATGCAACCAAACATAAAATCAAATTGCGAATTCAGAAGCTAGAATCTCATTTTTCAGGAATTTCAATTATATTAAAATAATAGCATTTGTGTGAAAATACTTTTGCATTCAATCAACTAGACTGCTAAAAAGGGGGAAAACATGCCAGATGTTTTTTTTTTCTTTTTTGAAAGGGCAACATGCCAGATGTAATTAAGATGCAAGACATCAGAATATGCAGAGAAGAAAAATGAAACGCAAAATCTGAAAGCTGAATGTGGGGAGATATCAAAGATATTGACCTTTTTGCTTATCTTCACAATCAAATTGTTAGTTTCTCTCATCACAGATATCCTTAGTGTCAATGAATAAGCATCAATTGTTCCATCTTCAGTATATGATGAACTCCCATTTTTCTTCATTGTCAAGCTAGAGTCACTATGTCTGTAAGATGAAGAAGTAATGTTAAAGACCAATGAAAGAACCAAATAGGATAATTCCTGAAATTATATCTAATGCAAGTAAGATGCACACAAACTTGCAATTACATATGAATAATAAGTTATAAGACTTCTATTTTCCATTCAATTAATATCTCTTTGTAGGGGTAAAAGGATGACCAAATCTAGACAATGTGAATGTTTAACATAAAAAACATTGATATTGCTACTAGAAGCACAGTGGCAGGACATCCATAAAAAATTATTGCAAAAAAATTCTAAGAACCAATCCACCGAAGCTCAAAACAAAACAAATGAGTCAAATATATGCTTACCAGTTTCTAGAGATTGTTATGCTTCCTAATGTTACGGAGTAATATTTTTTAGAAGAATTCATGGTAACATTACAACTAAGTTTTCTGTTCATTACTGTTATTATTGAATTTCATTCAGATTTGACAAATGGCAGTGTGATAACCAAATGGATATTTATGTAACATTCTTGTCTAGACGTCATATTACCTCATTTGGACCTTGCCCTGCATGGTTTTGTTAAAGTGCATCACGTCTAGTCGAGATCATGTCCAGCGTCCCTTCCGTAGCTTGTTCATGTGGAGGTAACTCAAAAGGCATGCCTCTTGAATCCTTTCCTCCTTAGGGAACTCAACATCTTCGTTCGGTGATCGCACCACATCATGGCACATAAGCCTATGCAAAGCGACTCCAGTACCATATGCAACAACCTAGACTAACCGTGATATTGTCCATTCTAGGTCTTGGCCCACACGGGCTGGTCCCACTACAACAACAACAACAAAGCCTTATCCCACTAGGTGGGGTCGGCTACATAGATCATACGACGCCATTCCGCTAGTCAAAATGGCAACTAATATTAGAGTGGCACAACTGTCTATTTCCCTTAGGGACTCTGTAGTGGGTTCTAAAGGTGAACCTTATGGATTCTACAAGTGCATTCCACTGTGCATCCTCAATGTCACACTTAGCTCCTCATAGTGCTTATCCTCTCATGGTTTTCTTATATGCATCATGTTTAATTAAGATCATGTTCTCATATACATGCATCATTTCTTAGTAACTTGTTCACGTGAGGATAATCCAAGGCACACCATTTGTCATGCACGAGCTAGGCCACTAGTTGTTTTGTCGCTCTTTTTTTTTTAGAAGAGTTTTGTAGCTCATTTGGTTTCAGTGTAATTCTTGTACTTTTCAAGGAGGGATATGCTATGTCGATAACATTATTTTTGTGAGGCGGAAAAAGATGATTATCCAAAGCCATTCCTTTCATCATGAGTTAGAGTTTATTTAAGCAATTACAGTTATCTGTTATACATAGACCTTCTAAATATGTAATAGGAGACAGGTCCACGCATGATTTGAGATTGATAGGGGGAAGGCATAGGCGAGGACTACACTAACGTAGATTACAACTTTGAACACTCAGGAGTCAGGACAGAGGTACAGCAGCTTCTTTTCTACCAGTAACTTAATACAAGCGGGCTCTCTCAAAAGAAAATACAGGAAAGCCACATCTTTCCAGATGAAAAAAATTGAACTGAAGGTTCACGATTACAAAACAAACACCACCTAGAAGAGCCTCATAAGCATGGCATTGCAAAGACTGATCTTTTTTCTTTTCTTTTTTTTTTATGAGGAAAAGGATGAACACCAAATTAGGGTGTCATCAGTGAATATATATCATGTGGAAAATGTACAAGTTTAACTGTATAAGCTCTCAAGGAGAGGGCGGCAAAAAAGGAGGAAGATTGATCAATTTGGTTAACTTCAATGATACTTTAATTCACACCAAATTCAACCTACCCATCCATCAAAGAGAATGTATCTGGCTTATACTCTTAAACTAATGTGAGCTGCATGAGACATCCAAGATCGCTGATGCCTAACAAGGTGTTAATGAATCAACACCGATCTAACACGTTACTTCTCTATGAGGATGAGATCTGTCTATCTTATATTGGTCGGGATGCGATCGTACAAATTAATGGAATAGCTAAAGAAAATATCTAAACTGATGCCTAACAAGCCGAACGAACCAGTATCAAATTCTAAGCATTGGAACGCCCCCAAAACAAATCCAAACTCACCGGCTAAGCGCCTCCATCCACAAACCCGACGGAACCAATGCGTAGCTCCGACCGCCGAGGACTGCCCCGGGGGCGGCCTCCGCCTCGCGGTCCCTCGACCCCTCGTCCTTCCGGAGAGTGAACACCAGAGCGGAGGCGAACAAACAGTTGATGAGCTTCATCCCGTACGAAGACGGCCCCTGCGTCTCCACCGCGTACGGAACCCCGTACGCCGGCGGCCCCTCGCCGCCCGCGAGGTCCCACGCCCCCCGCCACCACCTGGCCAAAACCCAAAAGAAAGAACGGTGAGCAGCAAAACATGAGGAGGGCACCAACGGCGAGGGACAAGAGGGGTACGGTTACCGGTAGGGAACGAGCAGGACCCTGTCGCCGCCATCGGAAGGGGAGTAGGAGGAGGTGGAGGCGTGGACGGAGGAGGAGACGAAGGCAGCGGCTGTGACGGTGCTGGCGGTGGGATCGGCCATCGCCGCAGGCTGCCTCCGGGGAGGAGGAGGCGGCGGCGGCGGGGGCGGAGACCGGAAGAGTTGCGGCGCAATGGTGGCGGAGAGGAGAAGAAGTGGGAGAGGAAAATGGTGGGAGGAAGAGGGTGAAGAGAGCAGAGCATGGTCGCGAGATCGGAGGATTTGGAGAAGATAATAAAAATATAATATTATAATAATAATAATAATAATAATGAGATGTTTCCCATCGTCGTCTCGATAGTGGGTCGCTGTCGGTCTTGAGAGGCAAAGCTATTTTTGGCAAATTCTCCGCCTTTTCTTTTCTTTTTCTTTTTTTTTACTCCTCGGATAGCGCGATTCCGAAAGTACCCCTTATTTTTTTCCTATAATTTTTTTTAATTATGATGAATTTAACAAATTTAGTCCGACAATTTAATCGAAATTGTCACTCGAATCTTTTCATCTAACATTAATAAGTTTTTTATCTTTATTTTTTTATATTTTACATTAAAAAAACTAACATGCACTCTGCTCTTGATATAAATGCCTTCTTTTTTTTTGGTAGATTCTGGCCAAACGTTTTCAGTTGAAAGCTAAAATTCTGTAGTTGAAAATAATAAGGCGATGGAAATAAATTTACTACTCGGAAGGTAGGAAAGGTTTTTATTATACATGCATCCAACCGCTCATTTGTAATTGTATTCAATGGTCATAATGCATAGGTATATCTTGCACCAAATTAATTGTGTTGTATAAACATTATCCTCTTAAATAATTATTATTACATTAGTCTCTTCTCTTCTAATTATTTACTTTGGTGCTTAATGCTAATTGATGAATGTTACATTAATGCGATATTTATGACACCTTCATATTGTATATACATGTATAGTCTTAGTTAGATTAAAAGTTGAAGAATGTGATATCTAAATGCTGTATTAAAAATACATATTGTCAATGTTATTAAAATCGGAACCGACCAGTTCAATTATTTGTACGCGAGCCATTCCGATCCGGTTGAATGTCAAAATCGTTTTTGACAAATGAATCAGGCAAAAAACGATCGAACTGACAACACCGGCGGACTAGATCAATTCGATTTAAGTTTAAATTTGAAAAAAAACATAAAATAAGAAATATGAAGGAGAAAGAGAAAGTATTAAAATGATGGAAATAATGAAACCGGTTGAGGTTTGAATTTGAAAAAAAATGAAATAGGAAATATAAAAGAGGAAAGAGAAAGTATTCAAAAGAAAAGTTTAAGAGAATTCAAAGAATGAGAGGTAAAAGTTAGAAATAAAAATGGTAAGTATTAAAATTGGAATAATATGGAAAATGAAGTGATTAAATAGCGTAAAAATAGAAATAAAAAAGGCAAATGTTAAAAGTAGAAAGAAATAAAATCAATTCAAGATAAAATATATTAATGCAACTCATTGTTATAAAAAATCAATTATAATATATTAATATTTATATGTCGGCAATTTTTTATATTATTATAAAAGAAATTAAATAAGTAAATTATATTATATTAATATTTTATTACTAATAGGTTAATAATACAATATATATACTATATCTTTAAATTTATGGTATATAATATTATTTTAAACAAAAATGGTCTAATTCGATCGAACTCGATCCGATCCAACCACAACCCCGTAGTGAGGCCAGTCCAATCGCCAGTTTGGTTATGAAAATATTGTATATTGTACCCAATCTAGGGATGAAAGTAGTTTGGGTCGGATCAAGTTTTCAATTTAAAAACATAATAGTTACTTTTTAAGTCATTTTTAAAATTAAAAAATCATCATAAAATCATTTTGAAAAACTAAAAAATACCTTATCGAGTCGATTTTTTCAAGTAGTTTTTTTCGAAACCCTATTTTTATATAAATATTTTTTAAAAAATATATAATAAATTAAAATTAATATAAAGATATTTAATTTATATTAAATATAAAATATACTACTAAACTTTTAAAGTTATTAAATTAGAGTTTGATAATATGATAAAAAAAAGTATGAAATTTTACAAAAAAGATATTATATCTATAATAAAATAATTGATAACATATATATTAACTATATATATATAAATAACAAACTCCACCAGCTCCTACGATTTTTTCGGGTAGGGCCCTAATTTTAGTAGGTGAATTTTAATTTATTAAAAATCACCTTAAATTATATTTGGGTTACTAATTTTTTATTTTGTCGATTCAATTTTTTCGGGTTGAATAGATTTTTTGGGCTGATTGGATTTTTCTTACACCCCTAACTATATATATATAAAGTTGGTGCATTGGGAGCTCTCTCCTTTCAAGATGTTTATTATTCTTTTTGTGGTGCCTTTGAGATTTAATCATGTACTTCTCTCGTCTTTTCATTTATAATGACATTTTTGCTCCATAGTCACATATCCACTAAATGTCATTTAGTGCATTAAGTAAATTAACTCTATATATTTCACAAAATGTATTTTAATTTCCTACATCATCTTATTTTATATTTATCTAAAGTTGAACTCCAACACCTTATCTCCTTTCTCTCTTTTTTTTTTCCTTTTTCTCCTATTTTTTGTTTTGAGAATGTTATAATTACTTTTAACTATAAGAAATTTCACCTTCCTATAAGTGACAATTTAACTTATTTTTTGTCACCTTATCTATATTTTTTTTTAAATAACTATTCTTTTAATAGAGTGTAGAACTAAACTTTACTTTCTAACATTTTTTCTTAGTACTCCTCCACATGCTAACTAACTTTGAATTAACTGTTTAATAATTGAATCTGAATCCAGTTGTAACCATATATGATTCCCCCTATGTAGTCAGATGTTTCAGCATATTTTTTCAACGGGAGTCTCGTTGTCTGGATAGCGAGCCTGATGGGGTCTAGGAGGTATCAAGGGGATCCCCGTGCGGGGGCTTGAGGGTGGAGCTCCCGACACCTAGATAGGTTTAGAGTTTCTGTTTTCTATTTGGTATTGGAACTCTCTATATAAACTCCATGATGGTTGGATTATTTTGTATACTTGTAATCATCATTATTTCATAACAAAAAGAATCGTCATCATCCGAGGACGTAGCCCGATTTAGGATGAACCTCGTAAATCTTTATATTCTTTCTGTGCTTGTGTGATTTCTCTCTCCCTCTTTGCGTAACAATAACAATAAAAAAATTTATTGACTCGACCATCATATGCATCTTTACATCATCATGAATATTTTCGTCACACATACCTCCATCTTAATTTACTTGTCAGTTCAACTATATGTGAGATTTAAACATTAAAAATAAAAAATATGAGCAATTACTCTCAGTATATAAAATACTACGCATTGTAATAGAAGAAAAATTATATTAACACAATTAAATCGATTTTATGTAATAAAGCCCTTTTTTAATGCAATTAAACTTTATTCGATGAACTTTTATTCTTTCATCAATCATTAATAAACATTACATTTTCATTAATTACGGATTAAATTTACTTTTCATCTATTACCAATTAACTTTATTTTTTACTAAGGAATAATACTATATCAAATGCAAATAAATTTTATTAATCACAAATTATCATTTTTCTTTAACCAATGTTTTATTTTTTTTCTTCTTTACAATACAATTAATCTTTCTTTTTTGGTGTGTTGGACTGTGTCTTTTATTTTAAATACAATTGCCTTATGCAATCTCGTCTTATTAATGGATTGCCATAACATTTTCATCTAGAGAAGTATATGTCACTTCCAAACGGGACTTTTGACCCATGAACAATGTAAAAGTATATGTCACTTCAAAGCGGAGCATTTGGGTCGTGATTTTGTAAGAAGTAGCCACCACTTCTAAACGAAACTATTAACTCATGAACATGTGAAAGTATCAGTCACTCGAGTGGAATGGTTAGCTCATGAACTATAATGAAAGCATCCACCACTTTCAAGCGAGATTGTTAACCCATGAACTAAAATTAATAACACAATCAATACACATAGTGAATCCCTAATTATGACTTTTATATAATCAACCTACTTAACTATCTTTGTGATCTTTTAGCATTAAATAATCAAGCACAAGGTTAAAACATCATTTAACCATAAACTAATTAATATGATAGCAATTAATCAAACTAAATATGGATGGGGTGAAGTCTAGGTATAATCGACTCGGTCCAATTGTCTTTTTTTTGCATCGTTCGGTCGTAACTCTATAATCAACTCAGGTTGGGTTCATCGCTTAATGTAGGATGGATCCACATTGGCAAGGTTCGGTGTGGGTAGGGTGTATTACTTGCTAGAGTCAGAACTCAAGTTGGGTATATGGCTCTCACTATCCGGATTGACGAAACAAAACTCTGAACACCCTAAACCTCTTATTCATACTTTGACATAGAATTTTGGCCACGTTTTACAACACGTGGTCGGATCATTGAGTTAAATATCGGACGATTTTCATTTCCCTACTTTTCACGAAACTAGAGAAAGATGGCTCAAAAGTATGGGCCACGTCATCATGATAGATCGTCAAATACCTGAGCACTCCTTTTCTTATTCAAATTCGGAATCCAAATCGGGCCAAAGTGAATTCGAGCTTGGTTCTGTATGAACTTGGGTCAAATTTCAACTTCACTGACATTAGGCTGGATATAAATCATATATTAACATTTCTTCAACTTTATTATTCTATTAAGAAAATTTATTAAAAAAGTCTTATGTGCCTTATTTTAGTAGAATTATCTGAAATCGAGATTTCGTGCATGTGTTTTCCAATGATGACGCCGACGTCTTTTGACAACGGAATGTGTCATGAAGAGATTGTCGAAAGTTGTAGTCACACATGCAACAAGGAGAAAGAAAATGTAGCTCTAAGTTGGAGAAATATACAAAAATGGAAGAAAAAATGACTTCAAAGAGACCCTTGGGTAGCATTTGGAAACAAGACCGTTCTCAATGAATAATTGAATTGATAGATTAGTTCGAGGTGTGTTTGAATATTATGAAAATAATGATGAGAAAACATGAAGTTAATGTGACGGAAAAAAGTTGATGTGATGAATAAATGTTTAGTAGATTTCGAATTAAAAATAATTATTATAATAAAAAAGTATAATTTTTTATTAACAAAAATAAAAAAAAATTTATATGAAAAAAAGGTTTGTTAAAAAAATATAGCATACAAATAAAAAAATCATTTTTAAAATTAATTATAATTAACATAATATTATTTTTCCAATAAAATAATAAGTAATAAATAATATTATATTAATTCATTATTATAATATTATATATATAATAAATAATTTTTTTATAAGTGAAATGGGTGAGAGAGAGAAAATAAGAAAAGAAAAATGAAAAATGAAATTAAAAAAATGATGTAAAGCAAAAAAAAAAAAGGAAAAATGCCATTCCGCTATAGTGTCCTATTACATGAAAAAGATGAAACCGGAGGCGTGGAAGTTGGAACCTGGTTCCAAATCATTTAATGTAGTCTGGTTTGCCTTGGGGATCAAACTATGCGGCCACGTTTGGAGAACCAAACTGGAATTAGGTCATGGTTCCAGTTTGATTCTCTTTCTGAACACGGTCTCGAAGTTTTATAAAAAAATTATCTCAAGTACTAATAATTAATCATTCGCATTTTATCCTTTTATTTTTCTAAATTTCCAAAAATAGGTATTATACTTATTTCTTAATATTCGAAGTTAAAAATAATAAAGTAATATTATTTTAAATTTTGAATATTTTGAACTTAGAACTCTCAATTTTAACCATCCTATGAGTTCTTTATGACTTGTGATCAGATTTGAATTAAATCTAAAATTTATAATATTAATTTAATCACAATTTCTAATCCAAGTAACATTTAACTTGTCTCTTCCTATTTGTTATCTAACTATTCTTTTATTTCTGTTCAAACTTTAATTATATCTAATAAATTATATATTGTAGGATTTTATTTAATTATAAAAATATTTATTTTTTTAAAAATGGAATGTTAAATTAGTATTTTTTGTTAAAATATTATAACTTTCAATTTGCCACCATAAGTATTACGGATGCATGAAATAAATCAAAACACTTAGGAAAATTTCATGTACCATATTGGATGTTAATTTTTCTATTTTAAAACTATCTCATTCAACAATTCGAATATAAAAGGAAAAAGGTGAGAATTTAATAATTTAAGTAAATGAATTACAAAATGACATCACAACGTATAAGCAATTAACTTCGAATATCCTGCAGAATTATTTTCTTAGAATTTTTGTACAAGTACTCTAAGCAGTTCTAATTTTTCACATCTTTTATGAGATAAAACAATGTTGTCATTCTTTTCAAATAAACAATTATGAAGTAAATGATCATGACCTATTGTGTTTTGTTTGTCGATTTTATTATTTGTGCATTTAGACATAATTAATGAAAAAAGAAAAAAAACCACAACCTTGTATAATTAAGGTGGGAAAAATAATTGTTTAACATCATAAAATTCTAAGGAATGAAAATTGAAAATTCAGCTACCATTTCATATTTGTTTGTATTGTTTGTGCATTTAGATATAATTAATGAAGGGAAAAAACACAACTTTGTATAATTCAGGTGAAAAAATCATTATGTAACATAATAAAATTCCAAGGAATGAAAGATTGAAAATTCAGTTACCATTTCATATTTTTTTAAATTATTTGTGCTTATATATATAATTAATGAAGGAAAAAGTAAAAAAAATCACAACCTTGTATAATTCAGGTGAAATAATATTTTTTTAACACCATAAAATCTTAAGGAATGAAAGATTGAAAATTCAACTATCATTTCATATTTTTTTAAGGATTATTTTCTCAAATCACCCTTAAATTATTACGATTTTCCATATCTAATTCAAAACTAGAAACTTCTTTTTTTGAGTTCCTAAACTATCATGATTTTTTTCAATTTGATCATTCCGTACACTTTTATCGTGTTTCCCATTAAGTTCATTTTTTCTATTTATGAAAAATCAAATTATCCCTCTAACCTTTTATAATAAATATAAAAAATAAAGAAAATGCAAGGGCAACGCCCATGGTAACGCCGACAAGGGGACGTCGGCCCCCCTGAACGAGCTCGCGCGGGGGCAGAGGCCCCCCTTGTTCTTCCTCGTTGCGCGCCCTTGCTAACGTTGTCAACGAGGAAGAAAAGGGGGCCTGCGAGCTCGGGCATGGGGGCGCCGGCCCCCTTTTCTTTCTCGTGCGTCTCGAGAAAAAAAGGGGTCGGGGGAGGGTGCCCTTGAGCGAGCTTGCCGCCTGGCTTGCTCAGGGGGCGTCGGCCCCCTTTTTCTCGCTTGCACGCGGCGAGGAAGAACAATGGCGGTGCTCCTCTCGCGAGCTCGCTTAGGGGGACGTCGACGCCCTTTTTCTTTCTCGCGCGCGACGAGAAAGAAAACGTGGGACGTCGACGCCCCCTGCGCGAGGAAGAACAAGGGGTGATAAACACCGACAACGAGAAAGAAAAGGGGGGCCAACGAGCGAGGAAGAAAATGGAGGATGTCGACGCCCTACCAGCGAGCTTGCCGGGGAGCGTCGGCCGCCCTTTTCTGCCTCGTGCACGGTGAAGAAGAACAAGAGGTGTTGGCGCCCCCCTCATGAGCTCGCTTGGGGGGCGTCCCTCTTTTCTTCTTCATGCGGTGAGGAAGAAAACGGGGGCGCGACGCCCCCTTGTGCGAGGAAGAAAAAGGGGCAACATCCCTGCTAACGCCGACGATGAGGAAGAAAAGGGACACTACTGCCCCTTGCGTGCAAGCTCGCGCAGAGGGCGTCGGCTCCCCTTTCCTTTCTCGTGCACGACGATGAAGAAAATGGAGGGCACCCGTCCTGAGCGAACTCGCTCAGGGGTCATCGGCTCTCCTTTTCTCCCTCGCGCATGGCGAGGAAGAACAAGGGGGTCGGCGCCCCTACGTGAGCTCACTTGGGGGGGGGCACCCCCCGCTCCGTCGACACGGGAGAGTGACATTATTCATTTTCTTTTTTTTCTTTTTTCTTTTTTATTATTATATATTATTTTTAAAAAATAAATTAACACTTTAATGCATGTAAGGGAGGAGCATAATGGATTTTTTACAAATATAAAAAAATCAAAGATAACCGATAAGTTAACGATATTGAAAGGAAGAATCAAATTAAAAAATGATAATTTAGGGAAAAAAATAAAGTTCGTAATTTAGGGTTAAATTTGAAAAATAGTGATAGTTTATGGATGCTTCGAGCAAATAATTGTTTTAAATGAACAAAACTCGAGATAATAGAATTGGATAGATTTGTCATTTGACCGGTGGGAAAAAAGTTGGAGCTATTAAGTCTTAATCACATCAAAGCGCTTTTTGGGTCAACGTCGCAGGTGACAGCAAATTAAATTTAATTCAACACTCCACAAAATCTGACTGTGTGCTTATCTTCGTCATTTATTTTATTTCTTGCCCCCTTACCTTTTGTTATTATTATTATGAATAATAATATAAGATAAAATATATAGCTTCTGAATGCAAAACAAGAATAATAATTGTAATTTTTTCTCTGCTAATCTACAATTAAAAATTTATCTATTATTTTTATCACCAAAATTCGTGTAAAAAATACTCCAAAAAATATAATTAGAAATATATATTTAGTTATCGAATTTAAAATTATCATGTCTGCTAAAAATTTTTTTTTGTATAATAAACACATCAATTTACTTTGTGTAAAAGCGGCGGCCCATGTGACGTCCATGTGAGTTTAGAGCTCATATGAGCTGTCTACTAAATTATTATGTCCAGTCATCTTTAGTTCTTATATTAATTTTTTTACTTTTTTTATTTAATTCAAAATTCTCTCTCTCTCTCACCTCTCTCTCTCTCCCCCCCTTTCTCCCTTCTAAAAGTTGTGTGGACCAAATGCATTTAAATAAGTATTGTGTTTCTCAGAAATCTTAAGGTTTTTATAGTTTCTTGAGTTCTTGAAGTCTTGAAGTTTTTTTTTTTTTGACAATATGATGAAATGAAGTGCAAATGATCCAAGGTTGGGAAGAAAACATCAAAGATCATATATAATATTACAAGTCACTAGATACTTTTTAAATATATTTCAATTGTTGATATTTATAGTGTAACTTAATTATCTAATAAAATGTGGTGGATATATGAAGAAATATTTTCAACAAAGATATTTTAGCAGTAATACATATATAATATGGTTGAAATAAACATATATTTAAATATAATATAATATTATTATTAAAAAGTACAGTATTAATAAGAAATGATATATAATAATTTTCCTAACGACATGTATGCATTTAAGAATTATAATTATAATTTAAATAAAAATTATGATGAATTGAAATATCATCTTATATAAAGTGTGAGGGGTGGATAAATGAGAAGTAGACAACTTAAAATATTGACAACATACTTTAAATTGTCTATTTTCTCCATTTAAAGGTATATATTCATATTTTTTACTTATTACAAAATAATATATTTAACGTGCCTATAATTTATAAGCAAGTATTAATTATAAAATTATAGATGTATGCAAAAAGATGAGAAAATAAGATGTGACGTGCGTATAAGAAAAGTCGAGAAAATATGAGAGAAAAAATAGTCAAACAATAAAAGTAACACAAAGACTGATTATAAAATAGAAGAGCATGTAAGAAATTTAGCAAATGTAATGAAATAAAAATATGATTAAAATGCATTTCCGTCACATTTCAAATAAAAATTATTATATAAAATATGTACGAAACTCATAAATATGATATAAAATAAATAATTTAAGTTTTATTTAAATAAATAACTTTTTTTGGGGCATCCTTCTATACTATTTTTTATATTTTGAAATCCATCAACCACTATTGGGCCAAGAAGCAGAACCAAACAATCAATCTCTATTGAGCCAAGAAGTAGAAGCCCAACCCAGCCCATAACTCAAAAAACAACTTTCTCATGATGATATAAATTTTTCCCCTAATGTTGTTACTTATTAAAGTTAATAGGGAAAATATCAGCCTAATTTTGTCGTTAAGTTTTTTTATTTAATTCCTGGCAATAAAATCTATAATATAATGTTTTGGTGGTCTAATTCTAACCAATGATGCCTTAGAAGAACGTAGAGATAATAAAAAAAGAAGAAAGAGCGCAAGAGAATATATCTTTCTTCAATCAAGATTGGTTGACACAATCGGTTGTGTCATTCGATTTTTGGAGTCAGAGAATGTATATTTATTGCTCTTTTATATTAATTTTGGATTAGTAAGATGCAAATAGTTCTGGGCAAGAAAGACCTCCCGTAAATTCGGATGCACAAAAAAATGCTTTCAAGTCCATTTGAGGTAAATCAATATATTAAATTGAAATTAGTCACTCCACTATAATTATATTGTTGCCTAATTTGATCACCTTTTGAGTCACCATGGCTTCAAAATTAATGGAGGGAGAGCTTGGTCAAGATGGAGCTTTATTTAATTTTGGTTCATTTGATATGAGTTTGTGTGAGGACCCCTTCTTTCTCTCATGTCATTTTCATAAAGTTAGATATGAAAAATTAAAAGCCCACATGATAATGAAACAAAGCATTAATAAAAGATGAAAGAAAATATATGTCACGTACAAAACATGCACTCATGCAACAAAATTAAAGTGTAAGACTAAATCTTCCAATATATCACCATTTTATGATTTTGGGGGTGGGACATTGTTCAATTATTTATTTGAAAGAAATTGGTTGAAAGCGTCAAATGAGGTCCACTTGGTTTAATTTGCTATGCAATCTTTGATTAATTCAATTCGACACAAAGAAGGATTGCGTGAAAATAATATATTTCTCATTATTTCGTCACAAAGAAGTACATATTCGTTAAAAAAAATTATGACAAAAATAACACGTTTAACATTTTTTTCCGCTATGGAGAAGAACATGACGTCGTTGCATTAAAGCTTATTCTTTTTTTTTTATTGGCTAAAATTATTAATTACCACATCATAGTCCGCTCTGATGCCATCATTTGAGCTATAATCACAACATTATTGGTGACCCCAATTTGTATATTTCTTAAAAAAAAGCCAAAATTGCAAAGTTGCCGTCCAATGGATTTGAGGCATGATTCATCAACAAGATAAAGTATATCTTTTTTTCCCTAAACTTAAAAGTTTCAATATTATATTTTTCTTTTTTTACAATAAAAAGGTAATTTGTATAGACAAGTGACTATTAATTTAAAGTTGAACAAAGTCAATGTGTATATATTTACATTTGTTATTACTTTTGAACTAAGGCATAGTTCGATTAATTATTTAAAAATTCACAAACGAAATAAAATTAATAGATTTCGGCTTATGCTTCTAATTTAAAATCACATGTGGTGCCTTTATAAAGAAGCTAAACTATGTATCTTTGGGGTGGGTCAATCAATCATTAGCAATGCGGAAAAACATGTCACATCTCGAGGAAAGAGGAAGACCATAATTCCATTATGCAAAATCAACTAATGGAAATTGCAAAGTCAAATAAATAAATAAATTTGATGACTTCGCCCAAACTTAGGTCGACTCAGAATCGGATCGATCCGATTGGTTCAGGATCAATTTTAAATTTGAAAAAAAAACTCTACTAGTTCTTATCGAAATGATCACTAAAAGTTTAGAGATTCGGTTCGATTTAAATTAAAAATATAATTATAATAATATATTAAATTTATCTAATTTTAAAATATTATAATACAATTTATCTAAATTCAATCCATTTTGTCAATTCTTGATTCACAACTAATAAAGTATCATTATAATATATTAAATTATACTAATATTAAATTATTTAATTTAGACTAATTTTAAAATTCATTTTTGGATTCAAGTTTTGATATTTTGAGTTCGATCTGATGTGAATACTGGTCAGGATGAGTATCGATTTAAAAATTTTCTAACTCGAGCACAAACTCGATCGAGACTGGATCCTGGTCCACCCCTGAACAGAAATTCGATTTTGCTTTCTCCTATCCAAACTCTTTGAATATTTAATAATATACTTTATTTCCAGCTCCATACCCAATAAATAGTATTAATAAATATTTATTTAAATTATTGAAAACTTATCGATAATATTCTGAAATTTGTTGGGTTTAAAACTCATTTGTTTTTGCAGTTAAACATGCACGCTACCAAGGAGTGTTCTAATTTTTGTTATGATTGTCATTATCTGTGGAGGGAATGAGAACTTTCCTATGAGTTAGAGTTAGAAATATTATCAAATTTAAATAGTTACAACTCTCTTTTATTTATTTATTTGTTTTTTGCATGTAATAATATTCTATCATGGTACCAAATCTTATGTGCATTTATTGCGCTTAATTCTCTACAATTTTACCAAAGTTAGAACTAGTGGCAGACCGAGAGGTCGGACATGAAACCGATCTGAGTGTGCAAAATTGGTCATTGTCCTGCCGTATACATGTCCATGCAAGAACCAGATATATATATATATATAGAGAGAGAGAGCACCCATAATTTCTTCGTCTTCTTCCCTACAAGCAAATTAAATTAGGATTAAATAATAATAACGATCATTTGGGTTGACATAAGTAAGGAAAAAAGTTAAATTTAATATATGGGACTTGTTAAATTTAATCAATTGTACCAATTTTAAAAAAAAAGTTTGGAAAAACATCTACGATGACACCAAAGTCAGAACTAGTGGCAGACCGAGAGGACGGACATGAAGCCAATCAGTGTGAAAAATTGCACTACAAGAAAAAAGGTTTTTAGAGACCAAACCTAGTAGTCCCAAAAACTCTAATTTTGGTCCCTATTACCTTTTCGAGACCAAAATAATTTTAGTCCCCCTCGTCCCTATAAACCGATCATTAAAACCCCTCCAACCAATTTTTTATGATTGGCCACAAAAAGAAGACCTTTTAGGAACCAATAGACAGATGACATACTTTTGAGGACGCTCATTATTAGTTTCTAAATATATGATTTTAGAGACTGAAGCGTTGGTCCCTAGAAGTGTAGTTTAAATAATATGTTGTTGAGCTTCTTCAAAATTTATTGTGCATTTTGATTCTAAACAATTATGCTATTGCAATTGTAGTAACCGATCTTTCCAATCCCAAAATATTATTATTGGTGACATGATTTATCCATAAACCTCGTACATAACTATATATACACAATACAAATTAAAAATGTTACACATCTGTATTGTTCTAAAAAGACTTCGTATAAGATGACTAATTACATGACAAAAATTACACTTCCATGCAGCTAAGGTATATAAAAGAAAACAATTACAAAAGTGTATAATAAAGAATAAAAGATTAAAAGACTTTGTACTAAAAGCATTGAGGAACTCTTTCAATCATCCGGAGATCATCATCCTGCCAGTAGATTTTGGATAAGTTAACATTCTGTGCCTTCCTCCACCCATTTTTTAAATTTATCATCATAATACAACTTGTTCTGGTCACCAAGCTTGGCCTTCACAAATACAATAACAAATATACCAAAAGGGTGTTACAAAAGGCAGAACAAATTGACAAGAAAAATTAAGGTCAGCAGAGCATTATTTTCCGTGAAATACCTCATGATGGGATGTTGACACCCAACCAGTTGTCTTCTAAAGAATTTGCGAGCCAATGAGTCCAAAACGCGACCCACTAGAAAGCTCTTTCTTTTGTACACTTCCTGAGCCTGTGCCCTTTGGTGAATTCTGTAAGGGTTCATTTTGACACTGCTCCAAGTTTATTAGTTTGATGACATGAGTATGAAGAGACAAATGTCTATTGACGAGGTCAACTAATGGATGAGATCCAAGTTGAAAACCCACCTGCTTTGAACTTCTATCTGTTATGCATACTATTTTTATTGTTGTCACTACTCCAGTCGCTCATTGTCTTCACTAATGCTGAGGAAAATAACAGAGGCATAGCCATCATTGATTGACCACTACTTGATACTTTTGGATCTTTAGAGTAGGTTTCTTTCTCATTCAAAGTCCCTGGTGGCATTGGAGGAAGAGGTGCAGGTGGTGCCCCAATCATTCGATGTATATCTATCAACAAAAGTAAACAATTTTCCTACTAATTTTGCAGGAGCAAAATCTTAAGTCAATAATAGAAGTGAAGAATAAGAGATTGACAAGAATAATTAATAGAAAATTGACTTTAAAATAATCCTTGAAACACCTGTAACAATTATGTAGTAATGATGACACATGCTTCATGTAAGCAATGTAAGCAATTTGTGTTGCAAGAAAGATGCGAGGCCTATCAGAGTTCCCTAATCAACAAAATGATCAAATTCGTGTATCAGCATGTCTGGAATTATCCTGCCAAATTAGAAACTATGGTGTAATGATCTCACCAGAGAGTGCCCAATGTAGTGAACCTTCTGTTTGCTCGAATGCCTATAAATATACTCCACAGTTGCAGGAAGATCATAGGCAGAGAGCTCGTCCCATGACCAGTCCCAATATCTCTACAGGGACAAATTAACTAACAATTCTGAACTAAATTGCTTAGCAAAATTCTGTAAATTTCAACTTTCTGAAATGATTAATAAGAAAGGATCTCTTCTAAGTACGCAAAGGATATGGAGAGACAAAGACAATACTGGGTCTTTGTGGGAGAGGGATGTGTGGCCAAGGCTGTATTTTGTCCCATCGCTATTGGCGATCCACACGTGGTATCCTTTGACGGCCAAGATAAGCGCCGACGACCAGAATCCGCTACTGTCAAAACAACAAACGCCTCGTCGGCACCAAAATAGCACCAGAATATGATTCCGCCGTGGTCTTCCCAGCCAGTACGCCGCGAACCAAATCCATGTGGGGGCTGCTGTGCAATGAGACGCTGCCACTACTGCAGCTAGGCGCAGGAGCAGCACCGACTCCACTTCGACACCAACATGGTCATCATCCTGGCGGCCCTGCTCTGCGCGCTCATATGCGCGTTGGGATTGAACTACATCATGTGGTGCGTGCAATAGTGTAGCCAGCGGCTAGCCTTGGAGATGCCGGTGGAAGCCGCGACGAGGCTCGCGGCCAGGGGACTCAAGGAGCGGGCACTCCGCCGCATCCTTGTAGCCGTCTACGGCCCGACCGCCGGCATCCCGGACACCGAGTGCCCGATATGCCTGGAGGACTTTGCTGCACGCGTGAGGGAGGTCGATGGTTGGCGCTTGCAAATATTGAATTGCCCATAATACGATGGTCTATTCTTTTTAACTTTCAAGGATAAGTTAACTTGGTCCTTATATTTGAATCACCTTTGTCTCTAGGAACCAATGCAACCATTGGTCTTCATAAATTATGTTCTTAAGAGACTAATTTTACAATTGGTCCGTATAGATTAATTTCTTCACACCAATTTTAAAGTGGTGTTTAAAGCCTTGTGAATTCTGAACCAATTTCAACATTGGTCTCTAATATGTCATATTAAAAACCAAAATATGATTAGTTCCTAAATAGTAGTCTCTAAATCTATTTTTTGTTGTAGTGTTGGTTCGTGTCCTGCTGTATACACATCCATGCAAGAACCAAAAATATTTATAGTGGCCAAATATGCGCTCTCTCTCTCTCTCTCTCTCTCTCTCTCTCTCCCCCTCCAAATATGGCAGACCGAGCGCACATGATTTCTTCGTCTTCTTCTTCTTCCCCACAAGCAAATTAAATTAGCGTTAAATAGTAATCACGATCATTTGAGTTGGCATGCATAACACTCATGCATGCATAATGCATTTATTAGGAAAAAAGATATTAGTTACGTGATAGGTTCAATCTCAAGATTTGGTGCACAAGATGGAGGTATATCTGACTAAAATTTCGTGATTATATAGATGCTCGCAAATGTGTGTATATATATATCTTGTACTAAACTCATATTGGAGTGTGTGGGGATGAGTCATGATTCACTAGCCGAGTGCTTCACGCATCACACAATCTTCTTGTGCCGTGTACATGATCATATATATATATTTATAGGAGGAGGCCAACATTGCACTTGTAATCTCTTCAACATCTCCACAGTAGATATATGTATATGTTTTGGGAGAAAGGACATGAATTCTTTTTTGACATTTGGTGCAGGAGACTTTGTGTGCTGCATGCTCATCTTTGTCATGGCCTCATGGGACATCATGACAGACAACTAGGGCACACAAATGGGGAGGGGGGGAGTTGAGTTCCACATCAAGTTTCCTTCACTTTGCTAATGGAGGCCAGCTGCTCCAAGACCTTGATGCTTCCATGCATTTGCACAAACATTGCAAACACACACACAAAAGTCTCTTTTTTGCACTCGATCTCGTGGCAATTTGCATAGGAGTTCTATTCGTGTTTTGTGGGCTCTAGCAAGGCGTGCATGCATGGCAATTGATTTGTCAAAGGCATGCAATACAATATATATATATATAATCTTTTTTTCCCCTTTCATTTCATTTTTGCTTTCAATCTTTCTTTCCACTAGTAGATGATGATCATAGAGATGGTGCTATGCCCACTAGCACCCTCGTGAAAACTTGTTCATGTTGCAACGTACGTTTTTGCATCTCACCCACCCACAAAATCTCCCATCCAGCGGATGAACACTGGTGCAAATTTACTATTTTTCTTTTTTTTATAGCCAACTATCGATATTTAAAAAGTGACCGTGTAGTTCGTGCGACATTAAAAAGTGCATTATCCATTGTCAAATTTAACTAATCTGATTAGATCATCTTGCGTCGAGACTTTAAACATTAATTTTTTATATTCAATTTGAAACTTTATTTAAGTGAGAAGAATTTCTTACCACACTTCATGTCGGTTCGCAAAATTACCATCTATCACATTCTTGTGCACCTGTGTGTGTCACGGGGCGTTTCCCGTGACACGAAGCGTGAAGCCTCGCGGCACCAGTGCCGCTCAACTTATAGCCCTCGGCCGCTCAGCGCTGAAAACATGGAACACATGCAGCCGCCCCGCACTGCGTAATATTGCGGAGTACCAAGTTATCCGCCATTAGGGCATTTATCTTGTAAGGTCGTCCTTATGAATGGCCAAGTAGGTGACGTTCCCGTAGGGTACGTCTTTTGCATCTTCAATATGTAACAAGACTCCTATACCTACGGTACACTGGGAGGAGTTCACTAGTGCCTTCCGAGGCCCAATTGTATGTTATGTTTCATCATATTTAATACAAGCAAGCTTTCCTTTAATTCTAGTGTCATGGCCTTGAGCGTGGGGTGGCAACCCACATCGGTGTCCCTTCGTGGCGTCCCGTGGTCCCTTCGTCGCCCCTTCGGACTTTATGCGCCCAAGCGCCAACGTTAGTGCCGCAACGCGCTAATGCCACGGTCTCGTGACGAGTAGTCCAACGCTCTAGTCATGTCCGTGATTGAATGCCTATAAGAGCGACTCTCGGCAAAGTCGTCTCGACCATAAAACTTCCGCTGCAAACTCAAAACAGGCTTGGCTAGGTGCCTATCCGCCTAGTCGCCGCACGTGGTCTAGTGTCCGAGAATGACCTCGTGACAAGTGGTATCAGAGCCGTTCTTCCTGCTCGGATTACCCAGCGACGATGACTCGCTTGTGTCGTCGCAACGTGCCCTGGCGTAGGAAATGTGCTTCCGCTCAAATACTCCATCACGCCCAGGCGCACTGGTACCATGGTCTTTGATCATGGACGCCAACGAGGAAGGCATGGCAAGCCTCCTCGCCGCACGCCCAGTCGTGCCCCGCAGCATGTTCCTCATACACCCGTGTCGTGTCAAGGAACGTCCGTCATGCATCATGATGGCGGATTGGTCGCCCCGCCTAACCGGGACGGTCATGCGTCGCTCACTCGAGCAGATCAACCACCCCAGGTATACAGTCGGGAATCCTGAAGTGTCGCGCTGCGTCAAAGAGTGGTCATATGCTCTGCATGATGGTCTTGCGCTGCTCATATCAGGAGATCGCTTACACGAGCGTCGTGTAACTCGGAGGACCCGTGTCACATTCAGGGACTGTCGGTCATGCACTATCATGACGACCTAGCGCTGCTCGGTATTTCGTGACGTCGCATCGCATGCCCAGTCATGCAACGTGAAGTGCACAACCGCTTCACGGGAGAAGTTGGCTTAAAGACAAATATCAAGGTTCATGGTCCCCTTGCGGCCAAAGAATACCATCCCTTCGGCCAAGGAGCACCAATCACAAGCATCTTGTCGTGCCGCAGCATCGCCTGCCACGCCACGATGACTTTCAGGAATGGAGCAAAGCGTTGATTACTTGTAAACACTCGTGGACGAGCTGTCAGCCTTGCCTGCCTCATCAAGTGTCGCCCCGCAAGCGGCGCGATGTCATCCATCAAGGAGTGGGACGAACTTGATACATGCCAACGCAAATCGACGCCTCAACTCAGCGACCAATTTGGCAAATGGTCTGAGCGTCGAGCATCGGCGAACCTTGGCATGCTGCTGTCAAGCGTTCTGCCGCCAACCGAAGGAAGGAGTGCCCTTTCCTTTCGGACATCGCCTCGAGTAATCGAAGCGGCCTCCAAGGATCACAATGCGAAAGTTTCGAAGGACACATTGGCGATGTCGTCCCTTCGAATGGAGATGGAGGTAATGTTGGGAGCTCATGCCACGAGTTCACCAACCGCAGTCCGCTTATCTAAGCGGAGCGTCTTCACAAGCATCCGTCCGGATTAGTGAAGGCCCGGAACGGCTACTCTTTCGCAAGGGTCAAGCCGCCCGGTGGACGAGTATGTCAAAGGTGTATGGTCTAGGATGACAAGCACAGTGACATTACTTTGTCCAAGGTGCGGACGGACGAGCATCTAAGGTGCATCCTCTTCGTGAACGAGCACAACGATCTCGCCTCGTCCATACCCCAAAGGGATTGTCAAAGCTTCAAAGGAGGTCCCAGGATCGGAAGAAGGCATATCCCAAGAATCCTGCAAGATGTGGCAAACTCAGGATGGCGTTGCCATCGCGACAATGTAGAATATGGCAAACATGCATCCCAGACATGGGACGGAAGAATTGGCAGTTCATCAATTATGCAGTGCCCTGACAAGTTGGGACTGGAGGTCAAGATCGCATTGTTCAGCATCGGCCAGATGGGCATGTTGAAGGAGGAAGTGAAAGGAATCACCGAGCTCCGCCTACAGTGTTCCCAGGAGGATGAAGACCCAGTGTTGGTGCTCTTCAAGCCGTGGGGTCAGAAGCTTTGGACTAGGAAGGAGTTGGAACGACCGGATCGTCCAACCTCCGCTCCCTAGTCGATGCTGCCAAGTCAATCAGGACAAGTGCCATACCACCAAAGCCCTTGGGCAAGGGCAATGGTGGGGGAGAGAAGCTCAAGTCGCAAGGAGGAAGCTACTTATGCCGAAGATATAGATCGCCCATCGAAGCAGGAGAAGCGGATCGAACCACAGGCACATGTGGGGAGACCCTCATCGTCGCTCACTATAGCGACTGGGAGTGGACAAGGTGCGGAATGTTATACCAAAGAACCTTGCTCCACCTCAAACCGTCGAGGTATCTCTTGTCCATCAAGGGGAAGGTGGAACTGTTTTCAAGGCTCGGCGGACGAAGGACTCAACGTTGCAGCCATCTGCAACTTGGGGACAGGGAGTTGAACCACAAGGAAACGTGGGGAGACTCTCGTCGCCCACTATGGCGACTTGGATGGACAAGGCACGGATTGTCAGATCAAAGAACCTTGTCCCGCCTCAAGACTGTCGAAACATCATGTGGTCACCAAGGAGGAGGTGGTCCTACGCTTTTAGTTCGGCAGAGGTATGGAAGACTCTACGTTGCAATCATTTGCAACATAGAGACATTGAGTCAAGCCCACAAAGAGACCTGAAGCGTCCCAAAGTATCCGTGGGAAGACTCTCGTCGCTCATCATAGCGACCCCAGGCACTCGAAGCAGACAAGCTACAAGCATCGGCATCGGAGAGCTTGTGCTGTTTCAAGCCGTCGAAATTCAAGAATGATCATCGAGGGTGAGATGGTCCCGCACTTCGCATTCGACGGAAGGAAGACCTTATGCTGTGGCCACCCGCAACATGAAGGCATCGAGTCAAGTCATGCAGGTCGAATGGCGAGACTCTTCATCGTGTTCTACACGACCCTGAGACAACTCTTCTCCGAGCTATTCCTGAAGGCATACGAGAGTTGTTTCACCCCCAAAGAAGCCAAACCACACAAGTTGACGCTGCGCAAGTCGAAGAGAAGTGAAGCCAACAGAGACTTGATGGACGGATAGTTGCTTGATGAAGTCAAACCGCACATGGCGGACTCCACTGGCGCTGCACAAGTGATGACCCCGGATTGGACGAAGGATCAGCGAGCGAAGCAGGCCTGAGGGAGGAGTCCTCAGCGAGACCCCAAGGAGCGGGCATTCCTGGCGTTGCGTGATGCTGGTGAAGTTGAAGTCAAGGCAAAGAAGGCAGAATTGAACGAGACAAGCGAAGTCAAGACTCAAGAC
This sequence comes from Pontederia crassipes, assembly GCA_030549335.1. Classification (NCBI taxonomy): domain Eukaryota; kingdom Viridiplantae; phylum Streptophyta; class Magnoliopsida; order Commelinales; family Pontederiaceae; genus Pontederia; species Pontederia crassipes. Next base: position 56,326,390 of record CM060198.1, read on the forward strand.
GAAGACCCCGAGGAAGCCCGGACAACGGCGTCGGGGGCGTCGCCGACTTTGGTGGGGGAGAATGTCACGGGGCGTTTCCCGTGACACGAAGCGTGAAGCCTCGCGGCACCAGTGCCGCTCAACTTATAGCCCTCGGCCGCTCAGCGCCGAAAACATGGAACACATGCAGCCGCCCCGCACTGCGTAATATTGCGGAGTACCAAGTTATCCGCCCTTAGGGCATTTATCTTGTAAGGCCGTCCTTATGAATGGCCAAGTAGGTGACATTCCCGTAGGGTACGTCTTTTGCATCTTCAATATGTAACAAGACTCCTATACCTACGGTACACTGGGAGGAGTTCACTAGTGCCTTCCGAGGCCCAATTGTATGTTATGTTTCATCATATTTAATACAAGCAAGCTTTCCTTTAATTCTAGTGTCATGACCTTGAGCGTAGGGTGGCAACCCACATCGGTGTCCCTTCGTGGCGTCCCGTGGTCCCTTCGTCGCCCCTTCGGACTTTATGCGCCCAAGCGCCAACGTTAGTGCCGCAACGCGCTAATGCCACGGTCTCGTGACGAGTAGTCCAACGCTCTAGTCATGTCCGTGATTGAATGCCTATAAGAGCGACTCTCGGCAAAGTCGTCTCGACCATAAAACTTCCGCTGCAAACTCAAAACAGGCTTGGCTAGGTGCCTATCCGCCTAGTCGCCGCACGTGGTCTAGTGTCCGAGAATGACCCCGTGACATGTGCTCGATTCGGAAATTGGAAAAAAGATGGATATTGTTTTCAGAATCATAATGAATTTGATTACGATAATTAATGGGATGATTGATCGATAATTAATAGTGCTTTCAAAATCTATACATATTGGTTCATATGACAAGTAACATTGAGTTTGATTTCTTGTTTATTTTATGGGAAAATATTCATTGGGAGTCTCATTCAAACAAAATCTAAATTAGTCAAAAGAGGAAGACTATCCGCAAAAATAGTGATTTCAAAATTTGATATGTTGGCTTATTTTTCTTCATAGTGTTCTATGACAACTATTGCTCAGTCACATAGATGAAGAATATTTTTTATTTATTTAGCTTACTTCGCAATTCCATATTAAATATTTGCATGATGAACAATTATTTTTGTAGCACCTTTTCTTCTCTATCGTGTCGATCGTCGACCACTAGTGAAAAGAGGTATCTGCCCCACTTAGTTATTTTCTTAATTGCACTTATAAATGGTTTAGTATGTGTTTGACAACTACAAATGCACATGAATTATGCAAATATTTTTTTCCCTTTCAAGTTAATTAACAAGCTAAAATTGTGACGAATATATCATTTGAAACAACGATAGAAAACGAAATAATTACTGGAACTTAGATTCGTCATCATGTGCTTTAGCTAAAAGATGAACACAATCGACGGTCAGATCGGATCGATTGGACCGAGTCGAATCGAATGATCGGATCGGATAATATAAATTAATAAAAAATAAAATAAGTTAAAAAGATTATTATAATATAATATCTTATTTAACAAAAAATATAGTATAATAAAGTAAAATAAAACAATTTAGATTAAATATTGTAATAAAGTAACATAAATAATTTTTTTTGTGAGGTAGTTATAAATAAAAAAATATCAATTTTGTTATATATGTAACAAAAGGACATTAAAATATAAATTTTAAATAAATATATATATGATATGTCTGAATATTTTAATAAATTTTTATGTTTTATTTTATAAATTGACCCGATTGGATCGGTCAAACTCGTCGGGTCGACCGATTGAACCGAGAATTTGACCGGATCAAATTCTTTATTGGATTTCAACTTACCTGTAAATCGTTTTAAGCCTCGAACATCGATCCGACCGGTCAGGCCGGATCCGATAACATTGGATATGATCAGTTTTTAATGAGTGATTTAAATTATGTATTTTTTTTCTGTTAAAATACTTTAAAGTATTAGGTAGTGGTGGGTAGGTAAATGTAATAACTGTTAACTGGTAAGTTCGGTAAACCTGAGAGAAATTGACCATTTTCGAAATTGAATAATAATTGATAACTTTAAAAATTGACCAACTCTTTTCCACTTTAGAAAATTAGCATATGACTAATATATATATATATATATATTATTTTTTTAATCTCTCTCTCACTCTCACTCACAAAGAAACGAAACAAAGAAAAAGTAAGACATGTCAACCACTCCATGATTTCTTCATGGAAATAGCAGTAGAATGTGACTGAAAGGAGCAACTTTTCTTTTGCAAATGCCATGTTAAAAGGTTCACAAGCTATGCATCTAATTTTACGTATTTCAGAGAACAGCATGATGGTGTTGCTACTCCCTGCTGCTGCCACCACCACACGTTGGTCGCCGTTTACTTTCGCATCCTTCGTCAACGCCAAAGCAAACATAAGGGCCCCCCTTTATTTCTCCCCCCCCCCCCCCCACCATCAAGTGTAGGCAAACATATCTAAGTTGGAGGATCTGAGTCTGTGGTTTGTGGATCACACATACATTTCAGAGGATCTGCTCACTGCTGCTGCTTCCCTTGGCCAGCCAGCCTGCAGCCATCATGTTTAAACAGCATGATTGATTAAAAAAAAAAGTAGTACTGTAACACCCCACGATTTTATCAAGAGTAATATAGTAAATTTATAATTCAATTAGAGTGTTTGATGGATTGAAGAAAAATTTAAATCCCATTAAGAGTGGAAATCATAATTAGATTGAGATTAGAAATTTTAATTTGATTTGAGATCTAAAAGATATATTAATGAATATAGGATTTCCACGTAGGATAAGATTGAGAATTTTATGGCTTAAAATATTTTAGTCATTAAAATAATATTTATTATTATTTTAATTTGAAAATTAGATGATAAAATATTATAAAATTAAATAATTCCGAAAATAAAGGAAAATTGGAAGGATAATACTATTTAATGAATTTCGGAATTTATTTAATGAAAATAAATCTGAATTAGTCAAATGGATTAATTAAGAGATTAAATTGAAGTTGGATTACAAAAAATAGTTAGAGTTTAATGGAGAATTATAAATCTTATAAATAAAGAGATAGGGCCAGCTAAACTCGAAAAAAAAGGAGAGAGAAATTATTTCGGTGCGTGGCGTTCTTCGGTGACGGAGGTAAGGGATTCACATAGGTACGTATTGTGACATCGTTCAATGGTGTAATCTGGTTTGCATAATTTTATTACGGTCGTAAAATTATTTTGCCGTGTGACATATGCAAAACATAAGGAGAGGGGGAAACGGATTGGCTGTAAAGAAAAAAAAAAAGAAAGAGAAAAGTTAGATAGAATGGTTTTACGGCCGAGAAGAGGGGTTGAGAAGAAATAAAAAAAAAGAAAGAGTGTTTACGGCCAAGAAGTTAGGAGAGAGAAAATTAGAGAGAAAGAGAAATCATATGCATATTACGGTCGAGAAGTTAGGAGAGAGAGTATTAGAGAGAGAAAGGAGAAAATAGTGAGAGAAAAAAAAAGAGTTAGGATTTACGAGCGTAATGGAATAGAGAGAAAGTAGAGAGAGAATAAATTGGTGGCCAAGCCGTAATAAAAGAAGAGAGAGAGAGAGGGGAATTGAAAGAA